>PVHT020001751.1:10278961-10336664 GCA_004024745.2 Catagonus wagneri
CAAAGTAGAAGGCTCTCATTACACGGAAACCTGAGATGATTCAACATATTTCAGCATATCTAACCACCCTTCTGCTGATTTGAATAAGCTCCATGACAGTCCTAGTTTGACCTCATAGGGTCAAATACTTCCTTACCGGACATGAAGGAGGAGCTAATGATAAGCCTGACATCTGTTGGAAGAAAGAGGAAGAAGCAGTCTTTTCCCTCTCCCCACTTTCCTGGTATTATAAAAATGTAGCCCACCAAATCCTCAGGGCAGTGCTTCTTTGCCTGGCTGCATATACCTCTTACAAGTGTCCTACCTTAATAAATCTATTTCTTGCCTATCACTTTGTCTGTTGCTGAATTCCCTCTGCACTGAGGCACAAAGAACCTGAACCTCAGTAAGTTCAGACACTGAGTGAGTGATTCTAGTTTAAGAAAAAAAAAAAATGTAGGTTCAAGTCCCAATCTGGCTTCTGGCTGGGTTCAAGTCATAAGTGTCATCAGTTTCAATTATAAAGGTATAAATATATAAAGATATTTATTAAGCTGTACAATGTTTTATGCAGGCTACAGTATTTAAGTTACACCTCCATGAAATGAGTTTTTTAAAAAATTGTAAAAGCTCTTGATGAAATTTTCTCCCTCCAAGGAGGGTGAAGTTTTTTCTGATAGGCAGAAACACTTTTGGCAGAGCACAGTGATCATGTGGAAACCAGGCTTTAGGCTTCCTTAAGACTGCTTACTCTCAAGCTGTGAAAGCCTTGAAACTTTTCCCTTTGATGGTGGTCTTACTCTTACTATGTGGCCTTCCAGGAGGCTCATCTGAAAACCCAGGATGTTTATGAAGCCTCCTCCACCTTTGAAATGCTTGCATTCCAACCTCTGTGTCCACAGCACAACACAGATGCTAACATGTCTGCTTAGCTTTTCAGCTTTCTAGACGACATATTTTCTGAATTCTAAGGTGACTCACCCTATACACACACAGCTTAAGCACTGGCCAAATACTCATGGGAGAGTGTAGGCAGTTTTGTTTGTTTGTCTTTAGTGTCTTCATTGAATTTTCTTTCTGTTCAGAATTTAGCCTCTTAAGTACCAGCAGACCTGAATTCTGTCTTTTCAGCCAGTTAATTCTCCTAATTTATTTTCCAGCAGCACAGTTTGGAAAATGCCCTCAGAAGATAAAGATCAGATAAAAATGGAACTTCCCTAATGGGCTTTTCTCTTCTAAAGGATCATAGACCATGAAGCCCTGCCTACTCTGGTTGCTCTCCATTGTCTTCCAATAGTTTTTCTTTTGTTTTGTTTTAATTTCTAAACCTACTTTTTCCAGCTTTTGTATTCCCATCTACTACATTATTTCTTGTTCCCTCAGTTGGAAAGTTAATCTGATACAAGCTATTCTGTCCTAGCAAGAACTTGGCATCTATTTGTTTTCTTCACCTGTGGAATATAGGAAACTCAGAAGTGAGGAAACACTTCACATACTTTTACAATTCTTAAGTTACCTAGTTATTTCTCAGTTCACAATTTCTGCTCAGGAAGTTCTTTGGATTGCTTCATTTAAACTTGAATAGGAGGAAGAAAAACTGCAGGAAACAGTTGCAAGCAAATTACTGTGTGACAATGAGGCAACCTCAGTTAAATTTAGTGTTGGATAGAAAAGGACTAATCCAGTCTCTTTCAGGAAGTCCAGTCTGTGGAAATCATCCTTCAGTGAATTATAATTCTCTGATTCCTCTCTGTACATTCTTCATCAAGGACTGTGGAATAGCAATCACAAATCCTTTTGACTTTGCATTTGTGATTCATAAATAAAAATATCTAGTTTCCTAAGATGCTTTAGAAAAAGTATATTCATAACAGATGAGGAAACTGAAATTAGAAAGGATAGAAAAAGTGGAGAATGGAGCCAACCATCACTGAATCTCCACTAAGAATCTGTGCAGGTATCTTATACACAATCTTAATTTTAAATCTTACAGTAAGAGTTCCCTTCGTGGCTCAGCGGTTAACAAAACTGACCAGGATCCATGAGGATGCAGGTTCGATTCCTGGCCTCACTCAGCGGGTTAAGGATCCAGCATTGCTATGAGCTGTGGCATAGGTCTCAGATGAGGCTGGGATCTGGCATTGCTGTGGCTGTGGCATAGGCAGGCGGCTACAGCTCCAATTCAGCTCCTAGCCTGGGAACTCCCATATGCCACAGGTGCAGCCCTAAAATAGCAAAATTAATAATAATAATAATAATAATAATAATAACAGTAGTAGTAGTAAAATAAATCTTACAGGAATCCTAGTAGACAGTGGTTGATGATTTTCAGAAAGATTAATTTTTTTTCCTGTTTTTCAGTTAACAATGAAATGGTGCTGTAACTTGAATGGATCCTCTAATTTATAATCCAGTGTAGGTTCAGACAGAATACTAATTCGGGCACAATGACCATAGACTAAAGCATGCAAAAACCTTCTGCATATCAAATTAGAGGGGTTTAGAAACAAAAAGGTTCAAGAATAACAAAAACTGCTGTTTGAAAGTAAATTTAAGAAGCTCTTTGTGATACAAAATCATTAATAAAAAATAACGACATATGCTTTGGAATGAGTCTTTCCTGTCTTAAATATACAAGTACTATTCAAATGCTGCACTTAAGTACTACACGTAGAGTTTGAAGATTACTTGGAAAATGATACCATAAAACTAGAATGTATAAATCTGAAACGACATGATGTCCAATATTTTTCTCCTGTGTTTTATGCTATTTTAAGGTAAATTGTTCCCATTTGACCTAGATCAGCACTGAACACTGCAACAGATACTTTAATTGAAACAAGAGAAAGGAAAAATACATTAAAATTATAGACAGTCTAAAAATGTGTTTATAGAAGTCAGTTGGTCAATGGATTTATTGCAATATAGTCCTTAAACTTTGACTTTTCAATGAAATCATAAACTTGGAAGTGAGAAAATTTTTTGCAGTACATAAAAATGATTTTACTAATTTCAGGTAATGAAATCAGTAAAGGTTGTATTCTTTGATTGTGAAGTAGCATGAGGACTTCTTAATTTCCCACATGTGTTTCAATTGCACAACTAGATTTTGATTAGGTGTGCCTATGAGGGAGCCTGGGGAGAGACAGACAGAGGGATAAAAAGTTTGCATATTCTGGCCTTCAAGGCTGATACGTTCCTCTGTGCTTCATACACACTGTGATAGGAGAAATACCTTCCCCGGGGAAATCTGGAAACAATCTAGTCTGAATTTCACCAAGTCAAGCAAGAATCTTGACTTAGTAGAGAAAGCTCGACCTTGCAGCCACTTTTTCGTCTAAAATCTATGACTTTTCTCCTCAGTTATAACACTGAAAATCATAAAGTTGTTGACATTGAACTCCTTCCTAACAAAGTCTAAAGTGGTCACAGATGTTCCAAATGAATGCCAAGTAGGCCTAATTTAGCAAACAAAACCTAAAATTTGTATACGGTTTATTCAGAGAAGTTCAAATCCTTTAACATATTACCTCATTTATCAAAACACATTTTATTACCCAAAAAAAGTTTTTCTGAGAAAGCAAACAAACAAAAAAACACTTCATTCTTGCGAACACATTAACTACTTATGTAAGTTCTAACCTACCACATTTTTATAATTTCTCTTAAATATGAAGTCATTCATGAAATGTAAAAGAACAACCAGTAACATGATTCTCATACTGTTGCCTGAACTCAGCCTCTGCTCACCAGTGCCAAACAAGAACGTGCATACAGAGTTTTGAGCAAAGGAGAAAAAAGTAGCTTTATTGCTTTGCCAGACAAATGTGGGTCACAGAAGGCTAATGCCTTAAAGACTGTGCCACCCTTATGAGAGATGGTTTTATAGTTTGGGAGTGAAAAATAGGGCTGCAGATATACATAATATAAATTATAGTCATAAATAATGTAAATAATATATACATTATTTTCTTCACATTATCCTCCCTCATGTTCCATCCCAAGTAACTAGAGTTCCCTGTGCTATATAGCAGAATCTTACTGCTTATACACTCCAAATGCAGTAGTTTGCATCTACTAACCCCAAACTCCCAATCCATCCCACTCCCTCCCCCTCTCCCTTGGCAACCACGTCTGTTCTCCAGATCTATGAGTTGATTTATTTTCTGAAGATAAGTTCATTTGTGCTATATATCATATTCCAGATATAAGTGATATATGGTATTTGTCTTTCTCTGACTTACTTCACTCGGTATGCAAATCTCTAGTTGCATCCATGTTGTGGTAAGTGGCATTATTTTGTTCTTTTCTATGGCTGAGTAGTATTCTGTTATGTATATATACCACATCTTCTTAATCCATTCTTCTGTCAGTGGACAGGTTGTTTCCATATCTTGGCCATCGTGAATTGTTGCAGTGAACACAGGGGTTCATGTATTTTTTCAATGAAAGTTTTGTCTAAATATATGCCCAGGAGTGGGATTGCTGCATAATAAGGCAGTTCTATATTTAGTTTTGTGAGTTACCTCCATACTGTTTTCCATAGTGGTTGTGTCAATTTACATTTCCACCAACAGTGAAGGAAAGCACTCTTTTCTCCACACCCTCTCCAGCATTTGCTATTTGTTGACTTGTTAATGATGGCCATTCTGACTGCTGTGAGGTGGTACCTCACTGTAGTTTTGATTTGCATTTCTCTAATAATTAGCAATGTTGAGCATTTTTTCATGTACCTGTTGTCCATCTGTGTATCTTCTTTGGAGAAATGTCTTTCAGGTCTTCTACCCATTTTTCAATTGGGTTGTTGGGGTTTTTTTTTTCTGTTTAGTTGTGTAAATTGTCTGCATATTTTAGAGATTAAGCCCTTGTCAGTTGCATCATTTGAAACTATTTTCTCCCATTCTGTAAGTTGTCTTTTTGGTTTTTTTATGGGCTCCTTTGCAGTGCAAAACTTTTAAGTTTGATTAGGTCCCATTGGTTTATTTTTGTTTTTATTTCTGTTGCCTTGGGAGACTGACTTAAGAAAACCTTTGTATGGTTGATGTCAGAGAATGTTTTGCCTATGTTCTCTTCTAGGAGTTTCATGGTGTCTTGTCTTCTGTTTAATCCTTTAAGCCATTTTGAGTTTATTTTTGTGCGCAGTGTGAGTTTACTTTTGTGTGTGGTGTGAGCATGTGTTCTAGTTTCATTGATTTGCATGCAGCTGTCCAGGTTTCCCAGAAATAGTTACTGAAAAGACTGTCTCTTTCCCATTTCACGTTCTTGACTCCTTTGTCAAAGATTAATTGACCATAGGTGTCTGGGTTTATTTAAGGCTTCTCTATTCTGTTCCATTCATCTACATGTCTGTTTTGGTACCAATACCACATTGTCTTGATTACTGTAGCTTTGAAATGCCTGAGGTCTGGGAGAGTTATACCTCCTGCTTGTTCCCTCCCACCCCCAGGATTGCTTTGGCAATTCTGGGTTTTCTATGATCCCACATAAATTTGTTGATTGTTTGTTCTAGTTCTGTGAAAAATGTCATGATTAATTTGATAGGGATTGCACTGAATCTGTAGCTTGCTTTGGGTAGTATGGCCATTTTAACAACATTAATTCTTCCAATCCAGGAGCATGGAGTATCTTTCCATTTCTTTGAATTCTCTTTAATTTCCTTGATTAATGTTTTATAGTTCATAGCATATAAGTCTTTCTTTCTTTTTTTTTTGTCTTTTTGCCTTTATGTAGAGCCGCACTCGTGGCATATGGAGGTTCCCAGGCTAGGGGTCTAACAGGAGCTGTAGCTTCTGACCTACGCCACAGCCACAGCAATGTGGGATCCAAGCCGCATCTGCAACCTTCACCACAGCTCACAGCAATGCCGGATCCTTAACCCACTGTGCAAGGCCAGGGATCGAACCCGCAACTTCATGGTTCTTAGATTCGTTAACCACTGAGCCATGAAGGGAACTCCCAGCATATAAGTCTTTCATCTCAGGTTTATTCCTAGGTATTCAATTTTAGGGAGTGTGATTTTAAAAGATATTGTATTTTTGTTTTCTTTTCCAATATTTCATTGTTAGTATAGATAAATGCAATGGATTTCTGAATGTTAATCTCGTATCTTGCTACCTGGCTGAATTCATTGATCAGTTTGAGTAGTTTCTGTGTGTAGTCCTTAGGGTTTTTTATATACAGTATCATGTCATCTGCTTGGAGTGACAATTTTACCTCTTCTCTTCCAATTTGGATACCTTTTATCTTTTGTTTGCCTGATTTTTGTGGCAATGACTTCCAGTACTACTCTCCATGGTCTTTCATCCCCTCCCTTCCCTGAGTAGCAACAGTATTAACCTACCCTTTTGAATTCAGGGAAGGTCATGGAGGCTGAAATTTATCCACTAAAAACAAGAAATGAGGGACACAGAAAGGCTTGTGTGCCAGGAGCCCCACAGGTCCCTGCGTGGTTTCAATACCATCTTCAAAATTTTCAGATAACTCTTTTCTCCTCTATTCTACTACATATTTGTGCCTAACATTTCTTCTAGGGAATTAATATTATTTAAAAATTCTGATGAGTTGTGGACATATCTTACATTCAGCTTTTCTCACTGGTACTTGTTTTTTAAAGGTTAACAATTTTGATATTTCAATCTTTGTGTCTCTGGGATTTCCAAATTGTCTTCAACATGCTCCTCCAAACCCGTGACATTAAAGCACCCACATATTGGTGTCTTAGTACATTTCCTCTTCTTCATAAACACCACTTTCCTTTAAAATTCCATACTACCTACTCTTTAAATATCTATCCTATTTCTTCCTTTTGACAAAACTCATTGAAAGTATAGTTTGTGTTCATTGATTTCTTGTTTTTTTTCAATTCTGACTCACTCCCAGGATAATTTTATTTATACATAGTTCACTTTTGATGACATCAGCAATAAACACTTAATTGCCAAAAACTATTGTGTTACTAGTTCTGTACTATCGATTATTCCCTCTTCAGGTAAAACTCTTCTCCCTTAGCTTTTGGCATACTCTTCTCTCCTAGATTTTTTCCTCACCTTTATAACCATTCCTCCCTCATCTTCTTGTCAGAGTACTCTTATCCTGCTATACTTTTATGGTTTATGTTCTAGAGGGCACTGCCCTTGGAAATCTCTTTTTACTAGAAGTTACTTTTTCAAGCTCTTTTTATAGGCAGACATCCTGCAAAAACCTATTTTCTGAACCAACTTCTCTCTTGAGCTTCAATTATCTACTGGATATTTGCACCAAGATAGTCCTTAGACATATCCAACACACTGATTGCTTGAAAAGGCATTTGATTACACAGTCCTATACTTCTCAAAGATTTCATATAATGTACCAATCGGTGCATTTCATTTCACTAGTATACCATTTCATTTCACCACTGGCAAAAGTTTTGACAATTGCACACTATCCCATTCCAGAGGCCATCCGTGATATCACTATTGACGTGGCCTGCCTTGCTGGACTTTTAGTTCAAAATCCCATTTCAGAGCTATCAAGTGCAGTTTTTTATATTGCATACAGTGCTAACACACATTATTTCAACAAAAAAATTATAGCAAATTTAAAACAAACTAGATAGCCCTAAGAATAGTTTTGTTAGATTAGTACCTGCTAGAATTTCTATTTCCAGCCTACAAAATATAGAGGTATAGGGAGAAGTTAAATATCTGTGTAGAAAATTTAGAAATAGAAAGCTCTGTAGGAAATAAAATAAGATGCATTATGTTTGAATCTTGGTTTTACCACTTAAAAACTAAACTTTAAATCAATCACTTACTCTCTCAATAATTAAGTTTCATTATTTGTAAAGTGGTAAAGTAATATTAAATTGTTTACATAAATCTGCCTTTCCCCAGCATGCAAAAAGTATTCAATTATTAATCATTCACTCTACAAATATTTATCGAGCATCCACTATATGCCAATCATTGTTATTAGCTTTTTTGTTTCTATCATTATTAGTGTTATGGGTTTTATGATTATGCCATATGAATACAGAGAAGGAAAAGGAAAATAGCACATCTACTTTTTTACTTCCTGACCTATTTTAAACCTTTTGCACTTTGGTAGAGTATTTTCTAATAAGAAGTTCTTAAATTTTATTCCAGTTGAACCATGTTATTCCATGAAATTGGGCAAAGTTACCTGTTTATACAATGAAGTCTTTACTATTATTAAAATTAGCGCATGTTTGTCTTCTGTTTGTTTTCCTTAAATCTCTGCTAATAGAGAATAGAGGTCTAACGAGCAGGCCTGAAGCCATTAGTTAAGCAATGTGGTTTGAAGTCCTTCGCTATGTGTGATTTTGGAAAAGTTATTTGATCTCTTTCTGCTTCAGTTTATTTACCTGTGAAATGGGAAAGAAAAAGAGCAACTACTCTCTAAAGTTGTTGTAGAATGAATAAGTTGCTATGTGCAACATGCTTAGAATAGAAAATGGCCCCAAATCAGCACTCAACGAATGTTTACTAGTCTTCTCATAGTACTAGTTGTATTAGAACAAGGTCTCTAACTTACCAGACACATTAATACTGTTATTTTAAGTTTAGTCAATGGATCAGTATTTTTTTTAGTTCCACGAAGATTCTACAGTCCCCAGATTGTCCATCATTTTTTCTTCAGTTATCAAATGGGTAAGAGTTCAGACTTCCTTTCCTCAATAGCAATGCCAATAACACACAATTACATGTTTTTACATCTTAGAGAGTGAAGGCTACATAGCCAATAACCAGCAAAAACAATCAATATTCTTCATTGTTTTTTCCTTTTAATCACAACAAAATTTCTACAGGACATAGATTGGAAAAGGACATAATTTTGCTTATAAATCTACCTTTAAGGGGATGTTTGCTATAATGAGAGTAAAGATGTAAAAAACATACTGAAAACCATCTGATAAAACACCCCAGTTGAGCATTATACATATTTCAACCGAGTTAGATCTCTCTATATTTCAGTCGTGTTTTTACTATTTCCTTGCTAACACTATTTCCAATTTACAAGATTAATAAAACATTTTTACACTTGATTATTCCTTCTATTCTGATCTTTATTTAATCATTCTACATTTCCTTTTATTAGACTCAGAAGTAATTATTTCTGTGCTCTCCTTACCATACACTACTGTAGAAATTATTGAAAGCAACAATTTGATACATGACCTCAATCTTTTTTATTATTTGTATATTCTCTTAGTTTCATTATATATCAATCAAATGTTAAAGTTAATGATAGCTAACTTTCACTTTTTTTTTTTTTGCCTTTTGTCATTTTATGGCCACACCCGCGGCATGTGGAGGTTCCCAGGCTAGGGGTCTAATCAGAGCTGTAGCCACTGGCCTGCGCCACAGCCACAGCAACTCAGGATCGGAGCCGCGTCTGCAACCTACACCACAGCTCATGGCAACGCCAGATCGTTAACCCACTGAGCAAGGGCAGGGATCAAACCCGCAACCTCATGGTTCCTAGTTGGATTCTTTAACCACTGCGCCACAACGGGGACTCCAATGATAGCTAACTTTTAATGAACTCATATCATGTACCAAGCATCACACAATGAACTTTATGTGTGATTTATTTTTTGCACATTCCTTTGGGGTCAGTTTAACCTCTACCACTTGCATATCAGAAAGTTGATGCTCAGAGAATGTAAATAACCTCCTCCATGTCCTTACAACTGGTTATTATTAATTGTACTATTCAAATCAAATTATGTCTTTAACCAAAGCTAAGTATTTTATGATACTCCTTTGAGTTTTCAATATTTTATGGAAAATAACTAATCTTCAGATTAGATCACTTCCCCTTGTTATATTTTCTCTTAGTATTCTTTACTTTTTTATAGCACTTAACATAATTTTTACATGTAGACTACCTAGTTCCCCATAACAGCATAAACATATTGGGTGAAGGGACTTAGCATTCCTTGTTTTTTCAATACATATCAGAACACTTGGCATATAACAGGCACTCAGTTAAAAATGATGTATTGAATGATGTTATTGAATGAATAAATGAATACTAACTGATAAATTTTTAAAAGATTCTTTTTTGCCTGACAGTTTATATCAGGAAAGGGAGAAGTGTTTTCTTCTGACATCTTTCTACCTTTCTAATGGAATGGTCATACTATGTGTTGTACCCAGATCTTAAAAACACAGGGGGAATCTATCACAGCTGAGAATTAGTGTAGGATTTACTTTTTTTTTTTTTTGGTCTTTTTTTAGGACCACTCCTGAAGCAAATGAAGGTTCCTGGGCTAGGAGCTGAATCAGAGCTGTAGCTGCTGGCCTATGCCATAGCCACAGAAATATCGGATCTGAGCCACATCTGTGACCTACACCACCACAGATCACAGCAACACTGGATTCTTAACCCACTGAGCAACTCCAGGGATCAAACCTGCATCCTATGGATGTTAGTTAGATTCATTTCTACTGAGCCATGATAGGAATTCTGGATTTACTTTTTATTTTTTTTTATTTAATTTTTTTGCCTTTATGTAGAGCCGCACCTGCGGCATATGGAGGTTCCCAGGCTAGGGGTCTAACAGGAGCTGTAGCTGCCGGCTTTCGCCACAGCCACAGCAACGCGGGATCCAAGCCGCGTCTGCAATCTACACCACAGCTCATGGCAACACCAGATCCTTAACCCACTGAGCAAGGCTCGGGATCGAACCCGCAACCTCATGGTTCTTAGTCGGATTCATTAACCACTGAGCCACGAAGGGAACTCCTGGATTTACCTTTTAAAAAGACACAATTTTCTATTCTGATATAATTACAGACTCCCAGGAAATTGCAAACAAATTGTACATAAAGTCCCACAAAATTAATGTAATAACACAATATATGATTATCAAATAGAATTTAAGAAAAAATAAAAATGCAAAGACCAAAATAATGATTTTCTCCATGATGGCGGAAAGCAATAACCATCACTGATATTTCAGTGCATTGCCTTCCACGATTATCTATGTGTAAGAATTTTTATAAAAATGAAATCAAATCATATGTGGTCAGTATTCATGTTATGACATGACTATTTTCCTATTATTTTAGGTAGCCCTGAAAAATGTCACTATACTACCTAACCAGTATAACTTCAGATGGATTTATCATAAATAACTTAATAATTCTATTACTTGGGGTAAGTGATTTGTTCATAATTTTCTATTATAAATTATTCTTCAAAAAGAGTTTGATAAATCATCTATGACATAGTTCCTACTTTCTTAGGGTAGATTCCTTGATAATTAAATATTTGAAAAATAATGATTACTTTAATATTCTTAATTTGAGCACATTTCCTTCCAGAAACCTTTAACCAGTTTATTTTTATGCAAGCAGTTTATGAGAATGATCGTGTCAACTGATCCTTATAAAAGGTTGATATTATACCTTTAACAACAGCTTTGCTAATCTGATATACAAAAAGCAGTGCTTAAGCCACTGTTACCTGGAAACCCCAATACCAGTGGGAGGAATGGCCTTGTTCTGGAGCCAACAAAACAGTTAGTGTACCTGGGTCTAGACAGTTATGCTGGACCATGGCTCACAATTCATTAAAATTTTCATAGAAAGCAAAAAAAAAAAAAAATTACAGGACTATATGGAGGCATAAGAGACTCTAGGTTTCCCTTCAGAGCCTACTTCATCATATTTCTCTAAATATTCACATCTTTGAAGGACAACACTCAAGAACATTACAGGAAAATCAGATGTCAAGAAGCCATTTATGGCATTGGATAGGGTCAGCCCGCTAGGTAGAATAAAGATAGAAAGTCCATCATATAACCAGGTCTTGTAAAGAACAGCTCTCAACAATGATGGACACAGCTGTACCCTAGGAACAAACACTCCAGGAAAAAGTGCCCAAGTCAACTAGCCTTCCAAGGGAATCCATATATCTCCAGTTGCTCCAGGTTCTTGGGCTAGGGATCTTCCTCAGCAAGGGGGACTCACTTATCACCAACTCAGTCACTTGACCTATGGTGGAGACTGCCCATGACATTCACAACTCAAGCCAGCCCAGCCCCTTAGGCTTTCATGAGGGGATATTTGGGGGGTTACTTCTAGATCTACCTCTACCCCTTTAATCTCATGTAGAGATACCCACAGTCATAGAGCTAGGGCAAGGTGCCATTCATTTACCAAAAGAACTTCAAGGGTTTCAACTAGGAATTTCCTCAGAGTACCTTTTCACATAAAGAGAAACAATGTTTCTCTGCCAAAATTGACCTTTGAGTTGAGTATTTGTATACCCAAATATTCCTCTCATACAAAACTGTGCCCTTTGTACCTTCCTTTAGTCCATCATCAATTCCCCAGTTACTACTAGCCCCAGTGAAGTCTACTGCCACATTTCAGATAATCCCCTTTGTAAACCACTTCAACAATTAGGACACCACAGAGTCTACTGAGCACTTACTGTGAGTTTGGCCAGAATTCATCTATGTTTTAACTTTGTTTTTGGTACCTAAGATATATTTATTGAGTTTATTAATACATACTTCTTAGTTCACAGAACATTTATCTGTTAATTCAGGGAAGACCTCTCTTTTACTTTTTAACACTTTAAACCCAAGACGTAATGCAGCCAGACTGCATTTTATATAAAGATTGTTAACAATGAATATATATATTATAATCACATATACATATGAATTTCTGTATCTGCTGTGGGAAATAACTGCCTTACCCTGCCATGAACAATTAGAAATTACACAAAAGCATACTAAACAGCACTATTTGATTTTAGTTAATGCAGGGCAAGGATTCCTGAGAGAAAGAAACAAATGAAGTGAGCTCCATGATCATCCTTATTTTCTACATGGAGGACCATTCCAGTATGTGAAAGAAAGCCAGGGAAGGCAGGCAGAAAATGACAGTCATACTGGGTTGAGAAGACAGAGATTAATGGAGCTGGAAGAATCAGGCTGCATGACTTCAGACTATACTACAAATCCACAGTTATCAAAACCACATAGTACTGGCACAAAAACAGAAATATAGATCAGTGGAACAGGATAGAAAGCCCAGAATTAAACCCACACACCTACAGTCAACTAATCTAGGACAAAGGAGGCAAAAATATACAATGGAGAAAAGACAGTCCCTTGAATAAGTGGTTCTGGGAAAACTGGACAGCCACATGTAAAAGAATGAAATTAGAACACTTCCTAAGACCATACACAAAAATACATTGAAAATGGATTAAAGACCTAAATGTAAGAACAGATACCATAAAACTCTTAGAGGAAACCATAGGCTGAACACTCTACAACATAAACCACAGCAGTATTTTCTCAGATCCACCTCCTAGAGTAATGACAATAAAAACAAAAGTAAACAAATGTGACTTAATTAAACAAACTTTTCTGCACAGAAAAGGAAATCCTAAACCAAAAGAAAAGACAGTCCACAGAATGGGAGAAAATATTTGCAAATGAAGTGACTGACAAGGGAGTAATATCCAAGATTTATCAACACCTTCTACAGTTCAATACCAAAAAAACAAACAACCCCATCAAAAAATGGGCAGAAGATCTAAACAGGTAATTCCCCAAAGACATAGGATGGCCAAAAAACACATGAAAAGATGGTCAACATCACTCATTATTAGAGAAATGCAAATCAAAACCACTATGAGGTACCATCTTATACTGGCCAGCATGGCCGTCATGAAAAAGTCTACAAATAATAAATGCTGGAGAGGGCATAGAGAAAAGGGAACCCTATTACACTGTTGGTGGGAATGTAAATTGGTGCAACCACTGTGGAAAACAGTACAGAGATTCCTTAGAAAACTAAAAATAGAATTACCATTTGATCCAGTAATCCACTCCTGGGCATCTATCTAGAGAAAATCCTGACTCAAAAAGATACATGTACTCCAGTGTTCATGGCAACACTATAAATAGCCAAGACATGGAAACAACCTAAATGTCTATCAACAGAGGAGTGGTACATAGACACAATGGAGTATTACTCGGCCATTAAAATGAAAGAGATAATGCACCTAGAAATTATCATGCTAAGTCAAGTCATTCAGACGGTGAGACACCAACATCAAATGCTATCATTTACATGTGGCATCTAAAAAAAGGACACAATGAACTTCTTTGCAGAACAGGTAGTGACTCATAGACTTTGAAAAACCTGTGGTTTCCAAAGGAGACAGGATGGGGGGGCGAGGGGGTGCACTACAGATGTGGAGATGGTAATGCTACAAAATTGGATCATGATGATCACTGTACAACTATAAATGTAACTGAGTAATTAAAAATACTAATTTTTTTTTTAAATGAAGACAGAGATTAGTGGTGTGGGGAGAGACTAGGGTCGAATTTACAGGGTGAAATATAGGAGAGTAGGGAGATCCATAGAGATAACTACAGAAATTCATAAATTGAACCCCTTGAATTTGTTCTAGACAGTAGAGTGATGCATATGGTGAGACTTCACGCAGCTAGGTAAAGGCAATGAATTATTAGCTGAAAAATTCCTAGAACTCACACTGGATTAAGAGATAGTCAAATTCTGAAAAACTAGTGTAGAGAGTCCATGTAAAATATCCAGGAAATTCACAGGATACCCTCAGAAGAGTATGGCTACATTAGTCTTAGTGTAAAGATTTGCCATAACAATTCTTGAAATCAAGTCTCAAAATAATTACCTGATCCACAAGATATATAACTGCAAATCATAACAAAATTCAATTTCCTTTTAAAAAGACAAACAAATACGGACACTCAAAAGTGTAATATTTACAATGATAAGAAACCAATAAAAATTATTAGACCTGTGAAGGAGCAGCAGTTAAGACTCTAACCTGAAGAAAAATCAGTCAATAGAAATAGGTTAAAAATAACAGAATGTACAAAATAGAAACAGACTCACAGATCTCAAAAATCAAACTTACAGTTACCATGAGGGAAATAGAGGGCCGGGGGAAAGATAAATTAGAAGTTTGGAATTGACATATATATACTACTATATATAAAAGACATAACTAATAAGAACCCATTGTATAGCACAGGGAACTCTACAATACTCCAATATTTTTTTAAATGACAGAATGAATTAGCTGAATTTTGAATTGTTATTATAAATATGTTCAGGGACTTATGAACATAATGAATGGAGAAATACCAAAATGAGATAGAGCTAAATAAAATTAAAGCTAAAAGTTATAATACTTAAAAATTTTATTGGTTGGGCTCAAAAGATAAGACAGCACAGAAGAAGTGATCACTAAATCTGCAAACAAAGCTAAAAAGCTCTTCATAGTGAACAACACAAATAAAAGGTTGATGAAATGAACAGAGTCACAGTTATTTGGGTGACTGATATCAAGAAGTCTGTCATATGTACAATTGAAAAGACTGCGGATAATGATGAGAGAAAAATATTTAAAGAATAGTCAAAATGTTTAAAAAATTGATTAAAATTGTAAGTACATGGATGCAAGAAGATAAATTAAACCAAAGCAAGACAACCACAAAGAAAAACACACCGAGGCACATCATGATCAAAAATAATGCAAACCAGTGACAATGCAATTATTTCATTAAAATACTGAAAGGAAACAAAACCATCAAGCTAAAATCAATATATAGTAATATATATATATATCTTTAAATACTAATAAGTTAAAAAAAAAACGCTGAGAGGATTTGTTGTCAATATCCTTGATCTCCAAAAAAAAATTGAAAGAAACTTCTTCAGAATAAGAGAAAACTGTATCAAAAATGAAGGGACACTCCCAACTCATTCTATGAGGTCACCATCACCCTGATAGCAAAACCAGACAAAGATACCACAAAAAGAAAATTTCTATTCGAAGAAATGTAGATTAAAGAAAATCTATTTGAAGAAATACAGATTAAAGAAAATTTCTATTCAAAGAAATGTAGATTAAAGAAAATTTCTATTCGAAGAAACGTAGATTAAAGAAAATTTCTATTCGAAGAAATGTAGATTAAAGAAATGGTAGCTATTTGGTAAATGAAAAAGAATTTTATCATTTTTATATTTCCTTAAATGTTAACTGATTAAAGTCAAAATAATATTATAAAATAAAAATAAAAATATATACATATGAAAATGATGTGTTGCAGGTTTGGGTTTCCAAATACATAATGAAGTAAAATGACAATATATGGAGATAAATTATTGTAAGAATATTAAATTATATGTAAATTGTCATAGCATCACTATAAGAGTAGGTTGTGGTATTAAATATGTATATTATAAACTCTAAAGTAAATAAAAATAAAGCAAAGGCATGGATACTAAAGTAAATCAATTGGGGAAAGAGAGCATTTTCCACAAATTGTGTTATAAATCCTATCTACATATTTATAAAAACTGGACATTTAACTTTACCTCACCTGATACACAAAAATCAACTCAAAATAGACCATAAACCTAATTAAGTCAAAACTATAAAGCTTCTAGAAGACTACATGAAGGAAAATCCTGGGATTTGTAGCTATGGTAAAATTTCTTAGATATCACACCAAAACACAATTAATAAAGACAAAATATAGTAAATTAGACTTCATGAAATTAATAGTGTCTACTCTATGAAAGGAGGGGAATATACTGGAAAGGGCCATGAGAGACATTGTTGGAGTGATGGAAACATTTAATATCTGGTTCCCTTGAAAGGTGGTTAAATGGCTATATACAATAACATCTGTTAGCATTCATCAAACTGAACAAATGTTCTATGCATTATATATCTTAAGTATCTTCAGTTAAAAAAAAAGAAACAAACCAACACATGAGTAATTTAAATTATTGAATCAGAATACATATTAGGGGAGTTCCCTTCGTGGCTCAGTGATTAAAGAATCCGCCTTGCTCAGTGGGTTAGGATCTGGCATTGCCGTGAGCTGTGGAGTAGGTCGCAGACGTGGCTCGGATCCCGCGTTGCTGTGGCTGTGGCGTAGGCCGGCAGCTACAGCTCCTGTTAGACCCCTAGCCTGGGAACCTCCATACGCCGCCGCGGGTGCGGCTCTAGATATGGCAAAAGGACAAAAAAAAAAAAAAAAAAAAAGAATACATATTAGGTTTGCATTGTTTTTATTAAAGAGTGCTCTTCTATATTTTTGTTTTATTTTTTCCCTCTCATTTTTAAAATATAACTGAATGAATTTCATTACATTTATAGTTGTACAACAATCATCACAACCTAATTTTACAGGATTTCCATCCCAAACACCCATCGCAGCCCTCCCCCTTCACCTGTCTCCTTTGGAAACCGTAAGTTTTTCAAAGTCTGTGAGTCAATATCTGCTCTGCAAAGAAGGTCATTGTATCCTTTTTTTAAGATTCTACATATAAGTGATAGCATGTGATGTTGATGTCTCCCCGTCTAACTTCACTTGCAGCTTTTCACCATTGAGAATGATGTTATCTGTAGGTTTTATGGCCTTTACTATGTTAAGGTAGATTCCCTCCATGCCCACTTTCTGGAGGATTTTGATCAGAAATGGGTGTTGGATTTTGTCAAAAGCTTTTCCTGCATCTCTTGAGAGGATCATATGGTTTTTATTCTTCAATATGTTACTATGCTGTATCACACTGACTGATTGGCAGATACTGAAGAATCCTTGCATCCCTGGGATAAATGCCACTTGATCATGGTGTACAATCCTTTTAATGTATTGTTGGATTCGGTTTGCTAGTATTTTAACATTTCTCCATCTATATTCATCAGTGATACTTGCCTTTAATTTTCATTTTGTGGTATCTTTGTCTGGTTTTGGTATCAGGGTGATGGTGGCCTAAGAATGAGCTGGGAGTGTCCCCTCCTCTGCAATTTTTTGGAACAGTTTCAGAAGGATAGGTGTTAGCTCTTCTCTTAAATATTTGATAAAATTTGCCTGTGAAAATATTTGGTCTGGACTTTGTTGGAAGTTTTTTAATTACAATTTCAATTTCAATACCTATGATTGGTCCATTCATCTTTTCTATTTTGGTTTGATTTAGTCTTGGAAAGTACTCTTCTAAAAATTTGTATATTTCTTCTAGATTGTCCATTTTATTGGCATATCGTCAATTGTAATGTTCTCTTATGACCCTTTGCATTTCTGTGATGTTTGCTGTAATTTCTCCTTTTTCATTTCTAATTTTATTGATTTAAGCCCTCTTTTTTCTTGATGAGTCTATCTAATGGTTTATCAATTTTGCTGCTCTTTTCAAAGAATCAGCTTTTAGTTGTATTGATATTTTCCATGGTTTTCTTCATTTCTATTTCATTTATATCTGCTCTGATCTTTATGATATCTTTCTTCTGCTAACTTTGGGTCTTGTCTGTTCTTCTCTCTAGTTGCTTTAGGTATATATTTAGGTTGTTTATTTGAGCTTTTTCTTGTTTCCTGACATAGGCCTGTCTTGCTATAAACATCCCTCTTAGAACTGCTTTTGCTGCATCCCACAGGTTTTGGATTATTGTATCTCTGCTGTCATTTGATTCAAGATATTTTTTAATTTCCCCTTTGATTTACTCAGTGATCCAGTGGTTGTTTAGCAGCATGTTGTTTACTCTCGTGTTTATGGGTTTTTTTGCAGTTTTTTTCTTGCTGATTTCCAGGTGTACAGCATTTTACTTGGAAAAGATGCTTAATATGATTTCAATCTTCTTAAATTTACCAAGGCTTGATTTTTGGCCCAAAATATGGTCTATCCTAGAGAATGTTCCATGTGGACTTGAGAAGAATGTGCACATGGAACATTCTTGCTGCTTTTGGATGGAATGTTCTATAAATATCTATTAAGTCCATCTGGTCTAATGCTTCATTTAGAGACTGTGTTTCTTTGTTGATTTTCTGTTGGATGATGTGTCCATTGCTCTAAGTGTGATGTTTAAGTCCGCTGCTATTACTGCATTACTGTCCATTTCTCCTTTTAAGTTTGTTAGCACTTGACTTATATATTAAGGTGATCCTCTGTTGGGTTCATATACATTTACAATTGTTATATCTTCTTGGATTGATCCTTTGATCATTATGTGATGCCCTTCTTTGTCTCTTACAATATTTTTATTTTAAGGCATATTCTGTCTGATACGAGTATTGCTACTCCAGCTTTCTTTCGATTCCCGTTTGCATGGAATATTTTATTCCATCCTCTCAATTTCAACTGTATGTGTTCCTAGAACTGAAGTGGGTGTCTTGGAAACAGCATATATATGAGTCTTGTATTTGTATCCATTCATCTAGTCTACGTCTTTTGGATGGGGCATTTAGTCCATTTACATTTAAGGTAACTATGATATGTATGTTCTCATTGCCATTTTATTAACTGTTTTAGATTTTTGTTGTTGGTGTTGGTCTTTTTTCTTCCCTCCTTCTCTTGTTCTCTTCTCATGTAGTTTGATTACTGTCTTTAGTGAAGTAATTGGATTGCTTTTTCTTATTTGCGTGTATGTATATTGTAGACTTTTGGTTTCCTATTTTAGATATAGGAAATATATATATGATTATTTTAAGTTGGTGGACTCTAATTGCAAGTTCATCTCCAGTATCTGCATTTGTACCCTCCTCTTCTCATGTATTCTGATTTTGGTAGCATATTTATGTGTGGATGATTTCCTACTTTTTCTTCTGTATATGCCTTTATTGGTAAACCTTGTTATTTTTAGTATTTTTGTTTCTAGATGTGGCCTTTTCTTTTCCACCTAGAGAAGTGCCCTTAGTATTTGTTGTAAAGCTGGTTTAACAGTGCTGAATTCTCTTAGTTTTTTTTTTTTATTTTCTGCTTCAAATCTGAATGAGACCGTTGCTGCGTAATCTTGGTTGGAGGCTTATTCCTTTCATCACTTTAAATATATTGTGCCACTGCCTTCTGACCTGCAGAGATTCTGCTGAAAAATCTGCTGATAACCCTATTGGGGTTCCCTTATATGTTATTTGTTTCTTTTCCTTACCTGTTTTCCATATTTATTCTTTAATTTTGGTCTGTTTTATTAATATGTATCTTGGGGTGTTCCTACTTGGGTTTATTTTATATTGTACTCATTGTGTTTCCTGGATTTGAGTGAGTGTTCCTTTCTCATGTTATGGAAGTTTTTGGCTATTATCTCTTCAGATATTTTCTCTGGCCCTTTCTCTTTCATATTTCCTTCTGCACACCTATAATATGGATATTGGTGCATTTAATATTGTCCCAGAGTTCTCTTAGACCATCTTCATTTCTTTTCAATCATTTTTCTGTTTTCTGTTCCATGTCAGTGATTTCCACTATCCTCAGTTATTTACCTTTAACACAGAACTCTGTTTCATGAGAGAGGAAAATCTATACAATGACAAGTTTATCTTCATCCTAAGTATCATCCACCCACTTGCTCACACACACACTTCAAAAGGAAATATTTCTTTCATGTCTCAGAAAAAATAAAATAATATGTACTACATAATTAACAGGTGAAAACATAATTGTATGATTAGTATCCTAACATGGCATATTATTTATCAGATATCACCTTTGATTTTAGAAAGCTATTGCCATAAATATAAAGCAGAAAATTTTGATTAAAAAAGTTCATTTTCATAGCTTAATAATATTTTATAAAGTAAAGCCTCATGTGACCTTCAGACAGACGAAAAAAGTCACATTTGGTAACTGAAGGCATTTTCCCTTTTCCGGTAAAGAGTGAGATATTACATTACTTCCCTCTAACAACCTAATTCTCATTGATATTTCACTAAGCTCTCTCCAAAACCAAGATGTTAATCAGGATATGGATGGGAAAATGATGTAAATCATCGTGTTCAACACCATATTTTACGTAGCTTTATTCCTGTGTAATGACTTAATTGATCTTACCCACAGGCTTTATGCCAGAATTAGTGTAATCATGCATTTTCAAGTCCAATGTGTAGAATCCAGTCTGTATCTGGCATTACTGATAGTGATATAAAAAGAAACATTTAAACCAGTAATCGGTATTCTACCCTTAATGAATAATTCTCTATTCAATTGCACTTCCATAGTTATATTTATTTTCCCAAACCTAATGATTAATTTGAAATTTGACACATTAGATGGTGACTCACAAGGCATTTCCAAATGTGTTATACCCTGCTCTTTTTTAACTCCTGGAAGACTTCCCTGATTATCTATTTGCAAGAATTGATGCTTCATGAGAAAAAATAAGTTTTGTATATAAAAGCCTACTTTATAAATTTTTGAAGGAACTAAATAATTATCTTGCACCAAAACAGAATATGAACTGTCATGGCTTTCCTTTCATGGGTAATGTGAAAAACAGAGTTTTTTCAGTCACTATTTACAGTAGAATATAGTTGTACTTATAGAATAGAATAGATCTAGAAACATGGCAGTTTGTGATTTACTACTTTCATACTTACATGCAAATAAAAATCCCTTCCTGGATATACATTTGCAATATCTTTATAAATTTTAGAGCTATTTTTAATGGATTAAATAAACTGAGTTAGAAATTATGTTATGTGGCCTGTATTGCATTACTGAAATTATAAGCACTAAAATTATACAAAAGTGAAAATGCCTATTCTTCATAAAAATTCCTTTTTTAAACCAAAGTCCAGTCAATAAGTCAGACTAAGCTGACCTGTCATCATCACACATATATACCATGCATACAGAACTGTCAGATAAAATATGAAAAAATACTTACATTATAGAATTAAACTTGAAACCAAGAAGAACAATATCTAGGTACCCAAAATGTTTTAACAATGATTTGGAAGAGAATTTGAGGAGCTGAAATCTTATCTTCCATATAATAGAGGAGTACAAGCTAAGCACCTGTTGTACCTGATTAAAGCTGGATATCATAAATCATTTCTCTGTATAAAAAATAAAGAGGAGGAAAACTCTACCTAACAATACATAAAGGCAACAAAGAAGTTTGGCATCTTTTTTGGGACCACAGGTAGAAATAAATTAAACAGGAAGAAAACTGAAGCTCCTTCCTTCACCACATCCACATATGAGCCAAAACACATAGTCTTCATGGTGTGGAATCTCAATATAAATATTAAACATAAAAATAGTCTGTAATCAATAAAATACACTAGGCTTGATAGCCATAGACATGAAGTCATCTTTTTCAATCACTTCCACAACTTGGGCATTCCATAAAAATGGGCATGCCACCATTTGTGAAATGTTAGATAATTCTAAGTCAGAACCTCTAGATTACTTAAAAGTGAAATTTATACTAAGAATGTTTTAAATGTTGAACAAAATGTTTAAAAATGAAGTGAAAACCATAAGGCAAGAATGGTAAATCCCACTCTGACAAGTTTAGAGAGTTTTTAAACACTCAAAAAGACTAACAGGTGTCCCTAAAGTTTAGGATCAGTTTCTGAATCTAGTCTGGAAAATCATAAAGGAATAGAGATTAGTGGACCTCTTGATGTGAAGGTCACACTGAAGGTAAAGTTTTATTCAATTTTAATATACACTCTCAATGTTTTTCAGGGCCAAGATTTCATGATGGATTCCCTTGGGCTAGATATGGGCTATGTGGAAGAAAACGTTCCTAGAAGAATAAACATATTTAGAATTGGAAAGCTGACATATAGCTAGATATCCAGGATTTAAGCAAGAAATAGCAACAAGCTCTAATCAGGATACATTCTCCCTAATCTAGAAAATGCAGATAGAAATTCCTCCCAAATTAGGTTGGGGTAAAGGAAAGAACAGAGAACATATTTGAAGACCCATCAAAGTACTCAAAGGAAAAGATTTAGCCTTACAGATCTGTTCCTGGTTTATACTTCTGATGGCTCACCTATAGAATTACATCAAGTCTCCAGCTGTCAGGTGATTTCAGCCAATGGGGAGGGGAGATATCTGGGGGGTTGCGGGGAGTGGGATGGAAGAGAACTTGGTTTATGTATTCTCTTAGTTCCTCTCTGTGTGAGCTGTGGCTGGTAAAGCCTGTATTTCTCTACCTCAGGCCTAAGCTGTTGAGTGTGACCTCAGGTATGGTAGTGACTTTGTACTTTCCTCTATTTTCACCTTTCCTTAGAAAACACTCTTCATTAAACTATTGATAATCATCCCTTTTGGATGTGCCACCTGCTTCCTGCCAGGACCTTGACTGAGACAGTTAAGTCAAAACTTTCATCAGTCCCTTACATCTCTTAGCTGCCCAACCTCCATTAACTCTGGAACTCACAGAAGCAAGGGTAAAAGCCAACAAAATCCCAGTATAAATTCAAGGCAGAGGGAGAAAAGAAGCAGATCACATCTGTCCCATCTCAAACTTAGATTTTACTCATGCACTTGCCCAAGATAGAAATGAAAAGAAGTTTCAACATTAAATCAAGTTTAGAGTTTTGAATATTACATGAAACTCTAATGATCCTAGAAAACATGGAAACTTAATTACCAAATTGAGACATTAGGTAATGCCTCTAAATAACCATATTATTTTATATTAGACAAGAGCAATGAGAAATGTTATAGACTACCTGAATTTTTGCCTGTTACTTCAGAAGACTAAATACCCAGAGCATTAGTATAGAGAAATAAAGTAAACACAAGAATTGCTTCTGATTAAATCCCACATATTCATGGCTACCCAATTACTAGTTACAAAGAGGAGCAAAAACGTAAGTTGGAACGATACATACCAAAATCTTGATGGTAGTAGCCCTTGGGGAAAAGTTAGCCAAAGTTAGTTCAACATTAGATATGTATCCAGTTTCTATCTTTTATCAAAATACTTAGATCTAAAGCAGCAATGCAAAGAGCAAACAAAACCTAAATTCAGCAGAAGGAAGGAAAAAATTAAGATTAAAGAGGAAATAAATAAAAGAGATGAAAACTCAACAGAAAAAAATCAATAAAACAAAGATTTGGCTCTTTGAAAGGTAAATAAAATTGACAAACCTCAGACCAAACTTACCAATGAAAAAAGAGAATTCAAATAAACAAAATAAGAAATGAAAAAGGAGACATAATACCTGATGCTGCAGAAATACAAAAAAGTAAAAAAGAGGTACAATGAACAATTATATGCCAACAAATTGAACGACCCAGAATAAATGGACAATTTTCTAGAATCATACAACCCACCTATGCTGAATCAAGCAAATAATTTGAATAAAATGATCACTAGAAATGAAGTAGAATCTGTAAAAACAAGAAACAAACCAAAAAAAAAAAAAACAGAAACTCTAAGTCTAGAACATAAATCCCTACAAACATAAGTCCAGAACCATATGGCTTTGGGACAAATTCTTCCAAACATACCAAAAAGAATTTATACCAATTATTCTCAAACTTTAGCAAAAGACTGAAGAGGAGAGAACACTCCCAAATAAATTCTATCATCTTGATACTAAAACCATATAAAAACACCACCAACAAAGAAAAATTATAGGCCAACATCTGTGATAAATACAGATGTAAAATTTCTCAACAAAATATTGACAAACTGAATTTAAGAACACATTAAAAAGATAATTCACCATGACCAAAGGGAATACATACCATTTCACAAGGATGGTTCAACATATGAAAATCAATCAATGTGATACACCATAT
This sequence comes from Catagonus wagneri, assembly GCA_004024745.2. NCBI lineage: Eukaryota > Metazoa > Chordata > Mammalia > Artiodactyla > Tayassuidae > Catagonus > Catagonus wagneri. The sequence continues at coordinate 10,303,516 of PVHT020001751.1, forward strand.
CAGCAAAAGACAAAAAACACATGGTCGTCTTGATAGATTCAGAAAAAGCTTTGAAAAAATTCAACATCCATTTATGATAAAATCTTTTACCACAGTGGGAACAGATCAAACATATCTTAACATAATAATAGGTATTTATTACAAACGCACAGGCAATAAAATACTTAAGGGTGAAAATCTGAAAGTCTTCCTTCTAAAATATGGAACAAGACAAGGAGGACCATTCTCACCTTTTCTATTCAACATAGTACTGAAAATCCTATATATAGCAATCAGACAAGAAAAATAAATAATAAGTATCCATATTGGAAGGGAAAGGGTAAAATCGTCATTATATGCAAATACCACAATAGTATAACATAGAAAACCCTAAAGCCTCCAAACCAAAAAAGAAAAAAAAAAAAAAAACTACCAGAACTTATAAACAAATTCAGCAAGGTAGCAGAGTAAAGATTAACATACAGAAATAAGCTGCATTTCTTTACACTAACAATGAAATATCAAAAAGGGAAAGTAACAAAAAATGCTTTTTAAAATTATATCTTCTAAAATAAACTACTTAGGAATAAACCTGACATTGGTGGTTAAAGGCTTATACACTGAGAATTATAAAACATTAAAAAAGAAAACTGAGAAAATTGAAGATAATTCCAAGAATGGAAAGATATTCCATACTCTTGGATTGGAAGAATTAATATGGGTTACAATGGTCATACTGCCCAAAGCAATCTATGGATTTAAGGTGATTTCTATCAAATTATCCATCATACTTGGATATGAAATTATCTACACAACTATAACAAATAACCTTAAAATCTATATGGAAACCAAAAGACTGAGGTTGTCAAAGCAGTCCTGAAGAAAAAGAACAAAACAGGAGGCATAACCCTCCCAGACTTCAGACACTATTACAAAGCTACAGTAACAAATCAGAGTTGCATTGGCACAAAAACAGACATATGGATCAAAGGAACAGAATGAAGAGTCTAGAAATAAACCCACACACCTGTGGTCAATAAACATTCAACAAAGGTGGCAAGAATATACAATGGGAAAAAGACAGTCTCCTTAGCAAGTGGTGTTGGAAAAAAATTGGACAGCTGCATGTAAGTCAATGTAATTAGAAAACACCCTCACACCATACACAGAAATAAACTCAAAATGTCAAAGACTTAAACATAAGACATGACACCATAATACTATAAGAGATCATAGGCAAAACATTCTCTGCCATAAAGCACATACAAGTTTTCTTAGGTCTCCCAAGGAAATAGAAATAAAAACAAAAATAAACAAAATTATAAGCTTTTGCACAGCAAAGGAAACTATAAACAAAATGAAAAGAAAACCTACAGAATGGGAGAAAATATTTACGAACAATGTGACTGACAAGCACTTAATTTCCAAAATATACAAATAGCTCATACAACTCAACAACAAAAAAACAAACAACCCGATTAAAAAATAGGCTGAAGAGCTAAATAGACATTTCTCCAAAGCAAAAAAAATGCAGTTGGCTAATAACCACATGAAAACACGTTCAATATTGCTAATTTTTAGAGAAATGCAAATCAAAACTACAATGAGGCACCACCTCACATTGTTCAAAATGGTTATCATTAAAAGGCCTAGAAATAACAAATGCTGGAGAGGGTGTGAAGAAAAAGGGAAACCTACACTATTGGTGGGAATATAATTTGGTGGAGCCACGATGAAAAACAGTATGGAGGTTCCAGAGAAAACAAAGAATAGAATTACAATATGATCCAGCAATCCCAGTCTCGAGTATAAATCCAGACAAAGCTATAATTCGAAAAGGTACATGCACCCTCATGTTGATAGCAGCACTATCCACTATAGCCAAGACATGGAAACAACATAAATGTCCATTAACAGATGAATGGATAAAGAAGATGTGGTACATATATACAATGGAATACTACTCAGTCATAAAGAGAATGAAGTAATTCCTTTAACAGCAACATGGACACAACTAGAGAAGAGCATACTAAGTAAAGTCAAAAAAAAAAAAAGACATACCATATGATATCACTTATATGTGGAATATAAGATATGACACAAATGAACCTATCTATGAAACAGAAACTGATTCATGGACATATAGAATAGACTTGTGGTTGCCAAGGAGGAGAGGATTGGGAGAAGTATACAGTGGGAGGTTGGGATTAGCATATGTAAACTATTACACAAAGAATGGATGAACAACAAGGTCCTAAGATATAGCACAGAGAACTATATTTAATAGCCTATAATAAACCATAATGGAAAAGAGGTTTTTTTTTTAAAGAAAATAATGTATATAGAAAAAAGCAGCAAAGTTAATCTTTTCAAAAAATTGTGAATGTGTGGGTATATGAATATCTATTATATTATTCTTTACACTTTTTCCTTTCTCTCTTTTTTTTTTTTTTTTTTTGTCTTTTTGCCTTATCTAGGGCCGCACCTGCAGCATATGGAGGTTCCCATATGGCCTAACAGGAGCTGTAGCTGCCGGCCTTCACCATAGCCACAGCAACATGGGATCCGAGCCGCGTCTGCAACCTACACCACAGCTCATGGCAACACCGGATCCTTAACCCACTGAGCAAGGCCAGGGATCGAACCCGCAACCTCAGTGTTCCTAGTCAGATTCGTTAACCACTGAGCCACGACGGGAACTCCATTTTTTCCTTTCCCTTTTAAAACTGGGCCTCTTGGAGTTCCCGTTGTGGCTCAGTGGTTAACGAACCCGACTACTATCCATGAGGATGTGGGTTTGATCCTTGGCCTTGCTCAGTGGTGTAAGGATGCAGCATTGCTGTGAGCTGTGGTGTAGGTTGCAAACATAGCTCGGATCTTGCGTTGCTGTTGCTGTCGTGTAGGCCAGCAGCTATTTGACCCCTAGCCTGGGAATTTCCATATGCTGTGGGTCGGGCCCTAAAAAGACAAAATAAAACTGGGCCTCTTAAGGTTAAATCCACCTTCACAAATTCTACTTTTGATTAAGCCACAAAGGCATGTTGCTTTATACTGCCTGCCTAAAAAATTACCCTACTATTGATCATTTCTTAGTTTACAATCTGCTTTGAAATTTCAAGGGTCCTCATAGAGGCAGGAATTCAAAACTCAACTGCAATGATACAAATGCTAATGAGGAACAAAATGGCATTGTTAACTACATTCACTTTGTAGTTATAATTAGGGGCAGTCAGACATAGGCCTCTAACTCTAGAAGTTAATGGGAATCCCTGAAGCAGAACTGCTGAACTCACAAGTATGTCTATAAGAACTAGATAAAACACACCCCACACAAGAATCTTTCAATGAAATGACTGCCTAAATTCAGAAATTGACATCTGTCCATTTTATGGCTCCAGTTTAGAACAGGATTTTTCCTTGTTTCTCAAACCACTCAAAACCCTTCGGTCAAGATTAAACTGATTAAACTGCTGTTTTCCAATCTTATTGGAAACTGTAGGGAAACATTTTTGCCCTTTAACAAGACAGACTCCACTGCTTGAGAATGATCCATATGCACTGAACCTTGATGAAACCTGAATTAAACTAGGTTATCAGTTGGCCAATTCCAGCTAGACGTCAATAATTAAAGAAATTAAAACCAATACTTTACCCTCATAATAGAAAAACAAACAGGAAAAAATAACTAGGAGCATAATTTAGCTATTGAAGTCGATTGTAAGATGCCAAGAGAAATTATTATATAAAAAAGAGCACAATCTTTCAAAAAATAATTTTGTCTAATTGTATTCTAAACCTCTCTCAAAATAAGGCCCCTGCTCCCCAAACTCTCTTTTTCTCAGTATTACTCTCTATCAATGCCCCACATCTCTTACTCCAATCCCAACTCTCCCATCTATTTAGCCCTTCAGGAAAGATTCTCACACATTCTGCTCTAAAATAAATGTATCCCTTTTTTTTTTCTTTTTGTCTTTTGTCATTTTAGGGCTGCACCCATGCCATGTGGAGGTTCCCAGGCTCGGGGTCTAATCAGAGCTACACCTGCCGGCCTACACCATAGCCACAGTAACATGGGATCCGAGCCACATCTGCAACCTACACCACAGCTCATGGCAACACTGGATCCTTAACCCACTGAGGGAGCCAGGGATCAAACCCACAAACTCATGGTTCCTAGTCGGATTCAATTCCGCTGCCATGATGGGAACTCCTGTATCCTCTTTTTAATTATTTAGTCGCTTCTTATCCAACCCCAATCAGAACAATAAAATTTCAAGGTTTTAGTAGATCATAAAGAGAATTTTCCTAGGAAAATTTGGGGAAAAGGACACGGAATTGCCAGTTTTTGTACATAAAAATATGGAAGATTCAGTTAAATATCTGTTTCAACTAAAAACAATTTTAATATATATATGTCCCAAGTAAATATTTTGAACATATTTACACTAAACAAATATATTTACTGGTTATATGGAATTAAAATTTAACTGATATCCTGTATTTTATCTGCAATCATTGAAGGTGAGGACTTACAAATATGCTTACGTTATATTTCTGTCCCTTGTGGAACCTATAAAACACAAAGATCTAAGTAATACCTATGGTTCTTCAACTCAGTATGTTGTGATATTATTTATGACAGGTCTACATCAATGCATACAGCACCCTAGTTAGGTCTGAGTTATTTTCCTCAATTTTTCATTTTTATTTCTTAATATGTTTGAAGTCTGTAGTAAGATCGTACAAATCACTCTAGGAGAATACTCTCATCTTTAATGTTCCTTATCAACGAAGGGACATTTATAGAAGAGTACAAGGAACGTCATACAGTCATCCCATGGAAAGGAAAGGCTCTCATTATTGTCTTTATAGTCAAAACCTGCATTAATAACACCAGGGTCTCCTTGGACTCTAATCCAGAAAAGGAAAGGAAGATGGAGGAATTCAACTTCTAAGGTACCTTGAAACTGAGCACAAGCATTATTCATGTGGTCTAGAACATTCAGATTCAATTCCTGGACTGCATTAGATGTATGATCCAATTTTCCTTCTTAATCTTTCTCAAACAAACAAACAACAACAACAACAACAAAAAACCCTTCACGATTTAGTAACTAAGAATTTTAAAGCAATTGACCTAAAGCTCCCTCCGATAGTGGCTTTCATTCTAATGTACTTTGGCCAAATTATTTAAGCTGTAAAGTGATAGACTTAAGAAAAATCGCTATTACTACATGTCATTACTAGTTACATAGGCCATGTGCACTATTAACTAAAGTGGTAAAAACATATCTTGGGACAAGTAGCATAGCATATTTGATTTTAGAAGTTGAATATACAAAGGTTGATTGAAAACAGTTTATGGTTTGACTTCTTTTGCTAAGGATGGATTTTAAGGAAAAAGGAAAAGCTCATATCCACAGAATTTACAACTCTTAAAGCATATCCCATTATTTGAGGTTTTTGCCTAATAAGAGGGGGATTAATGTACTGCTGAATTCACCCATAGCACAAGCGTATAGATAACTCCATTGTTTTGTATACCATTTTAAACAGGAGCCAAAATATGGTTCTATTTTCTCCAGACAAGCCAAGGTACTAAAATAAGAACTGACTTTTCATCTTATTAATTCTGTTAACCCAGCTGAAGAATCTGATTCCTGTCTCTGTGACCTTGTGTTCAATGAATCTGGAGATCCTAAAGCCGAAGGGAAGAAGATTGTTATTTCCAAACACTATCATGTTTCAAGTGATTTGGATGCTGGCCATTTTAGTTTCTTTGTAATGATAAACGAACCTTCAGAAAAGGGGGTCATTTTGCTGGTCAGAGTGATTGACCAGCAAAATGTTCTGGTACATTACAAATGGCTGATACATAGCCATTGTTCTGATGCTATGTCATGAATATAAAGAATACTGTTTGGATCCCAGGGAATTCATAGTATTCCTTTTCCAAACAGTCAAAATAAATGGGAAACTGAAGCAACCCAATAAAGAACAAAACCACCAAGGACTCAGGTCTTGAAGAAATGAAGTGCTGTCTTCCAACAGGTGAGCATCACTATTCAGGTGATATACTGAAGAATGGAATGGGCTAAACCGAATGAGTGTTGGAAGAGTATAGGTATGATGGCTGAGGAGCAGTACCTCTCGCTAGCCACAGAAATGGCAGCTACAGTGTATGTAACAGCAGCTGTGGTTATGTTTATGTTTTTCGTTCCTTAATGTTTCCATTATATGAATGAATGTGGCAGCTAATATTTCTAGTTAGATGGAAATATGACTAAATTGATAATACTCCATGATAATACAATAGTTGATGTGACTCTGTATGCCCCCCATGTTGGGTGTGTAAATTTTTACCAGAATGAATGAAGGATGAGTGGTAATGAAGGTAACAGGGGTGATATGTGCTAGATAATTTCCTTTTGCCCTCCATATTCATTTTCTACTTTTCTCAGTCGTACTAGGGCTATGTATTAGCTTGAAAATCATGAAGATATTCAACTTGTAAAATATCAGATTCACTGTGCTATTTTATACATATAAAAATACACATAATACATATGATTTAAGAAATATAAAAGACAATATTTACATAAGTTTTACAGCATAATTTTAAAAACAGCACCCCTCAGCCCTCTATACCAAGAATGAAGATTATCGCCAACAGTCTTAATGTTATATTTTTCATTCCTTTGCTTCTCATTAACTTTTCTAAATATTTGTTTTTTCATATATAAAATAAATAACCTATCTGTCATCAAATCTTGTCAGTTCAGTCTTCAAAATTTCTCCAGAATCTGGAGTTCCTGCTGTGGCACAGTGCGTTAATGATTTGGCTTGTCTCTATGGAGGTGCTGGTTCAATCCTTTGCTGGCACAGTGAATAAGGATCCAGTGTTGCTCCAGCTGTGAAGTCGGTCACGGCTCTGGCTCAGATTCAGTCCCTGGCTAGAGAACTTCCATATGCCATGGGGGCATCTGAATAAGAAAAAGAAAAATCCAGAATCTGACTATATTCTGCTGCCTCCACCTCTAAAACCCTAGACTCCTAGACCAAGCTGCCATGCTGTCTTGTTAGAACTATTACTTTAACTTCCTAAGTCATTTGCCAGATTTGTCCCTTGTCTTCTTGCCTTCTCTTCATCCCAAAGATGCCAAAATGGTACTTTTAAAATATAAGTCAAATCATGTACTTCTGCTGCTGAAAACCCTGTACTAATCATTTCCCATCTCACTCAGAATAAAATCCTAACTTCTCACCGTGGCTTCAAAGATGCCACTTGCTCATGTCACTGCCTCCTCCTTCTTTAACCCCAGCTTTACTGAGTTACTTCATCCACTCCATTTCAGCCACACTAGCTTTCTCAGACTTCTTTGTTAACACTCTAACTTTTATGCTTACAATTCCTTCTGACCAGAATGTTCTCTCATATTTCTCCAAAGCCCATTTCCTCTCTTAGTTTAGTTCTCGATCTCTTCAAAAGCCATCTTCAAGAGGAACTTTTTAGATAACCCTAATTAAAATGGTACTCAACTCATTGTCCCATAAACTCCTTATCTCTTTTCCCTATTAGCACTCTATAAACACATGAAGTTATAAACACATGAAGTATCCATTTTTACAATGTAAACAAGATAAAAACGGGAATTTGCCTCTGTTGCTCACTACCATGTTTCCAGCATGCATAGCAGTGCCTGGCTGAAAATACTGATCCTTGATACCCCAGCCTATAGATGGCTAAAACCCCTAGCCTGTTTGCTGGGAGAAATCTTGTGCAGCTACTCCCAGTGTACTAATATTATCATTCCCTAAGTGTACTGTAATGTGATAATGCAAAATGCTAGAAGGGCTTGATTACAGAGAACAAAATAAATATGATATACAAATTCAACTCTTATGCAAAACTTTTATGACAGTCATGCAAAACCTATAAAAACACAGGAGATGAGTAAATACAATACACAAGACATTGTGTCAACACACATTTAATTCACAAATGAATAACTGAAAAATGAATGCTGCTCTAGGCATTCATTCAATCTGATGGCAATGCACCATGGGATGATAATCATGCTTTCTGAATGAGAAAAAGTTGACATACAAATATCAATAGCAAGATTTTTAAAAATCTAAGATATAATGAAACTCTCAGTGATCACTAAAATAACAGTGGAAGAGAGTTGAAAATAATGGAAGAGGCTCCTGAAGATATTTTCATCTTGTGTTATTTACATCAAAATTCTGGGTCTTTACAGGAACGGCACTGAAGACAAAAGGCAGAAACATACTACTTTGGCTTCTTTAAAGATATAGGTTTACAATAAAATTTATAGTCCCTCTAAAAGAAAGGTCATCTCTGGAGGGAAGCTGGACAAAAACGTCTAAAATAACTGAAGGTAATGTAAGGACATATTCTTTGTAAGAATTCTTTCAAATGTGTCCATACATGAAAAATTCCTCAGAAAACCAACTCTGTATAATTACAGATAATTAGAGATGTATGTCCTTTTCATAAAAATCTTCTGAGAGTATTCAAATGCTATAACAAAACTTTTTTTTAGCATAAGATTTTTCCTATTTTTGAAGTCTTTATAGCGATAAATAAGAGTCATGATTTCAGCTACCATCATCGACATTTACTTTTACTTCTTCTATGTCCAGCAAGGAAAAAAAAAATTAAAAATAGCTATAATTTAAGAAGCAGACTATAATTTAAGAAGCAGCACACAATTTATGTTAGGTATCCAAAGGTATGTTAGGTTTCTTAGGGTATACTTTATATGCCTTCAAATGTATGATCCTCACTTTGCATAACTTTGAATATGAACAAGACAGAGCTTAGTCACTTAACCAAATTATGACCAAGAGCAACACATTTGCATGTCAGGTACTCAAAAACATGCACTTCTTAAAGTGTCCACAAAGTTACAGGAACACAACTGCAATTTTTTTTTTTTTACTTTGAAAGCAACACAGTTATTGTTTACTTCTCTAATAACATTTTAAATAATGCCCTATCAATATTAGCATCTTTGTCAGAGACTCTTCATGAATTTTCAGCATAAAATGGAGAAGAGGAGTCATTTATCAAGTAAATAGTAAGTAGGGTTAATCTCATCCACATATACTATCATATCACAGTCCATAAAAATCACCAAGAAATCTCTAGACATTGAGTCAAGTAAATTCTGACAAATTCTGCATCATGTCACAATGAAAGGATTTAAAATGGAAGCCATTTCCAAGAGATCCTTGTTGGTATATTTATGGTGAATATTTTATAGTAAAACCCTTATGAATTATTTTATTCAAAATTCATGTAGCAGCCACTCAATAATAGATTTTTTATTACATATTGTTTACACTTCAAAAAAACCCAGGATCTGAGTTGAATTATTCATTTTGTTTGGGGATTATTTGTTTTTTGCTTTAAAGAAGCATTCAATATTTAACAAAATTTTCCTTATCTCTTATACTTTCAAATATGTTTTATCAGAAAAAAATTACCCAAATTCATAGAATTCAAAACATTAAAACAAGGAAGAAGGTCCTTATGTTTAGAAGAGAAAATAAGCAGAATTACGTATGCTCAGATAGTTCCTCCATTTCTTTCTGAGATTCAGAACACTTATTTCTGTGCATTAATCTTTTTGCTGTAGAGAGATGAGCATCATCATTATTTGATTTTTAGAATATCAAGGTGTAATTATATGGAGTATTCCTTTGTTTGCTTTATTTTAGTGTTTAGGGATTCATATTGTTGCATGTATTGATGTTTAGTTCCTTTTTATCACTGAATGGCATTTTATTGCCAAGATTTGTCTGCATATTCTTCTGTTATCGATCATTTGATTACTTATAGATCTTGGCTATTATAAATAATGCTTATATAAAATTATTTTACAGCTATATTTTTTATGGATAGATGCCTCAGTTTTCTTTCATATATAACTGAAAATGGATTTCGTGCGTCTTGGGAAATTTTCGAGCACAATAGAAATGTTAAAAAAAAGTGTGTGCATGTGTGTGTGGAGGTGTGTCTGTGTGTATATGAATGTAAGTATGTATGCATATGTATGTTTGAGTTGTGTCATTTCTCTATACAATTTATTTATATAATTTGTGATTCCTCTTAGTGCATATATCATTTCCAAAAATTTTCCTGTATTCAGTAAAATACAAATTAAAACCACAATGAGATATAATCTCACACCTGTCAGAATAGTTTTTATCAAAAACAACAAATAACAAGTGTTGATAAGGATGTGAACGAAAGAGAACCTTCATGCACTGTTGATGAAAATGCAAATTGGTGCAGCCATTAGGGAAAACAGTATGGAGGTTCCTCCAAAAACTGAAAACAGAACTACAATATCATCTAGCAATTCCACTCCTAAGTATAAATCCAAAGAAAACAAAAATACTAATTCCAAAAGGTACGTGCACCCCAATGTTCATGACAGTCAAGGTATAGTAGCAACTTAAGTGTCCCTCAACAGATGACAAAGAAGATGTGATATATATATATGTACATATATATATAATATATATATACACACACACATATTATTGTTTATGTCAATTAAATATGTATATATAATTGAATATACATTATACGTATATAACATATAATGCATCACAACAACTTAGATGGACCTAGACAGTATTATGCTAAGTAAAATAAGTCAAACAGAGAAAGACAAATATCATATGATTTCACTTATATGTGGAATCTAAAAAACAAAACAAAATAGGAATACACACAGATATAGCGAGCAAAGTAGTGGTTACCACAAGGAATGGATAGAGGAGGTTTGGCAAAATAAGTTCAGGGGCTTAAGAAATACAAACTTCTAGTTGTAAAATAAATAAGTTACAGGGATATAATATACAGCATAAGGAAAACAGTAATATAATAATTTATATGGTGATAGACGATTACCGAACTTATGGTGATCCTTTTATAATGCATTTGATTGTCGGGTAACTAGGTTGTGCACTTAAAACTAATGTAACATTGTACATCAGTTACACTTTAATAAAAAAAAGGAGTGTGTATATTTATCAATGTTCATCCAACTGTTTAATATCTATATAATTTTCTGTATATAATCACATCTTTAAAAAATACTTAGAAAGTATTCCCACTATTTTACTTCCCATTAATAGTTTATTTATAATACTAAAAGTCAAGCATAACAAATTATCAACCTCATTTATAGAGTAATCTCTTATTTAAAGACTCTTTATGTACATTTTTAGAATCTCAAATTTTAGTTGCATCTCTATTTGCTAGTTACAGAAAAATCTCGTTTTAGACAATAGTGAGGCTCCCAGAGATTAAATGGCCTGAACATGTTACACAACAGCTATTAAGAGAGCTTAGGGTCTTGGCCAGTGGAGCCGAAAACAATCAACATCCCATGGAACTGTTTTCATGGAAATCTTTCTCTATCATGTTTACTAACTGAAGAGATTTTAAAAAATATCTTCCAACTATAACCCAGTGTACCACTACTTCAAACCAGATGCAATGGTAGGAGACATTGCCTTTGAAGATTTCTTAAATGTACTTGGAGTTAACAACTGCATTTATTCTCTCTCTTTGTTCCCTGGGGTTGTGCTGGAACAGAAGAGCTTTTGCATTTGCATGACCCAGGTAGATTCCATCATATGAAACTTGTAGAAGACTGAAGTAGAATATGTAGAGATTATTGGATTTGCTAAATCAAAGAGAGTAGCATTCAAATAGTTTATGGAAATACAATTTTAATATTGGAATAACATTCCAATAATAAAACTTTGCACAGGGCAAATGCTCCTTGTCAATGCAAACATCTCTTCTTTATATATTTTTATGAATCAGCTATATTACCATACGGCTAAAATTTACATCTTGTGGACCTAAGAAAAGCCATTCCTTGTGTATCTCCCTCTCCCATTTCTACACCTTTCTCCTCTACCCTCTGGAATTTTTTATGAATTGCAAGGACAGTGAGTTAATAATCTGCAGAATAGAGAATAGCTGCAAGACTGGAAGATGGCTTTGGAAGCAAATTACATTATTGAATAGTCTAACTTCAGCACACCCATATCAATGGGTCAGACATATTACTAGATCAGAACTATTTATCCAAAATGGAGTGTTTTCCGGGAGTTCCCTTAGTGGCTCAGTGGTTAACGAATCCAACTAAGAACCATGAAGTTGCGGGTTCGATCCCTGGCCTTGCTCAGTGGGTTAAGGATCCGGTGTTGCTGCGAGCTGTGGTGTAGGTTGCAGACGTGGCTCGGATCCCGCGTTGCTGTGGCTGTGGCGTAGGCCGGCAGCTACAGCTCCTGTTAGACCCCTAGCCTGGGAACCTCCATATGCCGCGGGTGCGGCTCTACATAAAGGCAAAAAGACAAAAAAAAAATAAAAATAAAATAAAAATAAAATGGACTGTTTTCCCCTTGCAAAAATTCAAATATGAGTTTCCTACAGCTTTACATTCTTTTTTTGAGAGAGACTGGATATCAGATTTTTATTTAAAATCTCAACTGGAATGTTAGAAACTAAATTTATTTTAAACACCATTCAGCACAAGCAAGTCCATCAGTGGGTCATAATCAGTTAAAAAGGCCTCATCTATGCCTTCTTCTTCAATAATACTTTAACTTCTTATAACCCCTTCTCCCAATCTGGGAGCCATCTTTTGTTCTGCAGATTATCCACTCTTTACCATCTTTATTACCAATTAGAGGACATCGCAGGAAACTTCCAAGCCTATCTCCACATTATTGTGCCAATACAAATACACTGAATTCCAAATTCCCTGGCTCTTCAAGTATCTTTTGACCTTTCTTTTTTTTTATTTATTTGTTTGTCTTTTTGCCTTTTTCTAGGGCTGCACCCACGGCATACAGAGGTTCCCAGGCTAGGGGTCTAATCGGAGCTGTAGCTGCCGGCCTGCTCCACAGCCACAACAACATGGGATCCGAGCCAGGTCTACAACCTACACCACAGCTCACGGCAACGCCAGATCACTAACCCACTAAACAACGCCAGAGAACAAACCCACAACCTCATGGTTCCTGGTTGGATTCATTAACCACAGAGCCACGACGCAAACTCCTCTTTTGACTTTACTTAAATCTTGACTCTCTCCCTTCCTTTTTACACAAGATGGCTGAACCTATCCTTCTTAGTTTTTCCCAACTTGACTAATCCAGTCCATGTTGAACACTATGTCTGAGAGGTACCTTAACTATTGTTGATCTCCAGCAACAATACTCTTACAGTTGTCTCTCTTTTGTTTTTCATAAACAGATATCATGGTCTTTATATTAATCCTACTTAACTGTTTGAGCTAAGTAGGCATTTCCCCAGAAGTCAATGGCAGAAAGTGAGAACAGCTAATATAATGAACTACAAAAAATGTCATAAATCCCCTTAATTCATCCAAATACTTCAGAGAATGGTATTGAACTCATCACATAGTACAGGCTCTCCTAAATCTGCCAGACGCTATTTTTTTTTTTCTCTAGTATATCTGTTTGAAGTTTGTAAAGTCAAGGTGAGTGAATGATTAACATCACTTATGTGGCAATCTATGCCATTTTTCCCATTTTCATTTCTCCAGCCCAACTTCTGGCTACCCAAGTTCCTTTACTCTTTCTCTTTCTCTCCTGGGTCTTTGGACAACATCCCAACCATTTTTCAAATCAGTGATTCTCTTCTCTCCATCTGAGTGTACATTACAATGATGCATGCCTTTGGATCCTGCACTATGCTTGTTCTTTTTCTTCTCTCAAATATGCAATATTCTGTCCCTATCCTTAGTTCTAGGTTGATGACATCACTTCTTAATATCACGTAAAATATAGAACCAATCACAAATACATAACATCAGCTTCCCATCAAGTCCACCCACATACCTAGACTTATTACCCATATATCTTCCTGTTTTAATATATGAGCCACTCTTGATTTTACCTAAATTATGCCAACCTCTCTCCCTGTGGACTGTATACTGTTCCCTCAGTTTCTAGTGCTTACATAACTTCTTTGCTCCTTCAGTTACCCCCCATCTTCAACAAAGTTTACCAACATAATGATTTTTTTTAAAGCAAAATACAAATATACCAAAATATCCCTATCTAAAAATCGCTCTGCTTATGAGAGCTCCCTTTCCAATTGAGGTTACATTTTTCTGTTCCAGTTTATTTCAAAAGATCCATAAATTAGCCACCTATAGCTACACTGTCCACTTAATTCACACTCTATTTAGCCTTTCTTTGCTACTACTCCATTTGAACAATTCTTCCTACTCAAAATGACTCCATTTTACCATATACAATGGTCAACTTTTAGGCTTCCATCTAACATTTTACACATTTAGTCACTCCTTTTTCCTTGAAACAATGTCTTTAATTGGCTTGCAGGACTCAATATTCTGGTTTTATCCATACCTCACCTTTTTTTTCTTTCAGTATCTCTTGTCCCAGAATTCTGTACAGTAACAGTAGTGGAAAAAGAATACTAGTCTCTTTATCTATCTATAATCACAAACAAATATTGCATTGAATTCTTTCTATGGATTCAAATAAAATAAACACACTGATACTTACCAAATTTGTATATTTAGTCACAACCACTTCTCTAGCTCCAGAATAATATCCCAGCTACCTACTAGATATCTTGTGCCAGGCATCTTCCACTTGTCCCTCCAGATTCACTTTCAATCCTCCCTACTCTAGGCTCTATCCTGAAAAATTGATGTATTTGATGGGTTTGATATATATCATGAATGTTCTCAAGACTTACGACTTCCAGTTGCCTTCATTTATCATTAGGAATATTAGCTAAAATCACACTGTAATACAAATACGTATAAACCGAATTAACCAAGATGAGAAACAGACAGAGCGAAGCAGAGAGACAGAGAGTGAGGGGAGAGAGAGAGAAAGGGAGACACCAAAGGTCATTATAATGAGGTTGTGAAGAAGCCAGAATTCTCTTAACACTGGTGATGTGGGGTACAAGCTGATATAGAATACATAGTAAATCTGAGAATATACAAGCATTAGGACTTTGTAAATTCATTCTTAAACTTTTTTTTTTTTTTTTGTCTTTTTGCTTTCTAGGGCCGCACTCACGGCATATGGAGGTTCCCAGGATAGGGGTCTAATCGGAGCCAGAGCCGCTGGCCTACATCAGAGCCACAGCAACGCCAGATCTGAGCCGCATCAGCAACCTACATGACAGCTCATGGCAACACCAGATCCTTAACCCACTGAGCAAGGCCAGGGATCAAACCCGCAACCTCATGGTTCCTAGTCGGATTTGTTAACCACGGAGCCACGATGGGAATTCCTATAAATTCATTCTTATATCAGAATAGATATATACACAAAACAGAAAATTATAACTTCTTAAATCAAAAACCATGGATTAGAACATTCATAGCAGCACATTTGGTAATATCCCAAGTTTTAAACTGTGCGAATGTCTACAAAGCACAGGATGGATAAAAATAAAATATCCTACAGTATTGAAAATAAATTATTTCTAACAACATGCAGCAATATGAATCATTAGCATACACATAATATTGAGCAAAAGATTCAGACACATAAGAGTATATAACTCATAATTCCACTTACGTAAAGTACAGAAATAGGCAAAATTAAATATGCTTTTAGAAGCTGAAATGATAGTTATCTTAATTACTGTAAGGGCATATTAATGGATCTTCTGCTGAAAGTTTCTGTTTCTTGATCTAGAAGGTATATATATATATCTGTATATATATGTATGTATGTGTATGTATATATATATATATATATATACACACACACACACACACACATAGAGGCATTCAGTTTCTAAGAATGTTAAAAGTTTAAAAATGAATATTGAAAAAAAAAAGAAATCAGCAAATACATTAGAGAAAATTATAGCAGTTCCCATCGTGGCTTTGTGGTTAACCAACCCAACTAGTATCTATGAGGATGTGAGTTCGACCACTGGCCTCACTCAGTGGGTTAAGGATACAGCATTGACGTGAGCTGTGGTGTAGGCTGCAGATATGGCTTGAATATGGTTGCTGTGGCTGTAGTATAGGCCAGCAGCTACAGCTCCTGTTGGACCCCTAGTCTTGGAACCTCCATATGCAGTGGGTGCAGCCCTAAAAAGACTGAAAAAAAAAAAAACTGATGAGAGAATTATAAAACTTTTGCCAAAGGTATTAAAAGAGAGATAAATAAGTGGAGTTCTATGTCATGTTTAGTGATCACTCATCATAAAATTATAAAGTTTTCTTTTAGTGACCCCCTAAGTAGATGCAACCTCAATCACTTCTTTAGAAAACTAAACTTAAAACACAATTTTAAGGAAAATCCTGTTGTGGCCCAGTGGTAGTCACAAGCCATACTAGTATCCATGAGGATGCAGGTTCAATCCATGGCTTCGCTCAGTGGGTTAAGGATCTGGCATTGCTATGAGCTATGGTGTAGGTAGCAGATGTGGCTTGGATCTGGTACTGCTGCAGCTGTGGTGTAGGTTGGCAGCCGCAGCTCCTATTCGACCCCTAGCCTGGGAACTTCCATGTGCCAAGGGTGCAGCCCTAAAAAGACAAAAAAAAAAAAATTAAAAATTTATACTGATAAGGGCCAATTATTAGCAAGATACGCCTAAAAATGAAAAGGCATTAGGCATGTTCTAATAGTAGTATTTAAGACAGTGCAATATTAATCTATAATAGATACACTGGTCAAAGAAGCATCAGAGGCTCAGAAATAGAATCAAATTTGCATGGAAATCTGATGTAAAACGGAATAATCATTGATGAAAACTCAGGAAATGTTGATTCTCCAGTACTTATTGCCAGGAAAATTAGTTATCCTTGCAGAAAAAAAATTAATTAAATAAATACTCACCTCAAGCCATAAAACAAGATCAATTCCAGGTAGTTGACAGTAATGTGAAAGAGAAATCATTATAAACCTTTGGAAATCATTTTAAGATATCCTCAGGGTTTCAGGGTAGAGAAAGATTTATTTTAAAAAGTTAAAAAAAATTTTAAATACTGCTAAATTTAACAATATCAAATTAAAAATGTCTTTTCACCAAAATAAAGCATAGTGAGTATAAAGAAGTAAAACAAATTAAAAGAGTTTTATAAATCACATAATCTACAATGTATTCTTTGGAATACATTGAATTCCAAATTCAGGAATTTCATAAGGAAATAAAAAAGATCAAAAAGAAAAAATATAAAAGTGTTAATGAAGAGAAAGAGTGAATGGTAATATATTATATATATATTTATACACACATATATATGAAAGTAATGCTCAACCTCATTAAGTATGAAGTAAATGACAGCTAATATACTGGCAATAAATAAATAAATTTGGATAAGGAGAGCTTGGCCAAGTTGTAAAATAGGAGAAACTCAATCATTGACTATATATAGTAATATAAATTCGTGTAATCGCTTTAGGAAATTATTTGGAATTATCTTATAAATATGAAGATAAGCTTAATCTGTATTTAGAAATTCCACACCTATAAAAATTCTTAGAAAAATATGTTTTTGTGCTACAGAAGATATGTTAATCTCTGCACTATTTTTAATAGTTAAAACCGGAAACAATCCAATGTCTATCAATAGCATAATAGGTACATTGTTGTGCATTCAAATAAATACAATACAGCACGTGTCATCACAAGTGATTCTCAAAGGTATAACTAGACATAAAAATACAAGTCACAAAAGAGTTTGTACTATGTAGTCATTTATTCAAACTGAAAAAATAGGCAAATTTTCAAAAATGTTGTCTTGGAACATGATGTATATGGTAAACTAGGGGAGAAAAGCAACCAAAGGATGGAGAGGGATCTGTTCATGGAGATGCCACATAGAACTTCTGTATTAATCTTTTTTTTTTGCCTTTCTCATGCTGATATTTGATAAAGTGTTAGTTTTATTACTTTTTAATTATTCATCTCTTTACAGTTTATGTCCCCTTTTGCATCTTGGATAAACCACTAAATAAAGACAAATATGAAACATAACAAACTTTAAAGCTGCTATGGAGATTCCTATTTGAAGATAATGATTAAGAACTTATACTTCTCATTTTGCAATTTCTCAAAGGTAACAAGAAGATTTTATTTTTTATAAATTATGCACTCCATTAGCTATGTGTAATGGACACTGATCAAAAACCCAAAGCCTCATAGAGGAAGAAGTGTTGCTAAATGCAGTGGAAAGAGGCAGAAATGTTTTTGGGAGACTAAGGAGAGCAGACACTGAAGCTGCTGATAACAGACAGGTCGACAGCCTATGCTTCCCATAGCTGAAAGGAACATCCCAAGGCATAAACTATAAAATTTATCTTTGTAAAGCAGAAAAGGGGCACGTGGGTTGCAATCTGAAATTTTCCTGGATAGGTTTAACTCTGAGAAGCACAGGAAACAGGGCTAAATAAAAGTCAGATAGCCTAGCCATGTTTTCATAAAGTAGTCTGCTTCAGTGGATTTCAAGCAGAAAGAAGCCATTGCTTCTGCATCAAGAAATATCCCAGAACTGCCTATTACTTCTAGGTGGTAAGAAGACTGAATAATCTCTCAAACAAAACCCTTGGAAATAAAGAAAATTCCAGCAAGCCACCCTTCCTTTGAGGAAACATTTAGGAAGTACCAAATATAAGAGAAAAATATTCACCTGTGAGTGATTAATCAAAAAGCAAACAGCTGAAAATCTGCACAACTGTACTACAAGAAAGTCTAGGAGATGAAAACTGTGGCCAGATTTCACCATGAGTTAAAAAAAAAGTCAACCAAACCAATGCTTCTCTGAAACAAAACGAAAGAGCTCAAAGTGCCTAAGTTCAAGTAAGTGAATGCCAACAGTAAGCAGAACTTAACAGTGATTAGGTAATGTTCAGGATAGAAGTATAAGAAAAATGTAAAATAAAACCATTACAGAAATTAACGTAAATTTGAAAGGACTGTAGAAGAAATAGATAAAAACACAGTAATTATCATAAATTATAGACATTTTTATAAATAAACAAAATTAATAATATAAAATAAAGAAACAAATTAAATGGAAAATGCTGGATATAGAACAGAGAAAAAGATCTTAATTTATAAAACTGAGTACCCAAGTTTTAAAAAGTATGCTACAATAGTTATGCTACAATAATTTTATTACTATGTAACAAATTACCCTAAAATGTAGTGCTTAAAACAAGAACCGTTTTATTGGCTTAGATTCGTGAGAGAGGAAGAACTGTGCTAGACAGTTTTGCTCTCTGTCCTGTCAACTGCAGTTGGCTGGTGTCTGAGCTAGATCAGAAGTTAAATTCATCGGGCTTTTACCCTTGGCATATCTTTCTACATGGCTATTATGGGCTTCATCCCAAGGTAGTCAGACTTATTCTTGGTAGTTGGCTTAGAAATGACTTTCATCATTTCTAAGAGTCAAAGCAGAAGTTGTAGGTCTCTTGAGAATTGGTCTCAGAAGTTGTATAGCATCACTCCCATAACATTCTGTTGGACAAAGACAGAAACAGAGCCAGCCCAGATTCAAACAGAGGAATAATATCCCCAATACTCAATTTTGGTGAGGTATGACAAAGAATCTATAGCCCCTTTGAATCTACCACTCTACAAGAACATAATTCAAGAAAATATTGAAAAATTAATGTCATATTAATATACACTCTGTTCACAAAAAACTGAACATAAATAATTGCCACCAAAGCACAGGCTTATAATTTTCAGATTCCAAAGTTTGCAAATAGCTAACACTTACTAAGAGTGTTAATCAGTAGTTATATGCTAGATATAAAGTTGCCAGATTTAGCAAATAAATATATCTCGTACAATATAGGGACATACATATACTAAAAGAAAATCGTTGTTTAACTACACATCTTTTATTTTATCTGGTAACCTTTCTAGGCTGTAATTTAAAAAATGTACTAGAGGTAAAACTCCAGTCAACCAAAAAATAATCACCAAACAAGGGTAAAATAGCTGGCAATAAGCATTAAATACACTTAATAGAGTGGTAAGATAATAAAATATAGTGATTAGTTTATTAAAACGGTATATAAACATACACCCTAACTATGCAGAAAATAAAACTAAAACACACTCGGCAGGGAGGGGAATGAAAGGGGGGGAGTAGCATAAACTTGCAGAGTTCTTCATTTTCTATACCAGGAATCACAGTTTAAAAGTTAGAGATGACTGTTCAAGAAACAGAACTGCAAGCATAGTCAATAGGACAATGACAGACACTGAGAAAAAAAATCATAATTAGTTAAAATCTGGCACTGGGAGAGAGTGGGGGAGAGAAGAAAAAAAGGAATTATGCTAATTTTATCATTTTTTTAATAGGCGTATCAATCAAGGGGCCCGGCAGGAAAGAGATGGCCTACTGAAAATAGGAAAGTTTGAGGTAGATTTATTTTCAAAGGAACAGTTTACAAAGTGTGGGTTTAATAAAATAACAAGTCATAGAATAGGAACCAGAGTTCCGATCTCTGGCCCAGAAACAAATGAAAGAAACCGTACAGACAGTTATGTAGAATCAGTCACCATAAGATGGCAAGTGATGGCAGGTCAAGATACATAGCCATTCCCTCCTTTCTCTATCCTGCTGCTTGCCAAGTTTCATCACTGACTGAGCCTAACCAGAAAACAGAGGTCCTGAGAATTTACTGATATAATCTGTAAGGGTCAGACTTCTGGACGAAAGAGAGCAAATAAAAATATGGAAAGTAGATCTGGAGAGGAGGGGCAAACAAGGCATGTGGTGTCGTAGATAATAAATATTGCAAAAAAATAGACCATGTAGGGGCTATATGACATTACAGTTATAAAAATAACCACTATGGCAAAAATAAATATATAAAGGGAAATATATGTTAAAAAATAAAACAGAAAAAGAACCAAATTAAAGATTTTTACAAGCTACCAAAACAGTTGCTTAAATAATTTAAGATAAACACATATGCTATATCAATAAATGAAAATGGCTTATGTTCACTTAGTAAAAGAAAAAGCCATTCAAACTACCATATAAATAAAAAAATACTGTTTACACTATTCTTTATGACACAATCTAAAGCGTGGTTGGAAAAGTAAATAAAAGGATTTGCAAAGAAATGTTGGTAAAATGCAAGCAAACAAAAAGAACAGCGGGAATGACCTTCATATCAGATAAAAGTAAATTCATTTAAAAGTCATTAGCCAGAGCAAGGCACTTTGTTGTTTGTTTGTTTTTTTTTTTGCCTTTTGTTATTTTATGGCCGCACCCGCGGCATGTGGAGGTTCCCAGGCTAGGGGTCTAATCCGAGCTGTGGCCACTGGCCTGCGCCACAGCCACAGCAACGCAGGATCCGAGCCGCGTCTGCAACCTCTACTAACAATGCCGGATCGTTAACCCACTGAGCAAGGACAGGGATTGAACCCGCAACCTCATGGTTCCTAGTCGGATTCGTTAACCACTGCGTCACGACGGGAACTCCAGCAAGGCACTTTGAACAATTGAAGGTTAAAATGTACGATCATGAAGTACCAGGCATGGCTATTAACAAACTGAGCATGAATAATCATAAAACAAAGATTATAGAAGTTAAACATAAGTTATACACAAAAAATAAATAAGTGAAACATTTCAATTTTCTAACCTCAGCCTATAATAGATCAAATGGATGGATTAAAAACAACAACTCAAAAAACCCACTAAGCAAACAGATGACCTAAATGACACAGTAAATTGTAAGCCTATATAAAATTAGTTGGGAAGTGCTGCCATCATTCCCATTTTCAGAGATGGTCTATTGCTGATATTTTTCATCTTTAAATACTTGATAGAATTTAAAAGCAAAGCTCTGTGGAGAAATATTTGTATCTATCAAATTTACTCTAAAGAAATAGAAAATCAGGGAGGTTTGCTGTGGCTCAGCAGTAAGGAACCTGACTAGTGAATATGAGGGTGCAGGTTTGATCCATGGCCTAAGGAGGTTAAGGATCGGGTATTGCCATGAGCTGTGGTGTTCATAATGGACACAGCTCATATTTCACATTGCTGTGGCTATGGTGTAGGCATGTAGCTGTAGCTCCAATTCAACCCTTAGCCTGGGAACTTCCATATGCTGCATGTACGGCCCTAACAAGCAGAAAGAAAGGAAAGGAAGGAAAGGAAAGGAGAGGAGAGGAGAGGAGAGGAAAGGAAAGGAAAGGAGAAAGGAAGAAAGGAAGGAAAAGAAAGGAAGGAAGGAAGGAGGGAAGGAGGGAAGGAAAGAAAGAAGGAAAGAAAAAGAAAAAGAAAGAAAAGAAAAAGGAAAAAAGAAAGAAATAGAAAATCAGAAAAGACAACCATAAAAAAGAAAAAAGGTGGCAAAGAGCTACTCCCCAAAAAGCATTAGGCTAAGAAAATTTTAAGAAGAGATCTACATTTCCCAAGATCAGACAAGTTAAGGCTATTTAAGTTTTTCCAAAGCACAGAAAAGAAAGCTTCTAAATTTTCAATATTCAGCAAGGATAACTTAAAAACAACAGCAATAGTGACAAATCTTGCAAGAAAACAGACAAATCTTACTGTTGGTGAAAATTTTTAAGTAAAATATTAACAAACAGAAAACACAGCACGGCAGCACAATTAAAAAGCAAACAAATGAACAAAAAACCAAGACCAGGTGGGGATCTTTTTCTATAAATGTAAAAATGGTTAGAAAGAAAAAAAATGAAATCTACTTACAAAATTAAACTTATTTTGAGAGTTCAAAAAGGAAAATTAGGTAATTCCCTTATATCATTAACAGAAATTAGTTAAAACCTTAATAGGATGACACTATTAACATGATTATACAGTTTAACTCCAAAGACAACATACGCATAATGGGAAAACACTGAAAACATACCCCAAATTCAGAAGCAAAGTAAGATATCTATTGTTGCTATTATTCTTTAGCAGTGCTCTTAGGGTACTATCATTGCAATTATAAAGGTAGGACTGGAGAATGTTATAGAATTACCTCTACTTTCAGTCACCAAAATTTTATATCCAAAAAAGAACTGTTACCAAAAATCAGGAAGAAATAGAATCCCGTAAGGTGATAGATACTACTTTAATGCACAGAAATCTGTAATAGTCATGTATTAAAACAGCAATAGTTTAAAAGATATAATAAAACAAATGCCCATTTTCCAACAGATGAAAAACACAGACATTTATTCAGAATAAATGCATTCGTAGGTAGGACCTATATGGATTAAACTAAAAAATTTTCCTGAGACTTAAAATAAGACTAATGGAAACTCACACCATTTTTTTTTCTTGGTCTTTTTAGGGCCGCTCTCTCAGCATATGGAAGTTCCCAGGCTAGGGGTTGAATCAGACCTACAGCCAACCTACACCACAGTCACAGCAATGCCAGATCCAAGCCACGTCGAAGACCTACACCACAGCTCATGGCAAAGTGGGATCCTTAAGCCACTCAGCAAGGCCAGGGATCAAACCCAAGTCTTCATGGATACAAGTCAGGTTTGTTACCACTGAGCCACAACGGGAAATCCACATCAATTTTTTTTTAAATGGGAAAAATCGACATCATAAAAATAAAACCTTTACTTACATATGATAATCTTAAACTTAAAAGGATCACAATTAAAATGCCAAAAGCATATGCAAGGTGATGTCAAGGTCATGTGAAAACAAGCAATGATAGAGAACATAAAAAAGGAAGAATATTGAGAAATAATTAGCTCAAGCAGAGATATAAACATATTACAAATATTAAGTAATTAAAATAATGTAGGTTTTCTTCATGTAAAACAGAAATACATCAAAGGAATAGAATAAAAAAATGTTAAACACAGAATCAGAGCCAGTTAGGAATATGATAAAACTGACAACCAAATTAAAAGAAAGTAGAATTATATAATAAACTATGTTCAAAATCTACACATAAACAATAATTTTACTCAGTTTAAGTTCCAATTAAAGCAAAGATTTACATGTAAATGTAAGTATTAAATAAATAAAAGCATAGTAGTATTTGAAGAAATCATGAGAATTAAACAACTAAATATGTTTGTATAAGCAGACAATTATTTTTGGAAAAATATTTAGGGACAGAATTACTGGTTGTCTATGGTAGGGAGAACTTCTTGGTTGGGATCAAAAATAGATTGAAGACTGGTAAATATTTTCATGCTGTGTTTAGGTTTTACCTATTCAAAAACCAAATATACACAACCTAGATTAAACTAAAATAAAATTCACTAAGTAACAGTAATTCTTAATCCAAGAAATAAACCAAAGCATAAACACAAATGTTTTGTGCTTGCTACAGGAGGGTTTCCAACCCTTAAAATTATTTTCTCATCCCTACCTGCTGCCTCTGACTACAGTTTTAGTCCAAGAATAATCCTGGTTTATAACACCCTATTCAGCTCTTATATTTTAAGGACAACTGGAAATTTTTCTTCTGATTTTACTGAAAAATTTAAAAAACTAGTTTAAAAAATTTTTTAAAAATATTCTCTGAAATGCTGCAATTAAAAATGAAAAGCAACAGGGAAATATTAATGTATTTCATAGATTATTTTAAACTTTCCATGAACGTAAAGATTTTGGTGTTGAGAATTTTATTTCAGGAACCTGGGTCTCAATGGGAATCAAGTACCCACTGGCAGATGTATCTGATGATCTCAGCCGAGGTCCTACTAGAATGATCTGAGTCTCCTTTGTGGGTGTTTGCCTCTGATACAAAGCAGTCTTAAGCCAGGGTAGATTTATGTGCATTGGCAGAGCCAAGTAACAAACAAAACATGTTCTCACAGTATGTCTGGCTTGAGCCTGTGTGATTAAATCCTGACTTTGATGAATTCCAGACCTTCAGGGAAGGGAAAATAAAGTCCAAAGACAGTTGGTTAATAAGAAATTACTGAATCAGCCTGGGTTTAAGATGTTCTAGCAAAAGGAGCCACATTTAGTAGGTACACAGAGAAATAGCGGAAAAAAAAAAAAAAGAAAGGTTATACTTTTCAAAAATAATAGTCCGTCTTCCTCTCAACTTTGCTTTCATCACATTGTGGATATTAAAGATAGGTAGAATATTTTTTATACAAGTTGTACCATTTATTAAATTAGTACAAGTTGCCATTAATAATTATATCAGGGCAACAATATAATCTAGGACTGCTCTGGGCAAATCAATTTGCATGGTTACCCAAAGTAGGGCATTTTTACTAAAGCATTACAAGATTTTATTTACGCATCTTTCCTTGAAGAGAAAGATAATGTGTATTATCCATCCTTAAATTCTTATTGGCCCATATAATTTGTGGTACATGGCCATCACTGAGTATTTTGGGGGAAAAGGAAAAAAATGAATTAATTAATTTATGGATTGATGGATAAATACCAGGGACATCCAATCCTAAAAATATGCTCCCCTAGTATATTTTCAAATGAGATAATAAAAAATTAAATCAAACTAGTATTAATTTAAACACACTATAAAGTTAAATATGTATCAAAAAATGGTGTTATGGTAAATCAAAGGGTTGAGAATGGAATTTGGAATTTTCAGATCTAGAAAACACATCCAGCATGAAATACTGTACAGTATATTTTTAAGTATTCTTAGTGATGTAGCCATGGGTGCTGATGAGCTTTATGTATACAAGTACAGTAATCTTTACAGAATACAGTAAAATGTTACTAGGTAAAATTCATGAAAGGATAGTGATAAAATTAAGTGGAAGGAGTTCCCATCATGGCTCAGTGGTTAACGAATCTGACTAGGAACCATGAGGTTGCGGGTTCGATCCCTGGCCTTGATCAGGGGGTTAAGGATCCGGCGTTGCTGTGAGCTGTGGTGTAGGTCGCAGACATAGCTCGGATCCCACGTTGCTGTGGCTGTGGCGTAGGCCGGCAGCTACAGCTCCTGTTAGACCCCTAGCCTGGGAACCTCCATATGCCGCGAGTGTGGCCCAAATAAGGCAAAAAAACAAACAAAAAAAATTTAATGGAAAATATTTCTGTCAACATCTAAAAAATTATTCAGAAGGCTAGCAGCCCATTCTTCATAGTGCCCCTAATAATGGCATTCATAAAGACCTAGTGTTACAGAACTAAAAGTCATTGTTCAGAACATACATTTTAATTGCATATAATTGTAGATAGAAAACTAGGTTGAATGCATATTGACATAAGACAATACTTAAATTTAAAGTATTATTTGGTTATTACCTCCACATAAAATTAGAAAACCATGATGCCAAAATCAGATAAGAACAGCATGAGAATACAAAAATTCTAAATAAAATATTTCAAAACTTAGATGCAGCAGTACGTATAGACTACACATTAAGATTGATCTAGGAATTTGGTGATGGCCTAATATTAAGAATTTAATAGCAGTGACATCAATGAAAATGGTGAAGCAAGGACCTCGAAAAATTCTCTACTCTGCAAAAACAATAAAGATATTTGCAAAACAAACAAACAAAAATCAGAACAAACCTCAGCACTGCGTAAATTAACCAAAAGCTTTCAGAGAAACAGAGCATTTATTTAAGAAAAACTGTTGACTCTCTGAAAGCAAGTTTGCAGTATTTAACTTGCTCTGGTCCCATCTTCCCCATGTCCTAAGCTTTGCAGTATCCTTACAAACCAAAAGCCTGTTGTCACAGTGAAAATGAATAACACAATAATCACTAGAGAGGGCTAGAAATGGATGAGTTTTTTCAAAGCCCCATTCACAAAGAATTTTTATTATTTGACTAGTTTGGTATTTCCTTGGAGTATCTCGTTTGTAAGACTTTCTTTACTTGAAGTGACTTAGAGATTGCATAGTATGCAAAGCCCTTTCCTGTGAGTAAAAGGTAGCTGAGAATTTATCAAACACCAATCTTTCACAAACTCTTAAAAAAGTAAAAAGAGGAAATACTTCTCAACATATTCTGTAAGATCAGTAATATCCTAACACAAACCCCAGACAAATACATCTACAAAGCCAAAGAAAACTAAAGATCAATATTTCCTGTGAATATAGGTGTAAGAATTCCCAGCAAAAATTAACATTTCAAATCCAGGAATATATAAAGAAGATTATAAATCATGATCAATCTGGATATGTCCCAAGATTGAAAAGTTGGTTCGATGTACAAAAATTAATCAATACAATATACCTATATTAATAGAATAAAGGACAAAAAGACAGGTCACCTCAATAGACATTAGAAAAAAAAAACACATCTAAAGAAATATAGAAAAAGTATTTGAAAAACGTTAAACATACTTTTATAATTAAAAGAAAAAAAACACTCAAGAATATACAGAATGTCCTCATTCAAATAATGGACATCTATAAAATACCCAAAATTAACATCATGCTTAGTGGTAAAAGATCCAAGTATTCCCACTATGATCAGGGAAAGATAAGGATGTCCACTCTCAGCACTTTTATTCAACATTGTACTGGAGGTCCTGTGCAAGACAATTAAGCAAGAAAAATAATTAAAAGGCATCCAGATGAAAAGAGGCAACTAAAACTGTACCTGTTTGCAAATGACATGATCTATAATACGGAAAATCCTAAAGAATCTATTAAAAAACTATTAAGGCTAATAAATGAGTTCAGTAAAACTGTAGGATGCAAGATAAATATACAAAATCAACTTTTTTTTGGTGGGGGGGTGCTTTTTAGGGCCACATCCACGGCTATGGAGGTTCTTGGATCCTGGTTGGACTAGTTTCTGCTGCGCCACAACAGGAACTCCAAAATCAACTGTATTTTTATACACTTGTAATAACTAATCTGAAAGTGAAAACAAGAAAAATTCATTTAAAATATTAAACAGGGATAATTTTTAAAAGAACTGTAAGACATATTCTGAAAACTATAAAACATACTTGAAAGAAATTAAAGGAAGCCATTAACAATCAAAAGACAGAATGTCTTAATACTATTAATGTGCCAATATTCTAACTGGTCTACAAATTCAATGCAATTCTTGTCAGAATACCAGCTCATTTATTTTTAGAAATTGACCAGTTTATTTTAATATTCATTTGAAATTTCAAGGGACCCAGAATAGACAGAACGATCTTGAAAAAGAATAGCAGGAGGGCTCACACTTCTGATTTCAAGTTACTAAAAAACTATGGCAATGAGGATGTGTGGCATTGGCCTAACACTGACATACAGGTCAGTCCAGGAGAACTGAGGGTTGAGAAATAATCCTAGACATTATGGTTACTTATTTTTCACTAGAGTGCCAAAACCATTCAACGGGGAAAAGTGCTATTTTGAATAAATGATAAAAGAACAAGATTGCCACATGCAAGAGAATTAAAGAACAAGATTGCCACATGCAAAAGAATTAAAGAACAAGATTGCCACATGCAAAAGAATTAAACTGGATCCCTACCTCACACTTTATACAAAAATTAGAAATATCTTGGTAAGTTTTGTGACTGTACACAGCAATCAAAGGAAAAAAACGGATTTTGTCAAATTAATATCTTTTATTCTGCTACAAAGGACACTACCAAGACATTGAAAGAGTAATCCACAGAATGAGAAAATTATTTGTAAATCACTGATCTGATAAGGAACTTATATCTAGAAAGAAGATAAAAAGAAAACTTTAGACTCAACAATAGACCACACATAATGCAATTTAAAAGTGTTCTAAGGATATGAATAGTTATTGCTCCCCCTCCCCCCAAAAAAGGTCAATAAACACAAAAATTCTCAACATATCACTAGTCATCAGGGAAATGTAAATCAAAACCTCAGCATGATACCATTTCACACTCAATAGAAAGGCTACAAGCAAAAGACAAAAAATAACATTTTTTTCTTTTTTTTTCTTAATGGATTTTATTTCAATTATAGGTGTACATAAATCATCACAAGTCAATTTTACAGATTTTGTATCCCAAACCCACAGTGCATCCCACCCACCCCCCAGATTGTCTTATTTGAAAAACCAAGGTTTTCCAAAGAAAAATAACAAATGTTAATAAGATTGTGAAGATATAACTCTCAAACTTTGCTACTGAAAATGCAACTTAATTGTGTAGCCACTTTGGAAAGTGAAGCAGTACCTCAAAAAATTAAACACAGAGGTACTATGTGACCCATCAATTTCACTCCTCAGTACATAACCAAGAGAATCAAAAATATATGTCCACACAAAAAACTACATGTGAGATGTCATTATACATTTGCCCAAATCCATCAAATGTACAACACCAAGAATGAACCCTAAACTATGAACTTTGGGTAAATATGATGTTTCAGTCTGGGTTCATCCTTGGTTAAAAAAAAATAAAAGTGCATTCTGGTGATTGATATTGATAATGATAGAGGCCATGAATGTTTGGAGGGAGGGGTATAGGAGAACTATCTTAAAACAAACTGATCAAAAAAATAAAACCATATTTTTTTTAAAAAAGATTTAAACTTATACATGAATATTTAAGGCAACATTACTCATAATAGTCAAAATGTGGAAATAATTCAAATGTCTTTCAAAGAATGAATGGAAAAATAAAATATGGTATATCCACAGAATGAACAATTATGCAGCATTAAAAGGAATGAAGTCTTGATACAACATGGATGAATCTTGAAAACATTATGTTAAATGAAGGCAGAAAGTCACAGAAGGCCATTACTGTATGATTAATTTACTTGAAATGTCCAGAACAAGTAAATTCATATAGATGGAAAGCAGATCAGTTATGGTGAAAGTTTCAGGAGAGGGGCTCTCAGGGAGTGAAAGGGTATATGCCTTTTGAGCTAATGAAAATATTCTTGAATTCAATATTGATAATAGTTGTAGGTTATTGTAAATATAATAAAAACTACTCAATTGTACACTTTTTTTTTTTTTTTTTGCTTTTTAGGGTCACATCTGTGGCACATGGAAGTTCCCAGGCTAGAGGTTGAATCAGAGCTACAGCTGCTGGCCTACTCCACAGCCACAGCAACATGGGTTCCAAGCCAGGTCTGCAACCTACACAACAGCTCACGACAATGCCAGATACTTAACCCACTGAGCAAGGCCAGGGATCAAACCTGCATCCTTATCGATACTAGTTGGGTTCATAACCCAGTGAGCCACAATGGGAACTCCTCAACTGTATATTTTAAAAGGCTTAATTTTATAGTATGTTATTTACATCTCAATAAAGCATAAGAATTTATGAATGTGACTCACTAGAGATGAAAAAAATTACAAGTTATCTCAATGAGTAAATATTTGATGGAATTTAATACAGTAATTCTAAAAATTAGGAGTAAACTAATAGAATACATCTCAGTTGAATTTATAGATAGTATTCAAAAACATATCAAGTAACAAAACTAAATCCAGTGTTCATTAAAATTTCTACACACAAAGTCTGACACTTAATAAAATATCGTGGACAATCCAGTTGTTAGATAACATGGGGAAAGAGGAAGTTGGGACACCATAAAATAAACTTCAAGTAAAACAAATACCGAAAGCTTCAAACTTGGGAGTTCCTATTGTGGCGCAGTGGAAACGAATATGACTAGGTACCATGAGGCTGTGGGTTCAACCCCTGGCCATGCCCAGTAGGTTAAGGATCTGGCATTGCCATGAGCTGTGGTGTAGGTCGCAGATGCTGCTCGGATCCTGCGTTGCTGTGGGTGTGGTGTAAGCTGTCAGCTGTAGCTCAGATTTCACCCCTAGCCTGGGAAACTCCATATGCTATGGGTGTGGCCCTAAAAAGAAAAAAAAAAGCTTCAAATGTGGACTTTAAAATAATAATTAATATGTTAAATGAAATAAATTGTAGACAGAAAATCTTGTCAATGGATTCATAAAAAGAATATCAAACATGAGGTTTAGAATTTAAATTACTATAACTGAAGATGAGAATGTAGATAATATAGGTTTTAAAACAGACTAAATATAGCAGATGAAAGAGTTAATTTTAATTGATGGATAATAATTCAATAGATTATATCCGGGTTGAAATCCGGAGATAGAAGGCTATGACCAATTAACAAAAAGAAGGTAAGAGACTTGCAGGTCACGTGAGAAGTTTAATGAATAGGCAAAAACAATGGTTTAAACAACACTAGCCAGAAATCTTCCAAAATCGAAGAAAAACTAGACACTTCGAGGTTTAAATAGCTCAATGAACCACAGGAAAGAAAACATCTAAGCAAAGTACTTATAACTAAAGATACAAAAGAAAATATTACAAGCAACCAGAAATTAAAAAACAGCACACTGCCTTCATAATGTAACAAGAAACTCAAGCTTACTTATTTTCCCACAGAAATAATGGAAGTCAGAAAAAAAAGAAACATTTTCTTTAAAGTGCTGAAAGAAAACAACCACCAGTGGTTTCCTCCTGGCTCAGTGGTTTAAGGACCCAGTATTGTCACTGCAGTGGCTTGGATCATTGCTGCAATGTGGGTTCTGTCCCTAGCCCAGGAACTTCCACAGGCCACAGACAAAAAAGAAAGAAAGAAGGGAAATCCCATTGTGGCTCATCAGTGATGAGCCTGACAGGTATCCAGAAGGATGCAGGTTCAATCTCTGACTTTGCTTGGTGAGTTAAGGATCCGGCATTGCAGGGAGCTGTGGTATAGGTCACAGATGCAGCTTGGATACTGCGTTGCTGTGGCTGTGGTGTAGGCCTGCAGCTCCCATTCAACCCCTAGCCTGGGAACCTCCATATGTCATGGTTGTGGCCCTAAAAAGCAGAATATAGGAAGAAAAGAAAGGAAAGGAAAGGAAAGGAAAGGAAAGGAAAGGAAAGGAAAGGAAGGAAGGAAGGAAGGAAGGAAGGAAAGAAAGAGGGAGGGAGGGAGGAAGGAAAGGTAAGGTAAAGAAAGGAAAGGAAAGGAAAGGAAAGGAAAGGAAAGGAAAGGAAAGGAAAGGAAAGGAAAGGAAAGGGAGGATGGAAGGCAGGCAGGCAGGCAGAGAAAGGAAGGAAGAGGGAAGGAAGGAAAACAGCTGCCAAACTAGAATTCTGTATGCACAGAGAATGTTCTTCAAAAATAAAGTCATGTAAGATGTTACTCAGAAGAAAGAAAAACAGAAAGTATCCCTCACCTGCTGTATATCACTCAAAGTGAATTCTTCTGGCAGGAGATTAATGATGCCCAATGGAAATACAAAAAAAATGCATAAAAAATGGTTTATATGTATATAGTTAAATAAAATTAAGTCTTGAGTGTATTAAATGATAATATTCATTTTGGGGGATTAAAAATTTATGTAGAATTAGAATATGTGTGAGCCCAAAGCACAGAAGTTGTGGGCAGATAAACAGACTTGTATTGTAAAGGTTCTTGTTTTGTCAGTAAAGTTATAAATGCTCCAATTTATTTTAAGTTTTAATAAGTCAAGGATGAATGTTGTAATATATTGAGTAACTATTAAAAATTATAAAGCAATGTATAGCTCTAATGCTGACAGAGAGGAAGTATGGAATTAAGGAATAATTGATTAATCCTAAAATTGAAAAAAGAAAACAGCAACAGAAAATAGAAGTAGCAAAGAAACAGTACTATAAATGATTTAAATCCAAAGATGTACATTTATATGTGAATAAATTAAATGCTCAAGTTATACTTAAAAACAACTTTATATTGCATATAGGAGACATAACAAATTTAAGAACACAGAAAAGTTAAAATAATGCAAAATTCTATTGCATGAAAACATTAACCAAATAAGATCTAATACATCTGTACTAATATTAGACACAGGAGACATTAAGACATAAACATTATTAGATATAAAAATCTAATAAAAGGATCAGTCTTTCAGAATGACTTCTGCATTTTTAAAAAAAGTCAGAAGGTATAAAAGAAATAGGTAGTTATAAAACCACATGGAGAGATTTTCAGATGTATTTTTTAGTAATTATTAAAATGAAAAAACAAAAAATGGTAAATGATTAGAAAATGTGAACAACACAATTTAAAAATTCAACTAACTTTATATACGTAAAATAGTGTATCCAAAAAAGGCTAGAGTACACATCCATGCTCACAGACTATATACCAAATATAACCATGGACTTAAAGAAATCCTCAAGGATACTCTTTGACCAAAGTAGAACTAAGACATAAATATTCATTTTTGAAAG
>PVHT020001751.1:10359648-10393584 GCA_004024745.2 Catagonus wagneri
GAACCTTTCTACAGAAAAGAAAATCACGAGGTTGGAGATCAGACTTTTGGTTGCCAGGGGGATGGTGTAGGCAGTGGGCTGGTATGGGTGTCTGGGGTTAACAGTTGTAGACTATTGCCTCTGGGATGGAAAAGCAAGGAGATCCGGCTGTATAGCACTTAGAACTATGTCTAATCACTTGTGACCAATCCATATATGTATGTGTAATTGGGTCACCATGCTGTGCAGCTGGAAAACCGACAGAAATCTGTAAATGAGCTATAATGGAAAAATAAAAAAATAAAAATTAAACATAGAATTATCAGTAGGAGTGGCAGGAGAAGGTAGAAGCATTCCCTGGTTGAGGGGCAATGTTAGGAAACAATGTTGTACTCTACAGATCAACCAGACTTCTGAAAAAGAAGTTTATACTCTCACCAGAATCCCAGGTTTTTGTAGCTGTCACCAAAGAACAACTTCAGATACCCAGGTCTGGAGGTCAGCAGGGGTTAAGACTGCAGCACCTCAGAAATGTATATATCTCACGGAGTTCCCATCATGGCTCAGTGGTTAACGAATCTGATTAAGAACCATGAGGTTGCAGGTTCGATCCCTGGCCTTGCTCAGTGGGTTAAGGATCCGGTGTTGCCATGAGCTATGGTGTAGTTTGCAGATGTGGCTCGGATCCCACATTGCTGTGGCTGTGGTGAAGCCTGACAGATACAGCTCCTGTTAGACCCCTAGCCTGGGAATCTCCATATGCCAAGGATGTGGCCCTAGATAAGGCAAACAGTCAAAAAAAAAAATGTATATATCTGCACAATTTAAAAGGGGATGCCTGAAGTCTGGCATCTAATCAGTCTAAAAATAGGCACTAAATGATATTTCTTCTGTTGAAACACTGACAAGTCTCAGCACATCCTCAACAACATGGGCATATCAATTACAGACTGGGAAGTTGAGAAAAATTTGAAAGACTGAAGACATAATCAAGAGTGAGGACAGGGTTGAACAACATCCTTACAGAGAGCCACTCCTTCAATAAAGAGATAAATAGCACTTTTCCCTAAAATGTAGAAACACAGAGGCAAGCAATATGAGAAATCAGGGAAGTGCTCCAAATGAGAGAACGGGGAAACAAAATCCTCTGAAAAAGATCTCAATGATTCAGAGATAAACAATCTGCCTGGTAAAGAATCAAAAGTTATGGCCATAAAGACACTCACCAAACTCCAGAAAATAATGTGTAAGCATAGTGAGAACTCCAACAAGAAGTGTAAATATAAGAAAGAAGAAATCAGAGCTGAATAATACAACAAATGAAATGAAAAATTCATTTGCAGGAGATCAACAGCAGATTAGATGATAAACAATAACAGAAAAGTAATCTGAAAGACAGGATAGTTGAAATCACAAAATTGGAACAGCAAAAATTTTAAAAAAATTTTAAATGAAGATAGTGTATGAGACTCTGGGAGAACATTAAACAAACTGACATTCACCATATAGGGGTTGAAGAAAAAGGAAAAGAAAATGAGGCAGAAAACTTATTTGAAGAAATAATGCCTGCAAACTTCCCTAAACTGGGAAAGGAAACAGCCAGGTCCAGGAAGCAAAGAGAACTCCAAACAAGATGGACCCAAAAAGGTCCACACCAAGACAAATTACATTACAATCTCAGAAGTTAAAAAAGAGAATCTTAAAAGTAGCCAAAGGAGAAAAAAAAAAATGCTTACATAGCAGGCAATTCCATAAGGCTATCAGCAGATTTGTTAGCAGAAATATGGTAGGGCAGAAGGAAGTGGCATAATATATTCAAAGAACTGAAAGGAAACAACTTTGGAACCCTGAATACTCTGTCTGGCAATGATTTCATTCAAAGCTGAAGGAGAGATACGTGTTTCCCAAGCAAGAAAAAATTTAAAAAACTCATCACTACTAAACTGGTCATAGAAGAAGGAACATCTATAAGTAAAAAAAGAAAAGCTATAAATACAAAAAGGAAAATGTATCAAATAAAAATATCTCACTGGTAAAAGCAAATATTTAGTAAAGGCAATGGCTCAACCAATTATAATGGTAGTATGAATGTTAAAAACAAAAGTAGTAAAAGCAGCTATAACCACAGCAAGTAGTTAAAGAATACTAAAACAAAAAGATGCAACATATGACATAAAATACATAAAACTTTGGAGGGTGGAATAAAATGTAGTGCTTTTAGATTGAATTCAAATTTTAGTAACTTACAACTTAAATTAGACTGCTTTAAATACAGATTTTTCTATACTCACCTTATGGTAACCACAAACCAAAAACCTATAATAGATGCATTAAAAAATCAAGAGAAGAAGAACCCAACATAACGTAAAAGAAAAACATCAAACCACTAGGGAAGAGAACAAGAGAAAAAAACAAAGACAGAAAGTAAGAAAAAAATACAGAGAACTATAAAAGCAACCAGAAAAAGAAAATTAACATAAAGGCAAAAAGTACATATATATTGATAATTAATTTAAATGTAAAAGGACTAAATTCTTCAATCAAAAGAATTTAGTCCTTTTACATTTAAATTAATTATCAATATATATGTACTTTTTGCCTTTATGTTATGATAAAGACTGGCTGACTAGATTTTTTTTTTTTAAAGACTCTTCTCTATCCTGCCTACCAGAGGCTCAATTCAGATGTAAAGACACACCTAGACTCAATGAAAGATATAAAAAAGAATTTTCCATGGAAATGGAAATGAAAAGAAAGTCACAGAAACACTGAAATCAGACAACATAGTAATACTAAAATGTAGCAATACTAAAATCAGACAACATAGACTTAGTAAAGTAAGACTGTAACAAAAGACAAGAAGGGCATTTATAATAAGGGCATAATTAATCCAACAAGAGATACAAGCATACCTCATATTATTGTGCTTTCTTTAATGCACCTCATAGATATTGTGTTTTCATGTTGACTTAAAAAAAATGCAAAACCTGAAAGCTGAGAGTTAATTTTTTTTTTTTTTTGCCTTT
This sequence comes from Catagonus wagneri, assembly GCA_004024745.2. NCBI lineage: Eukaryota > Metazoa > Chordata > Mammalia > Artiodactyla > Tayassuidae > Catagonus > Catagonus wagneri. The sequence goes on from PVHT020001751.1 coordinate 10,362,654, forward strand.
TGTCATTTTATGGCCGCACCCGCGGCATGTGGAGGTTCCGGGGCTAGGGGTCTAATCGGAGCTGTAGCCGCCGGCCTACGCCATAGCCACAGCAACGCAGGATCCGAGCCGCGTCTGCGACCTACACCACAGCTCACGGCAACGCCGGATCGTTAACCCACTGAGCAAGGGCAGGGATCGAACCCGCAACCTCATGGTTCCTAGTCAGAGTCGTTAACCACTGTGCCACGACGGGAACTCCCCAGAGAGTTAATTTTTATTTGGGGCAAAATTATGAACTAAGCCCAGGAGACAACATCTCAATTAGCCCTGAGAAACCACTCCTGGGAGGCAAGGGAGGAACTAGGATATATAGGAGTTTTTGCATCAAAGGGCAGGTAACAGGAACAAAAGATGTCTGGGCTCACTGAAATCATTCCTTTGATATGCACTTCTGCTATCCGGGCCAGTGTCTTTACAGCAGGACTCATGAATCTCACCTTGGAGGTGACTATATTCACAGATGACCAGGACATGCCTTGTTTTATCCTCAACAACAGCCCCAGCTGCAGTATTTCAGATAGCTATAAAATGCTGCCCCAAAGAGGAAAGGCGGAATATCAGGATATGACAAAGGTGTGGGGGAGGTGCACACAGCCAGGCACACAGTTTACAAAAGTTTCTTGCAGATCTTCTGAATATCACAAGGAAGAGACATCACTGTGAAGGAGTTTTAGTGTTTTCCTAGATAGGAGGAGATGCAAGAATCGGGCATATAAAATCTTCTCCTAAAAATATCTGACTATCTGAAGACCTGTTCTTCCAGTTTTCCCAGAGCACAGTGTCTCACTCCTGAGTTTCACCCTGAGCTCTGCTCAGGGGATGCTGAGGGGCAGCAGCTGCAGTGGCTCATAATTTAATGCATAAAGAGGCTGATGGCAAGTGCCAAACTTCAGTTCACACTTTCAAGTTGAAGATTTTTGGCAACCCTACATCAAGAAAGTCTATGTGCACCATTTTTCCAAGAGCATTTGTTCACTTAGTGTCTCCGTGTAACATTCTGGTAATTCTTCCAATATTTCAAATTTTATTCATTATATTTGATCACCTATATTTGCTAAAATATAAAACCTTTAATAGATAAGGATTTGCTTCCTAGTGATGAACAAAAAAGGGGTTCCTTGAGTTGGGATATAATACTGGTGAAGATGCTGTGAAGAATGTTGAAATGATAACAAATAATTTAGAATATATAAACTTAGTTAATAAAACAGCAGTAGGGATTGAGATGATAGACCTCAATTCTCAAAGAAGTTCCATGTCAGTAAAATGCTATCAAAAACATTGCATGCTACAGAGAACTCATTCATGAAAAAAAAAGAGTTGAGCAATGCAGCAATTCCATTGTTGTCTTATTTTAAGGTATTATCTCTGCCACCCTAACATTCAGCAACCCTGATCTGTCAGGAGTCATTAACATCTAGGCAAGATCCTCCACCAACAAAAACATTATAACTTGTTGGAGACAGATAAGGGTTAGCATATTTTATCGATAAAGTATTTTAATAAAGTTATAAAGTTATATCTTTTTTTTACATATAACACTATTGCATACTTAATAGACTACAGTAGTTTAAACATAACTGTACATGTACTGGTGAGGCAGAATAATAACTCAGGTAGTCAGTGTAGGAGCACGGGCTTTAATACATTCTTTGATATGGCCATTGATTAACATTTGTGGCTTAAGGGCTCCAGGGAGTAACATCCCCACAGGCCTTATTTACTATAGGGAGTGTACCTAAGCTGAGATGGATATTAATCCCTAATCCCCTGTGACTTGGTTTATGGGAAGAAAAGGGCAAATAAACTATGAGAATTATTGGACATTTCCACCCCTAAGACCCTACTGGACAAGGACTGATCCCGGTACTTGAGCAAAGCCAATAAGAGAAAACTACATCTTTCCGGACCCAACATTGGTGCCCCCCCCCAATCTTTAAGAGATAAAAATCCCTATTGGAACAATAGAGAAGGGGGCTCTTCTCCCCTTCCCTGCAACTCTGAGAGCTATTTGCTTTCCTTTAATAAAGACTTTGCTTACTTGCTGCCTGTGTGTTTGCAGAGTTCATTCTTTGACTGCTGTGAACAGCAACATGGATTCCGGTATCATCTTTCTGGTGTCATCTCTGGGAAACCAAAATGATCTTTCGTTACTTTATTATGATATTCACTTTATTATGGTGGTCTAGAAACAAAGCTGCAATACCTCAGATATAGGCCATAAAATATTTGTTAATATTTACACACCCAACATAAAAGGACCTAAATAGATAAAGAAATGTTGACAGATAGCAAAGAAGTTGGCAATAATACAATAACAGTAGAGTACTTTGATACTCCAATGGCCATTACTATCTAGATAGAAAGTCAATCAGGAAAAACTGGCCATTAGAACAGTTGGATTAAATATATGTACACAGAACAATCCTCACCAAAATAGTAGAATAAACATTCTTTTCAAGTGCATATTAAATATTCTCCAGGATAGAGCATATATTAGGTCACAAAATATAGCTTAAAAAATTTGAGAAGACTGAAATCATATCAAGCATCTTTTCCAACCTCAGCAGTATGAAAGAAGAAATGAATTATAAGAAGAAAACTAGAAAAAAAAAAAACCTGAAAGGTAAATAGCAAACTAACAAATACTAAAGGATCAATGAAGAAATCAAACTGTAACCCAAAAAAATCTTGAAACAAATAAAAATAGAAATACAACAAACTGACATCTGTGGGATGCAGTAAAGGCAGTTCTGAAAGGGAAGATTATAGCAATATAGGCCTACCTTAGGAAACAAGCAAAAATTCAAATAAACATCCTATCTAAAATGACTATAAAAAGAAAAAGGCACAAAGTTAAAATTTCAAAAGAACATATTACATGTCTGAGCATAAATAATTGAAACAGAGACTAAGAAACAATACAACAAAAATCAATGATACTAAGAATTATTTCTTTGTACATAAAATTGAGAAAACATAAAGTTCATCAAGAAAAACAGAAGACCAGGAAATGTATAATCAGAAATGAAAGAAAAGTTATGATGCTTTCTGCAGAATACAAAGGAATATGAGACTACTATGAACAGTTATATGACAACATATTAAACAAAGCATCAACTACAGATATGTTCAAAGAAAATCATGATGAAAAATAAGACATGAGGACAATGTCACATCAAATTGAAAGTATTAATAGTTTAAAGCTAGAAAAAGCAATACATGAATATTCTGTAATTGAAATAAAACAATAGCCAGCTGATTTTTGAAAAAAGTGCCAAAATCATTCAATGGGAAAAGAATAGTCTTTTCAACAAACGGTGAGGGAACCGGAAGTCACATGAAGAGGAATGAAGTACTGTCTGAGGCATATACAGAAATTTACATAAAACAAATCAAAATCAAAATGTAAGAGATAAAACTATAAAACTCTTAGAAGAAAGTTTATGGGAAACCTTTATAAACTTGGGTTTGGCAATGGATTCTTACATAGGATATCAAAAGCACAACTAACCAAATAAAACATAAGTCAAACTTCATCTAAATTAAAACTCTGTGCTTTGAAATGTATAATCAAGTAAGAGAAAGGACATGATGAGTGGCCAAGATGGCAGAGCAGAAAGACCCTGAGGTCATCTTCTCCAACGGGCACAAGAAAATTACAACTCTTTATAGAGTAACTATTGATGAGAACATAAAAAAAAACAGCAAAAAAGATCTTCCACCATTAAAAACATAAAGACAAACCGACAATGAGTAGGATAGGAGGGGCAGAGGTAGTGTATGGTCATGACACACACATACAAATGAGAAAACAATCATAATCACAGAAGTTCTCCTCAAGGAGCAAGGTGTCCAAGCCTCAGACAGAACTCCTTGGCCCAGGGATTTGGTACTAGGAAAGTGTCCCCAGAATGCCTGGCTTTGAAGGTCAGGGGAGCTGCTTTGGGGAGAGCCAGAGAGATGGAGAAAATGAAGACTCCACTCTTAAATGGTTCACACAAAATCTCACATATGCTGAAATCCAGAGCAGAAGCAATAATGTGAAAAGTACCTGTGACAGACCCACTTATTGATCTTAGAGTTTCTCTCAAAGAGGCATAGGCAACTGCAACTCACCCTGGGGACACAGACGCTGGGGGCATCTCCTTCGGGAAGCTCATTCTACCACGAAAGCATTAGATCTGGCAAGCACCATATTGGGGTCCACCCTCTTGCTTATCAGCACCAAGACCCAGACTCAGCCACCTGCGTGTTCGCACCAGATCTGGCCAAGCAGCTAGCTGTTCAGGGACACAGATCCACCCAGCAACAGAACTTCTGAAAGAGGTGCCCCTGAGCCTCAGAGGCACCTCAAGGCATAGCTCTGCCCACCAGAGAGCCCTAGACCTCCAGCCTACGTACTATGGTGCCTACATCAGCTCTGGAAGCCCTGGACCATGCTGCCAGAGACTCCAGGACCTAGCTCTTATGATGAGGCAGTATGTAAAGACATAGGCAAAGGAAAAGGCAAACTTAAAATGTTTTCAATTCTTAGTATCAAATTTTCTTCTGTACCATATCAATATAATAACAATATTTTATCATATTACATAATTTTTAGTATTAGATGAGTATACTTTTCCCAAATCTACATAAAGAATTTTAAAAAATATTTTAGCAATTCATAAAATATATAAATATGCATTTTAGTTTACATTTGCATTATCAGAAATAAGACTTTAAAATATTTCCTAGCCAATTTTATTTCTTCCTTAATGAATTGAATGTCCATGTTCTTTGCATATTTTCTACTAGGTTGACTCCTTTTTTCTAATTAACCCATTACTACTTTAGGTATTAAATTTATTTTTCTAACTTTTAATTATTTTCATTCATGTATTCAAATAATCAACGCTTTTCCTCCATGGCTTCCACATTTTATTTGCTTTCTTTAAAATCCTTCTTCATGTCCAGATTACACAACCGTTCATCCTTATGTTCTTTTCTCCATTTTTTTTCCATTTTAAGCCTTTTTTTTTTCTTTTTTTCTTTTTACAGACACATCTGTGGCATATGGAAATTCCCAGGCTGGGCAAGTGGCATATGGAAATTTATAAGGACTGCCCACCTCCTTCACCTGCCACATTATGGAGGCTAAGAAGCAATAATAAAATACATTTATGTTTTACCCAACTTTGAATGTCATTATTTTCTATGAAATTACCTACAAGTTGAGGAAATAAAGTTCACCTCTGAAAGCAGAAGGTTAGTTATCAATCAAATATTCAACTTAAATACCATTTCCTCAGGGAAGAATTCCCACATAATTTGATAAAACTAATTCTTCATGTGATTATTCATTCAGAGTAAAACTGTTTCTATAAAGTTTAATTTCCTTCAGAGCAGGACCCTTGCCTGTCTTCTGGTTCATTGCACCTAGTACTGCACATAATACCTATAGTACAAAGACTACACAATAGTATTTTGATTTCTTGATCATTTTTCGGCATTTGATTACTTTTTTGCTTTCCTGAAATGTTATTTAATTAACTTCCCTTAAAAGAACTAAGTGACTTTAATTGGAAATACTATGAATTTATAAGTGCATTTTGGAAGAATTGAAATCGTTACAATCTTGAATCTTCCTACCTAGGAACATGGATATCACTTTTCATTAACTGAGGCTCATTTAATGTATGTCAAAAAAAGTTATGTTCTTTTCTTCATGTAGTTTCCTCGCATGCGCCATTACATATTGTCCTAAGTAGCCTGTAATTTTTTTGCTATTGTGAATGAGATTTTTTTTTACATTATTATCTAATTATTCATTACTGATACATAAAAATACTAACCTTTACTTATTTATAACGCAACTGGTCATCTCACTGAATTCTCTTGTTATAATATTTACACAGGTTTTTTTGCTTCATTTTTTCATAAAAACAATAGCAAAATGTGCAAATGATATTAAAATTGTATGTCTAAGAATTAATAAGGTGGTAAGCACTTAGAAAATATATGGATATGTGGGCTAAACATTTGTTAAATGAATTTAAAAATGATGACTACATTTCATAATATATTCAAGAGGACTATAAAAGTATTCAATAATTAGTGCCACAAACTAAAACAAGTTCCTTTCACATGTTGTTATTTTGTATTTGCTTCATTCCTTTGCTCTACCCAGCTACAGGTACAGTCCCTAGGGAAAAGTAACTAGAGGGGAAAATAAAGTAACTTAACGGAAGTTCCACCAACACATAGGACACAAAAATCTTGAAGAAAATATCACACCCTTCCTAATAGTGACAAACCTCCAGATAGAGTATCAAATCATTATCTGAGCCATTCAGGACTTGAAATTACCAAACAGACAATACGGATTTCAAAATATGAGAATCTCTTCCAGTGAGAGATGGAACACTAAACATTTTTTTTTTTTTTTGGCCTTTTGTCTTTTGAGGGTCACACCTGCGGCATGTGGAGGTTCCCAGGCTAAGGGTCAAATCTGAGCTGTTGCTGCTTGCCTACACCAGAGCCACAGCAACGCCAGATCTGAGCCACGTCTGCGACCTACAGCACAGCTCACGGCAACGCCGGATCGTTAACCCACTGAGCCAGGCCAGGGATTGAACCTGCAACCTCATGGTTCCTAGTAGGATTCATTTCCGCTGAGCCCACAATGGGAATTCTGTGGAACACTAAAAAGTTTTATTCTTGACAGAACATAGAAAGAAGTAGCTCATAAGAAAGCAAGTAAATATTTTAGCAAATTCAAGATCATTTATGTCTTGGTATGGCAGTTTAAAATCTAAGTGTCAGATATAGAGGCTAGAGAAACTTGCCAGGTCTTGTCCAAGGCTTCGGCACTAGGATACCTGTAAAGGATTGGTACTTGATAAAGTACACATAAAGGATTCTAGACTTCATGAAGGACTGGTGTCAGGGCAGGAGACCTAAAAGAATTCCCCTCAAAAGGACAGACATCTAGTCTGCCTAGACTTTAGGGTACAATAGGAGAATCTGTAGAAGTCTTCCTGAGCTCTGGACCCTGCATGGAACAAGGTGAGGATCAGCAGTCCTTGAACAAAAGGCCACACACTACCCCACATACCAGGCCTTTCTATTTTATAAAGCAAATACTGTATGCCATTAGGTGAGGGTCAGGGGATTCATCCATACTGAAGTCCAGCTCTAACATAAGGCAAAAGCCATCTGTCAATGAGCGAGAGAAAGGAAACACTTCCATATTTGGTTACTTCCCTAATACCACAAACACAGAAAAGTTGGCTGCCACCAGTTGAGCGGGGGAGATACTTCAGTGCACCAGATTATACTATGATACAAAGTAGAGTGCTGTTGCCACTGCAGGGAGGGAGGGAATCTCACTGGTAGTGGACTTGTCCCTCACCACCACCAATAAAAGGCCAACTTATACTGTCATGGAAAAGGAGGCAAAGGCAGAGTAACCCACCCTGCACCACGTAAAAGTCAAAAGTTTTCTGCCATTAGAGAAGAACGAGAAAAACTGAAATATACCTACCCTCCATCCATCCCCCACCCCCAGAGACTCAGATACAAAATGCCTGCCTCAGACTGAGGCTGGAGCAAAAGAAGAGAGGTATCTCGGAGTTCCGGTTGTGGCTCAGTGGTTAACGAATCCGACCAGGAACCATGAGGTTGTGGGTACGATCCCTGGCCTTGCTCAGTGGGTTAAGGATCCGGCGTTGACGTTGTGCCGTGGTGTAGGTTGCAGACAAGGCTCGGATCCCGCGTTGCTGTGGCTGTGGTGTAGGCCAGCAGCTACTACTCCTGTTAGACCTCTAGCTTGGAAACCTCCATATGCTGCGTGTGCGGCCCTAGATAAGACAAAAAGACAAAAAAAAAAAAAAACAGGTATCTCCCTGCACCCACCATGATCCTTTACCAAATCACAAGCAATAGCAATCTCTGACTAAGAAGAAGGTACAGCACAGAAAGAGTGATTATGTTATGCAAGTATACAGGGCAGCACACAGGGCCTGATGAAAGCTTAGGGTGGAGGAGAAATACTGAGAAAGGTCTCTGGACATCCAGGATACAGACATGGGCAAGGTAGGGCAGTCCACTACAACAGAAAATTGAAGCCTGCAGTTAACTAAAGGTAACCACAGAAATAAACCCAGTCCATTACGGACTAGGCTGATTTAAGCTACACACAAATACCCTGACAGAAGCATGCCCATTTCTGGGGATAAATAATACATGCTTCAGTATCTACTGTTCCTTTATCACAATGTGTATCACTTTTTTAAGAGTTATAAGACAAACTCAAAAAAAAAAAATCAAGAAAAATGGACGCAGAACCAGATATAGATTCGGCCATACACAAAAACTATATTGAAACAAGCTGATTACTATGTTAAATAATCTAGTGTAAAAAAAATGGACAATATACATAAAAACCAAATTTGAAAAAAGTTATAAACTACAAAAAAAGATCAAATGTACATGTTAGAAATTTTTAAAATTATGATATCTGACATGAAGAATTACCTTCATGGTTTTATTAGCAGAATGGACAAAGCAAAGCACAGAAAAACTGTACCTTGAGATAGTTTGATAGAAATGATCCCAACAGAAACACAGAGGGGAAAAAAAGACTAAAAACAAGCTAGCTAACAATAATAGCAAAGAGAAAAAAATGCATTCAAAATCTCTGAAGTAAAATATAACATCATAGTATATTCTTAACTGGAATCCTAGAAGGAGAAGAGAGAGAGAGACACAAGAAGAAATATTTAAAAAGATAAAGAGGGGAGTTTCCGGCTAGTTCAGCAGTAACGAACCCAACTAGTATCCGTGAGGGTTTGATCCCTGGCCTCGTTCAGTGGGTCAAGGATCCGAGGTTGCCCTGAGCTGTGGTGTAGGTCACAGACACAGATCGGATCCTACATCGTTGTGGCTGTGGTATAGGCTGGCAGCTACAGCTCCAGTTAGACCCTCAGCCTGGAAACTTCCACATGCTGCAGGTATAGCCCTAAAAAAAAAAAAAAAAAGGAAAAGAAAAGAAAAATTAAAAAGATAAAGAGATCATGGCCAAGAATTCTCCAATATTTGTATATAGTGATGATAAACAAATGCAAGGAGCACAATGAACTCCAGAGAGAATAAATTCAAAACAAAAGATTCCTAGGTATATAATAGTTAATAGACTAAGATCTAAAGATAAGTAGAAAATCTTGAATACTGCCATAAGGTGAAAAATTTCAATCGGAGGAATAAATTAAATTATAGCACACATTTTATCATATTCTTTCTAAATCATAGAACAATAAAAACACCTTTAAAGTACTAAAAGAAAAATGCAGTCAAATTGGAATTCTATACATAGTAAAAATATTTCGAAAAAAAGATATAACAAAGTTTTTTTTGCAGATAAACAATAGCTGAGAGAATTTATTCCCAACAGGACTGCACTTTAACAAATGTTAAAAAGTTCTTTGGCAAAAGGAAAATAATAACACATGGAAATTTAGATCTACACTAAGAATGAAGAATACTAGAGATGATTAAAATGTTAGTCATGAGTTAGTAAATTAAAATATGTAATCTATATATTTAATTTCTTTAGAAGATAATTTATAGAAAGTGGAAAAAATACTAATGTTTTGTGGCTTTTATAAATTATATAGGAAAACAATAAAAAGTCCAAAGAGAGAGAAACAGAAATATAATGTGTAATCACAGCTGCAGCTTTGATTTGTTCCCTGGTCTGGGAATTTCCATATGCTATGGGTACAGTCATAAATAAATAAATAAATAAATGGTTGTTTAAAAGACAAACTGTCACAGTATCTTAGAAGGCATTTTGCTTGTTTCTTCTAAAGAAAAATTAATTTTACCATATGACTCAGAAATCTCATCCTTAGGTATTTATACAAGAAGAAAAAAAAAACTGACGTCTACACACACATCTATATATTAGGTTAATAATACCTTTATTCATAATTTCTAGGAACTGGAAATGCCTGAGTGATGCATGTGACAGTTTATTTCATGTGTCAACCTGACTAGAATTAAGGATGCCCCAGAAATGCTATAAAATTGGTTTGTGATGATCATTGCATAACCAACCATAAGTGTAATAAAATTCATTGAGTAATTTAAAAAAAAGGATGCCCAATACAGGGTAAAATATTAATTCTGAATGTGTATGTTACAATGTTTGGGGAGTAGATTCACATCTGAATTGACAGACTAAGTAAAGAAGATCACTCTCACCAATGCAGGTAGGCATCATGCAATCTGTTGATGGCCCAAGAAACACGAAGAGGTAATGGAAGTGTGATTTACTTTCTTTGTCTTAGCTGTGATATTCATCTTCTCCTGCTCTCAGACAGGACATCTGCACTGCTGGTTCCTCAACCTTTGGACTCAGACCAGGATTTACACCATCGTCTCCCACCACTGGAGAGAGAGACACACACACACACACACCCCTCTATCCTATTGGTTGTGTTTCTCTGGAGAACCATTAAGACAATAAGCAAATTTTAGTGTATCCATAAAACATAACTCATCAATACAAAGGTACGCAAGTAACTGTGATGGCATCTCAAAATACATTAGACTAATGAAAGAAGAAAAATTAGACTATATACTCTATGGGTCCATTTATTTATTTATTTATTTATTTATTTATTTATTCATTCATTCATTGCTTTTTTAGGGCCGCACCATGGCATATGGAAGTTTCCAGGCTAGTGATCGAATCAGAGCTACTGCTGCCAGCCTACACTACAGCTGCTGCAATGAGGGATCTAAGCCACATCTGCAACCTGCTCCACAGCTCATGGCAACACAGCATCCTTAACCCACTGAGCGAGGCCAGGGATCAAACCCACATCCTCACAGATACTAGTTGGGTTTGTTACCACTGAGCCATGACAGGACTTCCCTATGATTACACTTATATGACAAACTAGAGAAGACAAAATCATAAAAACCAAAACTCAGAGGCAAGAGTTAGAGAGAGAAGACTGACTGAAAGCTGGTAGTATGAACAATTTGGGTAAAGGAAAGATACGATGCCTTGATTATGGGGGTGGTAATATATCTGTGGATAACTGTCAAAACCCATCAAGCAATACACTAAAAACAGTGAATTTTATGCCACATAAATTTTACCTTAATAAAAAACATTTAAATGCATCTTTTTAAAAGTGACTGAAGTGACATCAGAGAGGCACAGATTTTTGGTGTAAGGGAACATCCACCACATTTCACAGGGAGACTTCATTTCATTCCTCTCTCATCCTCTAGGTGGGCAATTCTTGCCTGTAGGAAGGGTTAACAACATGCCCTCCGATAAACTATAATCAAAAGACACACTTTTGAGTCTTACCTGGAACTCCTGAATTCACTGTAACACTATTAAAAATAATACTGGTTGACGTTAATTTAATGATGTATATGGGTCAGGGCTGTTAAAGTGTTTATAGGTATTATTTAATTTAATCCCCAAAATAACTCTATGAAGCAGATATTATTATCCTGCATATAGATGAGATGAACAAGGACACTAACAAGTTAAAGTGGTCAGTGAAAGACTGATAAGCCCAGGCACTCTGACTTTTGTCTTGTCCCAGTGCCTTCCGTCTCCCTCACCACAGATCTACTTCCCCTCCCTGCTGGGGCCCTAGAAAGCTGACTTGGAGTATGGACGCCACTGAAGATTTCTCTAACCCTCCAGCTTCTGCTTAAGTTCAGCCAACAGAGAGAATGGAGAAGAGGGAGGTCTGCAAATGTATTACTCTGGCTTCCTCTCTGAAAGATGGCTGCTGGAAGGAGGCCTTCCTCCAAAAGCTTACAACTTCTATTAGGTGCTACATCCTCTCTGAGTTCTCCAAACTACTCCCCTGACCTAATTACTATGGAAATCCCAGTCATTACACTAGTCCTTTAAAAGACAATTGCACCTAGGGTGCTGGCACAACTTTCAGACTGGGTGTCTTCTTAAATTTTGTACCCTCAGTCCCTAATCCTGTTGCTGGAATCCAGCCAGTGCTGAATTGAAACGGAGAGTCAAGGTTTTGGGTAAAAGAGAAAAAAATAGTTTTGTTGCATTGCCAGGGAAAGGGGAGCCACAGCAGACTAATGCCACTAATGCCCTAAAGACTGTGTCCCCACTGGAAAGAACTGCAAGGAGTTCTTTAGCAAAAAGGAGAAAAACGTGTTTTCAGATAGGAATGAGAATTGGGATAAATATGCATTCTTCCTTCCTTGAGGGAAGCTTAGTCATCAAAGCTGGAGTCGGGAGATTTCAGTATGATCATGTTGGTGGTCTTCTGGGTTATTGCCTAGAAAAACAGTACTTGCAAAAAGGGCATACTGATCAGAGAACAGAACAAATGAGGAAAGTTCCTGTAAAACATCATGTGCTAATAATCTTTAACCCACAGACAATTGTTCTCAGGGTGCCTAATTTTTAGCTTATGGGTGATTGTGTTTAGGGTGCAGTTAAGCCATGTAGAAGGACAAGAAAGTACTTTGAGCTGTTCAGTTTTAAAGTATTCATTTCTAAAAAAAAAAAAATTCATTTCCAAAAGAAGTATAAGGAATATAACTTTTCTCTTAGATATACAAGCTGCCTATGTCATTTTGTGTATCCCTTGAGAGAGAACCAGGATCCAGGATCCTGTCCCAAGGCTGTATGTACTATTTTTTTTTTTTGTCTTTTTGCCTTTATGTGGAGCCGCACCCGCGTTTTAAAAGGCATTCCAGATGATTTCCATGTATATTATCTATAGATTACACCCAGAGATGCAACTAGGCAGTTATTCTAATGAAGGTTCATAAAATTGGCATTTTTTTTTCTGCTGATTCCATGGTATTTTTTATGCTTCCTCAGTTATCCATACCATAACCAGGCTAGGTTCAACTGATGGAAGCCATGTAAATGGAATCTGTGGTGGCAAGAAGGTATGAATATTCTGGAGTCTAGTGGAAAATCTCACCAACCCATACCTCCAAATGGAGAATAAGACAAAATGACAACAAAAAAAATAATACACTACTACAGTATTAGTGAATACCAATTAAAGACTCATGAGTAAAGATTCTCTAACAAGCAGTAGAATTTAAGATGCTACGACAGCTTAGTGGGTGAAGCTACTTTTAGGTAGGCTGTCATTGTATTGTCACTTAAATCATATTCCATGGGCCTATATAAGTGTGTCAATTTCACTATGAGTATGATATCTTACTAGCACTAAACACAGTTAAATATTTCAAAGCACCAAATTTCTCTCCTTAAGCTATATCAATTTAAGATGATAGAGATGAGAATAAACACAGTGAAACATATGACATAAAATTACTAGTCTTCCTTTATGTATTATTTTCCAGTCACAATCATTATAATGAAATTTATCATCTACTTGATTTAAATTATTTTCTAGGAGTTCTCGTCGTGGCTCCACAGTTAATGAACCCAGCTAGTATCCAAGTAGATGTAGGTTTGATCCCTGGCCTTGCTCAGTGGGTTAAGGATCTGGCATTGCCGTGAGCTGTAGTGTAGTTTGCAGACACGGCTCGGATTCCATATTGCTGTGGCTGTGGTGTAGGCCAGCACTACAGGTCCAATTCAACCCCTAGCCTGGGAACCTCCATATGCCACAGGTGTGGCCCTAAAAAAAGAAAAAAAAAGTTAAGTATTTTCTATACCTCAATGAAAATAAATAAATATGTTCTATCTTTGTAACTACATACTTTTCATAATAAAAGAATATACAAAAGAACTCAGTATAAATTCCTTTGTTTTGAATGACAGTTTGCAATTTTTGGTAACATATGCTTAAATAATACAGCATTAGCTTTCCTATGAGAATCTTTCTTGTAGCTGCTTTCTATTTTACGTGAGAAAATTTGCAAGCTGAACGCTACATGAGCATATTCATTTAACAAGGCCATAAGATGACATGTAAAAACACTTGCTGCCCCTTCCCTTCCAAATATTTAAATAGAAAACTCTCTTCAAATTGCAGCTTTCAGGTTTTCTGGCAAATGATATCAGGCAGCAATTTAAGGGGAGAGTTCGTGAAGCAACAATACAGCTTTGTCATCTCACTTTTCTCTCGGCATAAGCAAAACAGTTTCCTCAGCTGGACTTTTTTTTTTTTTTTAAACTTTATTTTTTTGTCTTTTTTGAGGACCGCATCTGGGGCATATGGACATTCCCAGGCTAGGGGTCAAATAGGAGCTGTTGACACTGTCCTGTGCCACAGCCAGACCAACATGGGATCCAAGCCAGGTCTGCAACTTACACCACAGCCCACAGCAATGCTGGATCCTTTAACTCACTGAGCGAGGCCAAGGATGGCACCCGCATCCTCAAGGATACCAGTTGGGTTGTTACTGCTTAGCCAGAAGGGGAACCCGTGAAACTGAAAGTTTCGAATGCTTCTGAGTCCAAAGGTGTTTTTTTAGTAGAGAAAATAACAATGGGATAATGAGTAGTAGAAGCTACAAAGCAAATGTCAACCTTGTAGAATCCTGTTCTGGACCACCTACCTTTCAGAAACAACCATTTCACAAAAGCCCCACTTACCTTTGTTTTAATTTACAATTATTGAAATTTTAATAAAGACTTTGCAGCAACACCAGGCATCACATACTGCCCAGGAGGAATTATAACTTTATTGCAGCCCACACTGACAGCCAACTCATAAAAATGAATGACATTCTATATTATAATATCTCATAGGCCATTCAGAATGTTAATAGCTTACTTCATCTTTCTTTAGCATAATGAGGCAGACATTGTAACAACATTCAACATGAAAATGAAGAATAAGAAAATTTGAATTGAGGCAGGAAAATAACATTTAACAGAATTCAAACAACATTCAGATTAAAAGTTTTAATTAAAACACTGTTAGCAAGCTTTTTTCATAGAACAAAGCTTTGTCATCCAAAACCAATCACTATTTTGAAGAATATTTATCTGTACACACAGAGGTTGAACCTCTATTTCTAAAATGTTCTCTATTTCTAAAATGTTCTTACCTAGTTCAGCACTGCAAGATTCATTGAATCAGATGAAACTACAACAAGTCACTGAGTTAAAATAATGGCAAAAGATATCTTTTAGACACATAACCAAAATAATACTTATGTCTATGAAAACCATTCTTTAACACAATAGTCTTGAATTTCTACACTTTTTAAAACTCTGAGGTTTACCTTTGGAATAAGATTAATCAAAAGACAGATGAGGGCACATGAATTTTTTAAAATGTATATATGATTTATAAATATAAAGCTTACATAAACAAAACATATATTAATGCATTCTAATAGTGTATGTATTATATATTTCCTATTCTTATACATATGGGATTGAAAATCCAATAACCATGAAGAATAAATGCAAACAAAGTGATTTACTCAATAATAAGTAGCATATAAAACTTGAAACTGGTTATCCACCTTTGTAAAATTATACAGCAATACCAAAACTAGGGTATTTCCAGTTCTCTGCATCTTTGTAGAATTGAGAAATTCACTTTTTGTCATCTTTCTATGCATTTGAAGTAGTAATACAAAATATTTTGTTAAACTGGGTGCCCAAATGGCCAAAATGAAACAGACAGAGAAAGTGGTCAAGGTTAGCCAGATGGGAATAAATGGGTTTTGCATTCTGAAGTTGAATACAAATTAAGGTAAAAATGGTTAGGGATAAATTACCTGTATCTAAACTTCTACTACCATTAAGACAGTAAGTAAATAGAATGATAATGTATCATTTTTTTGTTTTGGCTTCAGCATGGGGAAGTTCCCAAGCCAGGGATCAAACCCGTGCCACAGTAGCAACTCAGGCCATGGCAGTGACAACGCTGGATCTTTAACCCACTGCACCACCAGGGAATCCTGATAATGTGTCATTTTTTAGTGTTGTCATATTTACTGTGTGGCTTATTTATGATGTCAGAAGAAACCACAATACTGGGAAATACAATACTGTTATTTCATATTTTAAAACAACTAAGATTTATTATAATCTAATTAAGTTTGTTCCTCACTTTGCAAGCTGTTAGAATAGTGTCAGAACCCTTTAATGAGTACTATGTCTTCATTAGTGATTTGAGATATTCCAGAAATTTGTCTGGTTACATTATCTAGAATTATCTTCATTCTTCATTTGGGTGGAATTTTATTTTTCCTATTCAGATGAGTGCAGGATTTCTTGACCATGTCAGCTAAACATTTTTTAAAATTTTTTGATTTATGCTAATTGCACATTTGTTTTCATGTATTACCTAACTGTCAGAAATCTTTAGAATACAGTTTGCAATTTCATTCAGTGCTTCAACTACCAAGAACTCTTATGGGTAATTAAAAATTTTATGATGGTACTATTACATAGCTACATTTAAACAGATTTAATGATTTGTTGAATTCTTTGAATTTATCACATTACGTTATTTTTTTCTTAGAAAATCTCCCTCTACCCATCTATTGTATTTAATATTTGTTCCATTAATGCATTATAAATTCTTTTATGTGTAACTTTCAACTAAAACTAAAAAGAATAATTGCTTCCATTTTCTGTCCTTTTCATGATTACCCTCATTTCATAGACTATGATCCACACTGTATTTTGAACACTAATTTTAGGAAAGCAAAGTTTATCCTTTCATTTTAGAGATGATGACCCCTAAACTTTATCTTTTTATAAGTATGTTTAAAGTGAGATCTACTGTTGTTAAATAACTAGCTTTGAGATCATGCAATTTGGTGTTCACTCTTCACAAAGACAAAGAAAACATATATTTTCCAAAGGATTAAAAGGAAGAGCAAGACATCAGCTTCCGTTGCTTGCCCCTTGTCATCCTTGCTGATAACTAAATTAAGTACCTTAAGTTTTCTTTCCTTCTTTCTTTTTTTTTTCTTTTCTTTTTTTTTTTTTTTTTTGCTTTTTAGGCTGAACACGTAGCATATGGAGGTTTCCAGGCTAGGGGTCGAATTGGAGCTACAACTGCCAGCCCTTGCCACAGTCACAGCCACAGCAACACGGGATCTGAGCCTTAACCCACCGAGCGAGGCCAGGGATCAAATCTGTGTCCTCATGGAGATTATGAGGTTCTTGACAAACTGAGCTACAGTGGGAAATCCAGTAATTTAATATTTTTGAACATTAACTTGTCTCAGACAGAAAATGGGTATTTTTGTTTTTACTTTGGTAAATAGATAGGTTAGATTGACCTATGTTTCCTTTTATTTCTTGTCAAATTGGAGCAGTTTTAAAAATTGCTAAATTTCAAAAGAGTGAAATAACTTTCAGGAATGGTGTGGTTTAAATAGAGAAGGGAAGATGCAAAGGGGCAGTGCAACCACTTCAACAAAACAGTCCATAAACAGTAAGGAGTAAGATGTCAAGTGTGGCCTAGAAAAGCACACAATATACTGGCTACGGAATGGGTTTCAGAGTCATACGAATATAGATTTGAGTCACATTTACAGCGTGGCTTTTGACACATTACTTCTTAGCTCTTTGCATTGGGTTTTGTTGGGTTTTGATAAAATAGCTATAACAAAACATGCCACTGAATGTGAGTATAAGAATTAAATAAAATCATGGAGGTGAAGAAATCAGCACAGTACCTAACAAATAATTATTTGTATTTTTCATTTGAGATGATAAGATAGCATGAAACAAAGAAAGCCTATCCTAGCAATAAACCAAAAAGTGACCTGTTTCAGAATATTTTAGTTAAGTTTCCCAACATATTAGAGAGACTGCATTTATGTAAAATTCAAGCAGCTCACCTAAGAAATAGCTCAAACTAAACCTTGTGAAAAATGCTCCTTTCTAGAAAAAACTGCTTTGAAGATGATGAATGTAAAACTGTCTAGATTTACAAATCTAGATGTGCAGTTTTCTGACGCAACAGCAGAATTAATCCGATAAAATAATATTCTAAGTCATTGCAAATGTACACTGTGTAGCTTCTAAAAATTAAATTGACACTCTTATCAGAGTTGTAAAAATTATATATTATGGTTTAGGTTGTGTCAATTAAATAATTCTGATGGAACAGGGGAAAGAAATACATAAATCATTTTTTTCTAATGATTTCAATAAAGGTATAATTTGATTTAACTTGGATCTTATTGATCCTAACTCTGGTCAATTTCTGATTCGCTGTGAGTGAAGATGCATAAAGCAAATAATTCAGATAGTTGAAGAATTAGTGTAACAAGTGATGTTGTGTCAGTCCAAGAATCTCTAGTCTCTGCTCAAAGAAAAGACAGACATCAGTTACTAATTGGAAAGTATGAGCTAACTTAAGTGGTATTCAAGAGACATATCTGTAGGTAATGACAAACCTGATATCATCTGAATGAGTAAGTCATAGACAGTATTATGGAAAGAAGGTAGCTTGGTTAACTTATGAAATAAAAATGAAAGCAGAAAAAAGGACCCAAGAACTCACAGGTAGGCGTTCCCTTCATGGCTCAGTGGTTAATGAATCTGATTAGGAATGATGAGGTTGTGGGTTCGATCCCTGGCCTTGCTCAGTGGGTTAAGGATCCGGTGTTGCCATGAGCTGTGGTGTAGGTTGCAGATGCTGTTCGGATCTCACATTGCTACGGCTGTGGCATAGGCAGATTGCTACAGCTCCGATTAGACCCCTAGCCTGGGAACCTCCATATGCCACGAGTGTGGCCCTAGAAAAGGCAAAAAGAACTCACAGGTATACAATCTAGAAAAAACTCTGGCAGTACCCTGGCTGACTGAACTTATTGGCAGTAGAACCAACCCAAATTCAGTTTGAATCTCTACACAATCACTTATTAGCTGTACTGTCTTTAGCAAGTCACTTAATATCTCTGAGCCTCATCTTGGTCATCAGTAAATAATAATAATAATACTTCATCTGCATTTTTGCAAAAAAAATGACTAAATAAAATATACAGGGCATATTAACAAAAGTAAGTACTTCATAAACAGTAGCTATTATTACAAACTGGTGATGATGATGATCACCCCTTGCTTACAAATCTCTTGGGAGATTGCCCTTTACGTTTATTTTAACTGGATTTCACTTACGTATAAATTAATGGATTAGAAAACAATGTAATTTGAATTTCTGGAACCTGTATTTCCACTCCCACCTCCAGTCACCACCTTGGTTGGTACTTTAAAAAGACAGGAAGCTGACGCAGAAGCAGTTACCTTTGTTCTAACCAAGCCTAGTCAAGAATGTAGAAACCAAACCTCATTGGTTATCTCCTAGAAAGTCACAGAATTAAATGAAAATAATTACACGTGACAAGCTTTTACTAGCATACAACCACAGAACAAGGACATATTACTTGTTAGTTCTGAAATTATAATAACTCAAGATCCCATCCCACCACTCTGCCGCAGTTTGATTATGAGTCTTACTTCCCCAAATGCTTTCTGAATTCCCCAGAGCAAGCTTATATATTCCACATATCTGTTATGATGCTCCTTGCAGCTCAACCATCCATTTGGCGGCTCCACTGCTGACCACCTCCACAGTTCCTGAAGTCCTTACATATGTGCTAGAACATCTGGGATTATTTTGCTTTATATGTGGTTACAAACACTTTCCTTAATTCTCAACAGTGATAGCTGAGACAATGCTGCAATACTTAAACAAAATTTGTAAAGGTCAAGAATAAAAGAAGGAATGTTATCATAATGCAGACAGTGAAGTGCTGCTAGATGTGACCAGGACATAAGCACAGAAATTTAGACCCAGGCCCATTCTTAAGAATTTCAAAGGGGTATCACTTGCCTGGTTCCCTGAGTGCTACCCTGAAGCAGATGGTGAATTACTTCTTTCCTAACTGCCCTTATTCTAAGGGCAATAACCACAAAGTTCACAGAAAAAAACACCTCATGGCCAGAACCCCACTTCATCTTTCCAGCCCTCACTTTTTGTTCTCTCTTGTAAGAAAGATTTATGTTCAGTATTTCCAAAGCTCTCAGAGGACACCAATTTCCACTTCCTGGGGTGAATCTACTTAAGCAGTCATGAAGTAATTCCAGCACATACAACTATAGGATATGAGCATCTACCCTAAGCTGGATACTTAGCCAAGTCTGGGACACCAGCTGACTAAGCCAGCTTGCCCCTCTTTTGCCCAGCCCAACTCCTTTTCATAATCTTTCCACTGCTGTGCAGTGAAAAGCAGGCTTGCATATCTTTTTCTGCAATCTCTGTGGCAACTGTTGCCAATCTAATACAATCACTTGCTGGACAAGATAAAATATAAACATTACCTCCAAGATTAAGTGAAAATATTCAAGGATGATGAAGAGTAATTCCTTACACGAATAAGAAATCATTAGCTGACCACAAAGCAGAATATCTACATAGACATACTCCCATTCACATGTATTAAACAGAATACTTGGCTTCTTGGTCGTGAAACTCTATTCACTGGTTTCTCACTTTCATCACTATTTTAGGGAAGGAAAGTTGCTACTTCCTTTGAAATCCAGGGAGAATTTGTTAATGTTTTTTAATTATCTACATTAAAACTTGTGACATTCAGTAACACCAAGAAAAAAATTGTTAAAAAATAAAGAGATTCTTTTTTTAAGTTAACCCATGCTTTTCACAAGAATAACTGGTGGATATTTGCTTATATTTGCATAAAATTCCTTTATCTCCTAGCTCCCCCCGTATCTTCTTGGAAAACTATTCTCAGGATTGAGATGCTGCTTCCAGGGCTTAAGACCACATTTTGACCTAAATAAATAAAACTTAACTCATAACTCATTTTGTGCACTTTTTTTTTAATCACCAATGCACACTCAAGCTCACATCTTACCCCCAAGTATTCGTCACAATTTAGAAAACAGGGTATTTTATCTGCTGCAAACTGGGGAACAGAATGCAGTTCCACTCCAGGGCCAAGGGCCTGAGAACAGAGGCCTGTGATCTTGTTCCACTGTCACCTATCTGTTGGAAATTCCTACAGAGGACACAAAATCTTATGCAGTGGCTTTGAATCAGAAAAGTAGAAGTATCATTGTGGTATCATTCATGTTACTGAGGATCACTTTACCTTTTTATTTCCCCTAAGCTTAGAGATTACTTTTCTGTGTTCATACTTGTAATGAAGCCTATTTATTAATTATGTCAATTTATAATTTTTCTATGAAGTAGTGTATCAGTATTCATTAATCTTTTGTTATTTGGGAATCAAAGTAATTATCTTCTTTAAAAGTAAAATTCTAAGTCATATTTAGACATTAACCCAGAGTTCAAGGCTAGAGGCAGATGATGAGGAAAGGCTGATAGAAGGGAGAATCTAATTTATCAGTTAATTGCCACTGACACTCCCATTGCAAAAAATGTGAGGTGCAAGAACAGAAGCCTAACTGAAAACAACCAAATGTCCATCAATAGAAGAATAAGAAAACTGTAGTACAATCATAAAATGGAATACTGTGCAGTAATTAAAAAAGAGCAATGTACCAATAAATACAGAAATATGGATGAATTTTGAAAATATAAAGAGTGAAAGATGTCAGACACAAAGGACTATATATGGTATGGGTCCATTTATATGAAGCTTAAGAACTCAAAGAAATAATACCCACTATAACCTTGGTTGTAGAAATCAAATCATTTCTTGTGTTAGGTTGAGGAAATAGTGACTAGAAAGGAGCATAAGGGAATTTAATGAGGTAATGAGGTAATGGAAATCTTCTGTGTCCTGATTAAGGTCTTGGCTAACTGGTGTGTGCATTTCAGATATCTGTATGTCACTCTATAAATGTAATACCTGAATAAATAAATAAATAAATAAATAACTGAAGAGGGGTAAATAAGAGAGGGAAAAAAAAGTCATGCTAATCTAAAGAGGAAGCTTGCCTCCAAAAAATAAGCCTGAGAGAGGTTTACTTTAAGCTAGAACAAAAATAAGGCATCTGAAGAAAGAAGAGGCAACAGAGGAAAAGTGGTTTCTCTGGGAATCAAAAAAGCAGAAGTAGATAAAAATGATTGTGGTTCTTATGAATTTAGTGATAGCAATGAAATATGAATATATTTACAGAATTCAGCATGATGTGCTTTTCCAACATGGCATAAAGATTTTCAGTCCCAAATCTCCTTTGCTCTATTGGATCTGCTGTAATATTTCAACAAGTGCAAGAAGGAAAAAATAACATAAAAAGAAAGAAAGAAGAAATCTCTCTTGAAGTATTCTCTAAAATTTGAATTTACAAACTGTCCCAGTCAGGACACTAGGGAGAGATATATGATATGCTTAAATGTGGATAACTGAAAAATGTATAATGAATAAGCTATTTAAAAGGTATGGGTAGATAAAGCCAAAGGGATAACGCTGTATGTACCCTGAACATCTCTAGGACTGAAGGGGCAAAGAGCAGCAGGCTTAACAAAACCTGCAGAAAAAAATGCCTGTGTGGAGAGAGCCATCCTGCAGAGCAATGACTTTCTTTTGAGGAACACTCACCATGTGACCACCCAGAAGGGAGAGAAATATTTTTCTCCTTCTTTACTAAACAGTGATAACACCTCACCAGAAGCTAAAAGACAAGGGAACACAATGAGGTGCTCTGTGTGGTCAGATTCCTAAGGCCAAGGACTACACGAGGAAGAATGGAATGAGGATGCTGAGAGACCACTAACCTGGTGTTCCATTATGTTCACACACTCCATCTGCTTCATTTTGATGCACACAAGACACGGTTTGAAACTGGAAGTGGGCTACAGAGTTGTGAGGTGGTCTAGTTAGTATCACAGTGCTGTCCTTCTTAGATAGAATCCAAACCTACATGTAGAGTTTCTCGATTATCATTTTCAAAACAGTTAGAATACCTGAGAGTGAAGTTGGCTGAATTATATAACTGACTTAGAGGTAATCACCAGAGGAGTAGAATACATTTTAACTTTCATGGGTTCTAATTTCTCCAGAAAATGTCATTGTTTTTTTTTTTCCTCGTGCATCACTATACCTGTGCAGACACCTCACAGAGAACTCCATAGAGAATAAATACCTATCACATTATTATGCGGAGAAAACACTCCAATACACCATCTTTAAGAAAGATAACATGTTCTTTATATAGCATGTGTTTAATTTTTATGCATCTGTGGCAGTTTATTATGGAAATATATACATATGCAATTATATATATATGTATATATATATATATATATATACACACACACACACATACATATATATGCATATGTATGTGGAGAGAGAGAAGAGAAGAGAGGAAAAGAGAAGCAAGAAGGAGAGGAGAGGGGAGAAGAAGGGAGGGGAGAGTGGAAATATGCCAGAACATAAATCTGCAGACAGCTCTAGTCATTAGGACAATCCATGGTAAACTGCATGGAACAAGATTAACTGAAACAAAGTAATTTAGATCTCTTTCACATTAAGCCCACTCTGGTATGGCAGCCTATTTCACAGAGTCATAAGAAACCAGATACTGCTAAGGAGTTTCATTTAGGCTGCAAAAGATGCATTTTTCTTTTCCAAGGGACCCACCACATACTTACTGTATTCAGAAAGAAAGAGGACATGAGAAGAGAAAGATAAACTTGTCTCTTTCAAAGGCATAAATGTGAAACTGCCCATATCTTCTTCGCTCTCTCATCCTTTGGCCAAAACCAAAGCCACACCCTTTTGCAAGCAAGGCTCACAAATGTAGTCTTTGGCAAGGGGGTGGGGGGTAGGCGGTTAATCACAAACTCAACTACATTAGAGGAAAACTTGGATATTGAGAACAATAAGCCAAAGTCATTTGGAGTGGTTCAGCAGGTATTTGTCATGAAAATTACTTTGTATTAGAAAGGAATGTTACAAGGGATTCATGCCCACATTCACCTAAACACACTCTACAGGAATTGCTGACAAAGCACCAGATTAGTCTATGCTCACCTTACACTCAAACCAGCAAATTTAGGTAAATATCACATGGGTGCAAGATAAAGTAATACGTACCAGGGAAAGAAATTATAAAGGAAAATCGTTAGCATGGACAAGACAAGCAAGGATAGAAAAGGTAAAGACAGCACCAAAGAGCAGGGGAGGGGGGACAGTACAATGGATAATGAATTCCATCAGTCACTGGGGATACGGAAATGAGTATGATTTATAAATATCTCTTTTTGTTTTATTTAATAACTACAAAAAGGAGAAATAAATAAAAACCAGTGAAATGTACATGAACAAGCAATTTACTACTGTGTGTACCTAAGGCTCAGTTATGCTGGAGACTTCGTAAGATATAAAACATGCCTTATAATTCTGATCTATAACAGACTACCTGAGGAACGAGAAACCTATGTGCTTTTGATTTCTTGATTCCATGTACTGATTGAAGGTTGTACCTGGAGGCATTAACTTTCTGGCATTTCTTGCCTGCCAGGAAGAATGTCTAGAAAATGCCCTCAGGCAGGAAGGTGTTGAATGAAAAAGCTCTTTGGAATATATAGGAACTGTCAGCTGAAGGGACGGTGATTTCCAGGATGGCCTTAAGAGACCTGAGTGGAGAATGAACAGCATCTATTTATAGGAAGTGACCGAGATATACAAGATCTCTGTTCTTATGGACCTTATAACATATGGCAGTTGATGTACAATAAACAAGTAAGTAAATACATTGATGAGGTAATTCCTGAGAGCAAAAGAAATGTGTTATATAAATAAAACAGAATCATGTGATAAAGATGATTAAAGGATAGCATGGGGTAGGGGGAGAAAGAGGAGAGGCCAGATTAAGTGCAGTTATAAAAGAAAGTCTCTCTGAGAAGGTGCATTTTTAAACAAGTTCTACAAAAATCTGAGAATACAACATTCCAAAAGGACAAAATATAAGAACAAAGACTCAGAGGCAGGGTCAATCTTGGCATGCTCAGCAATCAAAGAAAAGAGAACAGAGGGAGGAGGAGGCAGAGTGTGATAGGAGATGAAATTAGATAGGAAATCAGATTACACGGATGCATAGATCATTTTAAGCAGAAAATGGTATATCTCATTTATATATTTTTTTTTAAATCACTGGAGTTACTCTGTAGAATATGGATTTTATAGGGGCAGGCAGGAAGGAAGTTAGCACAATAAGTAGTCCAGACAAGAGATGATGTTTGCTTAGACTAGACCGGCAGCAATAGAGGTGGAGAAAGCCAAGCAGATCAGGATGTTCTGGACCTTCGGTTCACTGAAGCTGTTGATAGACTGGAGCATAAAAGGCAAAAAAAAATGCTGTTCTTCACCACTGACAGAGAAATATAGGGGGTAAAATGGAGTGTTGGGAGTTCAGGAGACTTAGTTCTTGACTTAATTAAATCTCTAGCTGTATGATCGTAGGTCAGCCAAACAGCTGTTTTAAGCTTCTGTTTTTTTCATTTCTGAAATGGTATCACTAACATGTCCCTATGGCAGAGATTCTAAACTTAAAAACTTTAGATGTAAATGAGATTTGACAATTTCAATGTGCTATATAAATTTAAAGTATTATTAGGGATGCCCTAAGTTGCTTTTAAAAAATTCTATGCTATTACTTGCTGCTATTTTATAACCTTTTATTTATGATAATTAATGTGATTAGTGTGCTAATTTTCTACAGTTGCACCCTGGGGCAATCGTGCAACAGTTATAATTTTAAAAATTGGGCAAATAAGTAAATGTCAACCTCTAATAAAATCCAAATGAGTCCTTGATGAATGTTGATGGTGATTGGTAATTTACCTGATAAA
This sequence comes from Catagonus wagneri, assembly GCA_004024745.2. NCBI lineage: Eukaryota > Metazoa > Chordata > Mammalia > Artiodactyla > Tayassuidae > Catagonus > Catagonus wagneri. The sequence goes on from PVHT020001751.1 coordinate 10,388,441, forward strand.
ATATTGTAACTGCCCAGTTACCTTGGAATAGCTGAGTTTCTCAAAGTAATTACCATGTTCTGCATAGTGAAGTGTTATCAGAGGAAAATTTTAACATGTAGTTGTGATTTTTAATTTGCTGATTTAAATGTCATATTTATTAATGAAATAGTAGCAATTTTAACTCAAATTGTTATGATGTCCAAAGAGAGAAATGCATATTACATACTAGAGAGTGTACTGTTGTGCAATGAAGAAGCCCACCCTCGGTCCTTTCTACATCATTAGCACAGTTGGGACTGACGATGGAATTGTAAATAATTGGTGCAGTACAAGAGTAGAGACCTGCTCATTTCTTGTTTTTATAACTACCATTTATTTAAAAAAGAAAAATCTTTCCTACTTTCCCCCTGATTGAGATAAAATCTTTTTGCAGAAAAAGCTAAAAAGCAATTGGATACAACCCCCCACCTGGAACCTAACAAAATTTTAAGTCTAAGACATGTTTAAGAAGCCAATCTCTAAATTCCTGTTTTTTGAGAGTCTTACAGTTGATCTTATTCGATCTGTATGCAAACTAAGAGTATGCTGTTCTAACATTTGCTGTAACAGTGTTCACTGCTCATCAAATTTTTGACTTCTGGTTAACTTTGCGTTTTGCTTTTCAAAGCATAATTTTCACAGCTAACATCAGTTAAAGAAATCCAGGGGGAAAAAATACCTTAAGATCCTGACGTGAAAATGAATGAGAGAATCACAAACTAATTGCCAGGAGTAAGTATATAGGAAGTTGGACAACTGTAAAGGGACAGAAGTAGACTGGAAATAAACATACTATTTTTCAGTATGTTTGGAATTATCTCCTGATGATGTTGTTCATTGAGCACAACTAAAAACATGTAGCTAAGAACCAATTTTGGTTTGTAAACCCAATCCAGGTAAATAAGTTCTCTGATAGCTCAAAAGTGCTTGTTCCTTATTCTTCCTCAGACTTTTTATCAGTAATAACAAGTCTACACCTGTTATTGGTAATATAGCTATTATAAAACACTACAGATCCTGCTAGTATGTTTGAATTGCTAGTATGTTTGAATTAACTCATTCAGTGTTTTAAGATGTAAAACATTAGCAGAATATGAAACAAATTAAAATTTTTAATTAAAAAATTAAAAAGGAGAGAAAGATTGAACAAAACACTTCACCAAAGAAGATACACAAATGGCAAAAAAAAAAAAAAACATGAAAAGATGATTAGCATTACTATTTGCTAGATAAATGCAAATTACAATAAACAGATGCCACTGTACCTGTACTAAATTGACTAACATTTAAAAATTGAACAAAACTGAAAATGATAATTAGCAAATGGAGCAACAGAATTCTTCTACTTTGCTGGTGGGAATGTAAAATAATAGTTTCCCTTGGAAAGCTGTCTGGCAGTTTCTTATAATTTTAAACATATACTTACATACAGCTTAAAAATTCCTCTTCTCAGAATTTGTACCAAAAGAGGGGGTTGGAAAAGGTCATGTAAATACCCATAAGCAAATGTTTATAGCATCATTACTCCACAATGCCCTAAAACAAGAAACAACTCAAATGTATCGCACCAGCCAGTGGTAAACAAATTGTGATATAGATACAAAAGATTTATTTTAGCAAATATAAATGGACAAACTTCAAATCCACTTAAGAACACGAATTAATCTCACAAAGAGACGCAAAGGGCAACAAATTATTTTATTCCCCTTATATGATATCCTGGAAAGGCAAAACTATAAAGACCAAAATCAGATTAGTGGTCACCGGGGCCCATATGTAGGAAAGGTTTGGGGATTTAGGACAAAGGAACATGAGGAAACTTATTGGAATGATGACAATATTCTATATTTTGAATTTGATGGGGGACACATGATTGTGTACATTTGTCAATAATCATGGAACTGAATACCTAAAAGGGGTGAATTTGAGATTATGCATCAATAAACATGATTTTTAAAAAATTTATTCAGATGATCTTATAAACAAATTTATGGCAATAATTTGAAGATTTAGAATAAATAGATAAATCTCAAGATAAATTCTATTTATTAAATAGACAAGAAAAATCTGAGTAATCTGACATATATTAATGATTTTAAAATTTTACTATATTCAAGTTTAGAGTACTACATGCCAGAATTCACCTTAACTTTTAAAAAGATTTAGGAAAATAATAGTAACTGTAGTCTAACACAGAGAATAGAAACTATAGAGATCCTTTCCAACACATTTTACAAAGCCAACATTATCTCAATAGAAAATCCGACAAGGATTTTTACATGAAAGAGAAGCAAAATCTAGATTTAACATAAAAACTGATGTAATGCAAAAGTTCTACACAAATATTTGCAAAACATATCCAATGACATATAAAAAACTGAATACAGCCTGAAAAATTTATTTTTATTCTAGAACTACAAGGATATTTTAATATTCAAATGTCAGTAAGAAAAATTTGATTTTGATAACTGCATTGTGGTTATGGGGAGATATCCTTGTTCTTAGGAAAACAAATTGATTTTTTCTGTGTGTGTCTTTTTGCCTTTTCTAGGGCCGCACCCATGGCATATGGAGGTTCCCAGGCTAGGGGTCTAACAGGAGCTGTAGCTGCCGGCCTTCCATTCGCCACAGCCACAACAATGTGGCATCCGAGCCGCGTCTGCAACCTATACCATAGCTCATGGCAACGCCAGATCCTTAACCCACTGAGCAAGGCCAGAGATGGAACCCGCGACCTCATGGTTCCTAGTCGGATTCGTTAACCACTGAGCCACGACTGGAACTCCCAAAAACAAACTGATTAGTTTAGGAATAAAGGGGGCAATAAGGTAAATTACTCAAATAATTTGGAAAGAAAGAGGGAAAGTCATAAACAAATGGCCAGAATCTGGACAATTTGAATGTATAGTGGTTTCTTGTACTTTTCTTGCAAATTTCCTGTTAGTTTAAAATGTTATCCTGTCCCCTAAGATTTTTCAAAAATACATTTTAAAATCAATTGGCATAATTCACAAGTGAATGAAAAGATAAATCAAATAATTTTCTAAAATCTCATAACGATGGCATAGTTTAGAAATCAAAACTAATTTATACAAAACCTCAGAGAACTATTGAAGATAATGTGATAAACATTATCTTGAAAACTATGAGAAAAAAAATGTATGAGAAAACTTTTCTCAGTGTGAAACATTAATAATTTTCCCTCTAAGATAAAATGTGAGGACAGACTACTTACTCTCATTACTTCTATTCTACTTCATCCTTTGTTATTCACAGTCAGTGCAATAAGACAAGGAATAAAAGAGTAATGATTAGAAAGTGTAAAAATGCTAATTTTGTTTACCAACTATATATTTGTGTCCATATTATGTCTAAGAGAATTTTCTACTAAATTATTAGAAATAACACTGGTGAGTGTGGTGTCTGATATAAGGCCAATATTTAAAATTATATTTCTTTATAAAACAAATAGAATACTGAAACACAAAAATTATACTACTTAGAATAACACCAAATACTCTGAAGTAAATATACTCAAATATATGTAAAATCTCTACAGAACTATATACCACTATTGAGTAAAACTGAATCAAACCTAAACAGATATAAAAAAAGTTCATAGATTTAAAACCCAAATTATAAGTTTATTCATCCTCCTAAATTAATCCATTGATTACGTCAGCACTCATATTTCTAGCAGGCTTGTTATTTTAAAAAATAGACACACTAACTCTAAAATTTAGATGAAAATGCAAAAGGCTAATAACAGCTAACATCTTGAAAAAGAAGGATAAATTACCATTGCCAGATATCAAGGCCTATTATACTAATGAAGAAAGTGAAGAATTATTGCAATGGTGGGTAAACCAATATAACAGAATAGAGTCCTGAAAAAGAATAATCAACTACATGCCAATAAAATGAACAACCTAGAAGAAGTGAACTAATTTTTAGAAAGGTATAACCTTCAAAGACTGAACCAGGAAGAAAATGAAAATAGGAACAGACCAATCAAAAGTACTGAAATAGAAACGGTGATTTAAAAACTTCCAACCAACAAGTCCAGGATCAGATGGCTTCACAAGCAAATTGTACCATTCAAAGAAGAGCATATACCCATCCTTCTTAAATGTTTCTGAAAGAATGAAGAATACTCCCAAAGACATTCTGTGAAGCCATCATCTTTATACCAAAACCAAATATACTACCTCCAAAAAAGAAAATGATAGGCTAATATCATTGATAAAGATAGACACAAAAATTCTCAACAAAATTTCAGCCAACCAAATCCACCAACACATAAAAAAGATCATAACCCCTGACAAGTGGTATTTATCCCAAGTTTACAAGGATGGTTCAACATACACAAATCAATCAACATCATACACTACATTAACAAAAGAAAAGCCAAAAAACACATGATCAACCTAACAGACACAGAAAAAGCATTTGACAAAATCCAACGCCAATTCATAATAAAAACTCTTACCAAAGTGGGTGTAGGGGAACATATCTTAACATTATAAAAGCTATTTATGACAGCCCACAGTGAATAAAATGCTCAACAGAGAAAAGCTAAAAGCTTTGCTGCTAAAATCTGGAGCAAGACAAGGATGTCCATTCTCACCAGTTTTACTCAACGTAGTACTGGAAGTCCTAGCCACAACAGTCAGGCAAACAAAAGAAATAAAAGGTATCCAAGTTGGAAGACAAGAGGCAAAATTGTTACTGTATGCAGATGACATGATACTATATATAGAAAACCCTCAGAACCCCACACAAAAACTACATGAACTGGTCACAAACCTCAGCAGAGTAGCAGGGTACAAGATTAACATTCAGAAATCAGTTGCATTTCTGTATATTAACAATGAAATATTAGAAAATTTATATAAAAAAGCAATTTCTGGAGTTCCCGTCGTGACGCAGTGGTTAATGAATCCGACTAGGAACCATGAGGTTGCGGGTTCGATCCCTGCCCTTGCTCAGTGGGTTAACGGTCCGGCGTTGCCGTGAGCTGTGGTGTAGGTTGCAGACGCGGCTCGGATCCTGCGTTGCTGTGGCTGCGGCGCAGGCCAGTGGCCACAGCTCCGATTAGACCCCTAGCCTGGGAACCTCCACAT
>PVHT020001751.1:10394584-10422200 GCA_004024745.2 Catagonus wagneri
GGGGATAACTACTGCTTTAATGATGGAATAGCAAGGAGCTCCAACTGTAATGCACGGGGAACTATATCTAATTACATGTGACAAATCCATATATGTACATGTAATCGGGTCACCACATGGTGCAGTTGGAAAACCTGACAGAAATCTGTAAACCAGCTATAATGCAAAAATAAAAAAAAAATAAAAAAAAAAAAAAAAGAAAGTGTGGTGCTTGTACAAAAACAGATATATAGACCAATGGAACGGAATAGAGAGCTCAGAAATAAACCGAGACACCCGTGGTCAATTAATATGTGACAAAAGACAGAAGAATATAAAGTGGAAAAAAGAAAGTCTCTTCAGCAAATGATACTGGGGAAGCTGGACAGCTGCATGTACGTTAATGAAATTGGAACACACTTTCACACCATGCACAAAAATAAACTCAAAATAGCTTTAATACTTAAACATGAAACACCATACAACCCTTAGAAGAGAGCATAGGCAAAACATTCTCTGACATCAACCGTAAAAATGTTTTCCTAAGTCAGCCGCCCAAGGATATAGAAATAAAAACAAAAATAAACCAATAAGACCTAATCAAACACAAGCTTTTGCACAGCAAAGGAAACCACTAAAAAAAAAAGAAAAAAAATGAAAAAAACTTGCAGAATGGGAGAAAATAGTTGCAAATGATGCAACGGACATGGGCTTAATCTCCAAAATATACAAACAACACACACAACTCAATAACAACAACAAAAACAACCCAATCAAAAAATTGGCAAAAGACCTAAATAGACATTTCTCCAACAAAGACATATGGATGGCCAGTAGGCACATGAAAAAAATCCTCAACATCACTAATTATTACAGAAATTCAAATCAAAACTACAATGAGGTACTACCTCATACCAGTCAGAAAGGCCATCATTAAAAAGTCTACAAATAATATTTTGTCATGTGCTCTGTATCACTGATTATTAGAGAAATGCACATCAAACCTACCAAGAGATACCATATCACACCAGTCAGAATGGTCATCATTAAGAAGTCCACAAACAACAAATGCTAGAGGGGGTGTGGAGAAAAGGGAACCCTCCTGCACTGTTGGTGGGAATGTAAGCTGGTACAACCACTATGGAAAACAGTATGGAGGTACCTTAGAAAACATTACATAGAACTACCATATGACCCAGCAATCCCACTGCTGGACATATATCCGGACAGAATTTCCTTGAAAAAGACACTTGCACACACTTTATTGCAGCACTATTCACAATAGCCAAGACAAGGAAATAACCCAAATGTTCATTGACAGATGATTGGATTAGGACTATATGGTATATATACACAATGGAATACTACTCAGCCATAAAAAAGAGTAATAAAATGCCATTTGCAGCAACATGGATGGAATTAGAGACCCTTATACTGAGTGAAGTAAGTCAGAAAGAGAAGGAAAAATACCATATCACTTATATACGGAATATAATGTACTGTACAAATGAACGTTTCTACAGAAAAGAAAATCATGGACTTGGAGAACAGATTTGTGGTTGCCAAGAGGGTGGGGGAGGGAGAGGGGTGCGATGGGAGTCTGGGGTTAACAGTTGTAGTCTATTGCCTTTGGGATGGAAAAGCAAGGAGATCCTGCTGTATAGCACCAGGAACTATGTCTAATCACTTGTAACAAATCTATATATGTACGTGTGACTGGGTCACCATGCTGTACAGTTGGAAAATTGCTGGAAAACTATAAACCATCCATAATGGAAAAATAAATAAAAATAAAAAGTCCACAAATAATAAATGCTGGAGAGGGTCTGAAGAAAAGGGAACCCTCTTCTGGGAATGTAAACTTGTCCAACCACTATGGAAAATAGTATGGAGGAGGTTCCCCAGAAAACTAAATATTAGAACTATCATATGATCCAGCATTCTAACTCCTGGGCACATATCTGGACAGAACTACAATTACAAAAGATACACACACCCATATATTCATAGCAGCACAATTCACAATAGCCAAGGCATGGAAACAACCTAAATGTCCACAGACAGAGGAATGGATTAAGATGTGGTACACATATACAATGCAATAATACTCAGCTATAAAAAAGGAAGAATTAATGCCATTTCAGCTACATGCATGGAATTAGAGATTCTCACACTAAGTAAAGTAAATCAGAAGATAAAGACAAATACCATATGATATCACTTATATGTGGAATCTAAAATGCGGCACAAATGTACCTATCTACAAAACAGAAACAGACTCACAGGCATAGAGAACAGACTTGTGGTTGCCGAGGGAGAGGATGGACTGGGAGTCTGGAGTTAGTAGATGCAAAGTATTATATTTATAACGGATAAACAATAAGATGCTACTATATAGCACAGGGAACTATACCCAATCTCTTGAAATAAAACACGATGGAAGATAATATGAGGAAAAGAATGTATATATAAGTATGACTGGGTCACTTTGCTGTACAGCAGAAATTGTCAGAACATTGTAAATCAACTATACTTTAATAAAAATTGTTTAAATAATAAAATAAAATTTGAAAATAAAAATAAGAGCCATTACTAGATATCAAGGCCTATTATACAAAATATAGTAAAGAAGAAAGTGAAAGATTATTGCAAGGGTGGGTAAACCAATATAACAGAATAGAGTCCTGAAAAAGAAAAAAATCAATGGAGGTACCATTGTAGCTCAGTGGGTTAAGAACCCAGCATATCCATGAGGATGCAGTTTGATCCCTGGCCTTGCTCAGTGGTTTAAGGATCTGGCATTGCCGTGAGCTGTGGCATAGGTCACAGATGCGGCTCAGATCCTTCATTGCTGTGACTGTAGCATAGGCTGGTGGGTGTAGGACTGATTCAACCCCACCCTGGTAACTTCCATATGCAACTATATAGCAATAAAATGGACAACCAAATGGACAGCCTATAAAAAGTGGACTTATTCTTAGAAAGGTACAACCTTTCAAGATTAAACCAGGAAGAAACAGAAAATGTAAACAGACTAATCACAAGTACTGAAATTGAAACAGTGATTAAAAAACTTCCACCAAACAGAAGTTCCAGACCAGATGGCTTTTCAGGTAATTTCTATCAAACATTAAGAGAAGAGCTAATACTTATTCTTCTGCAATTCTTCCAAAATACTGCAGAAGAAGGAACACTCCCAAGCTCATTCTATGAGGCTACCATCATCCCGATACCATAACCAGACAATGATACCACACACAAAAAAGGAAAAGGAGAGTTCCCGTCGTGGCTCAGTGGTTAACGAATACGACTAGGAACCATGAGGTTGCGGGTTCTATCCCTGGCCTTGCTCAGTGGGTTGGGGATCCGGCATTGCCCTGAGCTGTGGTGTAGGTTGCAGACGCAGCTCAGATCCTGGGTTGCTGTGGCTGTGACGAAGGCCAGCAGCTACAGCTCCTGTTAGACCCCTAGCCTGGGAACCTCCATATGCCATGGGTGTGGCTCTAGATAAGGCAAAAGGACAAAAAAAAAAGGAAAAGGACAGACTAATATCACTATTGAACCATAAATGCAGAATAATCTGATTTTATGACAAAGAGGGCAATGCAGTGCAGAAGAGATAATCTTTTCAATAAACAGTGTCTAGAAATTGAGTATCCATAAGAAAAAAATATCAAAACTTTAACCACACATTTTCCCAGATCATTTTCATTTTTTGTAAATCTAAATAAGAAAGATAAGGCAATAATAATTTCAGAAGATAACATGGAAGAATATATCCAAGCTCTTGTCAGGCAAAGGTTTTTTTAATAGGTCATAAAAATATTAATAATTTGAACTGCATTAAAATTAAGTATTGTGGTCCCTAAAAAGGCACCAGTAGTAGTTTAAAAGCAAGCCAAAAAAGACTAGGAGAATATTATTTGCAATCCACGTAACTGACAAATGTCTTGCATGAAGAAATACACAAAAATTCCAACAATAAGAGGCAACCCAACAGAAAAATGGTAAGAGTTTTGGGGAAGCAGTTAATGAAAGAAGCTACCTAAATATCCAATAAACATTTGAGAAGTTGTTTATATTCACTAGTCCCCAACTAAATAATAATTAAATCTATATGAAAAACTGATACACATCTGCCAGAACAGCTTAAAAGAACTTAAATTGTTGATGAGGTTTTGGAGTAACTAAAAATCTCTTACAATGCTTTTTTGGGGATGTAAATGAAACAAAAACTTTGAAAAGGGTTTCATGGTATCTGCCATATTTGAACATACAATTACTCTGTGACTCAGCAATTTCATTTCTAATCTGTTCAACAGAAATATATGTACATAAGCACTAATCAGAAACTTTAGAAATGTTCACAAAAATTATTTATAATAGCCTCAAACTGAAAACAATGTCTAGCAAGACAGGAAAGAAAAATAGTGTTATATACATTATTAGACTATGTATCAAAATAAATATGATGCAAATAGAATAATGTCTATGAATCTCAGTCACAATGTTAAGCAAAGGTAACAAATACAAACAAGCACATTCTGTATTGATACATTCATATAAAATTTTAAATGCACATAAAGGTTTAAATTGGAAGTCAGGATAGTGGCTACATTTTGGGGGAAGGGCTAGGACAGTGATTAGGATGGGCCATGAGGAGCATTCTAGGTCCTGCTAATCTTTCATCTCTTAAGCCAGTACGATAGTTTCAGGAGTGTGTTCATTCTGCCCTAATTCATTGAGCTATATATATTTATGAGTTGTACAACTTAATATATGTATATTATATTCCAATGGAAAATTTTAAAAATAAAATTTAAAATAAAATAAAATTTAAAATAAAATAAAATTTAAAATAAAATGGTATCTTTTTTTTTAAGCGGAAAAACAGGATTACGTCAAAAGGATCAAACACACAACTTGAAAGATTTCCCACTGGTCAATTGTGTGATAACTTCAGCACCAGAAAGAAAAATGATTTCAGTGGGTTGGAACATATTGGATTGATAAAAATCAAAGCGTTCATAATGATTTTTAAAAGGAAAAGCTGGGAAAAGCTCATTTGTGACCCTTCATCCTATGAGGCCAGTATTAAAACAACTCCTTACTTTGAAAACTGGTAACTAAAGATAAAGATTTAAGTACTCACATTGTCCTTTCAGTAAAGAACTATATTTTAAGACAACAAAATAGCCCAAGTTGATGAGGGAAAATTCTGTCTTACAGATATTCCCATTATCAGCTAATATAGAGAAGGAATAATTTGATTTAAGAAAAAGTAATTTTGTAAGTCTTCAATGAAAGCATAAGCTCAAGCAACTGTTAAAAATCCATCAAATAAATATTTTATAGGGGGAGAACACATTCAAAGAGTCCCGTACTTGCAAGGGGAGCTATCTAACTGAACAACAGAAAGATTCCTGCGAGCCAGGAATATAAACCAGTGATCAATCTTATCATAACTAACTGAATCAAACTGATACTATGTATTTTGTCATATGATGCACAATTTGGTACAAAATATAACAAGATTTATTCTAGTCAAGAATGTTTAACTCAAAGCCATCAAGGCTTAAGGTATAACTGTAGGTATCACAATACAAACTAAATGATTCCACAAGAAAGTAATCAGACAATCTCAGAAGGCAGGGCATTTTGAAAACCAATTGGCCCCATTCATTCAACAAATCACTATCAGAAAAAGGTGGAAGTGGGTCGGGTGAGTCCTAGAGAAATTTAAAGGGCATGACAATCAGATATAATTTATGGTAGTACATTGATACTGGTTTGAAGAAATCAGCTCTAAGTAACATCTTCATTTTTTAAAATTTTATTTATTTATTTATTTAGTTAGTTAGTTAGTTAGTTAGTTAGTTAGTTAGTTAGTTAGTTTTGTAGGGCCGCACCCACAGCATATGGAGGTTCCCAGGCTAGGGGTCTAATCAGATCTATAGCTTCCTGCTTACACCACAGCAAATCAGGATCTGAGCCGCGTCTGAGACCTACACCACAGCTCATGGCAACTCCGGACCCTTAACCCACTGAGTGAGGCCAGGGATCAAACCTGCAACCTCATGGTTCCTAGTCGAATCTGTTTCCGCTGCACCACGACAGGAACTCCTAAGTAACATTTTTAATTAATTGAAAGAATCTATAGTTTAGGTAACATATATGTAATAAAACTATACAAAAATATAAATGTGAAGACTGTTGACTAAAAAGCAGATTACTGAGCAATAATATAGGAAATTTACATTTGATAAAAAATAATATGCAAGGCTAGGGGGAAATGTATTAACAATGGTGATCTTCAGGTGGAGGGAAGATTTTAGTCCATTTTGCTCCTCTGTATTTCCTGATGTTGCTACAAGGAATATATGTATACTGTTTTGGTAATAATAAAAGTAATTTCAAAATGAGCTAAAAATTCTCAGCAGCAAATTATTATATACATGCACATTAAGATAGCTAATATATAGGGCTCCATGATAATGAATGATTGTGCACCACCCAGTCAACGTAGGTGCACCTATTACCTTACTTTTAAGTTATAGTCATAAAATCCTGACCTTAATAGGGCTATTAGCATAGTAGACATGTTTGCTGAAAATGTAAAAGTATACTGTATCATTTTTTACCTATTTTCTAAGTTTGATATTCATATTTTAAAATTATATACATTGTTAACTTTTTATATATATTTGGATATTTTGATTATAAGTATATAATGCTTGTTCAACAAAATATAGAATAATTGTAAATGAAGCAGAGAAATCGAAAATTGCAAGCAACATCAAAATCTAGAAATTCCTTCTACTTCAGTTACAGTTTTGTTTTTTAAATAATCAATGTCTATCTCTCTATCTAAATGGATACTGAACTAATATTGGTTTGAGCAAGTATGATAGATACATAGATAGATACATAGATAGATAATCCTAATTTTTCAAATCAGAATCAGCTCAATATCTATTTAAGTGGATAGATAGAAACAGAACTATACCTTTATCCATAATTTATGGTAATTTCCCTTTTCTATTTTATAACTTTGTGTGCCTCTCTCCTTTATGCTGTTTTAATAAGCTTAAATAGTGGTTTATATTTTTAATTTTTTAGAACATGGACTTACTCAATAGTTATATCATTTTCTATTTTCTAATTTATTCATTTGCATTTCTATTTTTATTCCTTATTTGTCCTTTCTTTTGATCCATTTCATTATTCCATTTTTAATTCTTTACTTGAATGTTCAATTTATTAATTTAATTTTTTTCTTTTTTATATTAAATATTTGAAGTAACTAATCTTGGAACACTGCTATAGCTATGTTCAATGTTTTAAAGCATGGTGCTTCATTATTCTTTCCTAGTTAGATTTCAGTTTTTAACTTTGAATTGCTCTTTGACCCAATGAGATGACTGAGAGATTTTATACACAAGGTGGTATAAATTTTCTGCTTACAGCTGTTATTAATTTCTCATCTTATTACATTATCATCATGGACAAAGTTCTGCATTGCTTTTCCTTTCTTGAAAATCCTGAGATCTTCCTTGAGGCCAAATACTTTGTTGACTTTAGCTTATTCCATGAGCATTTGAATGAACATCCACATATGACTTCTCCCCATTAGTTATGTATGTCCTCCTTAATCTCACTTATGTTTTTCCTACTAGATCTCACATCAACTGAGAAGAGTCTATACGTTTTCTTTGAAAAGTATGCTTCTACTTCCTAAAGTTTTTACTTTATGAACTTCGTAGACATAGTATTTAATAAATTAATATTTATAATAGTTATTTATGCATACTAACTTTTTAATACATGAGGTCTGCCTTTGTCTCATTTAATAATTTTTCCCAACCACAAATGAAACGAACTTGCTGTGATCTTTGCCTTTTTCTTAGTTTCCATTTTCCTGACATACTTTTGCCAAAAATTTCCCTTTAAATTTTTCTGAGTTAAATTTATATGCTTCTTGTATGCAATAAATCACTGAACAGCATTGTTACTAGAGATAATTTTGAAAGGAACTGTGATTCCTCTTAGAGGCTCAACTGTAAAGAACATAATAAAGAGTATATTTACAGAGATATAACTAGGGTTAAAATATACCTAAAAGAAAGCAAGAGATGGGAGTTCCCGTGGTGGCGCAGTGGGCATGAATCCAACTAGTAACCATGAGGTTGCAGGTTCGATCCTTGGCATCGGTCAGTGGCTAACGATCTGGCACTGCCATGAGCTGTGATGTAGGTTGCAGACACAGCTCAGATCTGGCATTGCTTTGACTCTGGTATAGGCCAGCAGCAACAGCTCCTATTAGACCCCTAGCCTGGGAACCTCCATGTGTCTCAGGTGCGGCCCTAAAAAGCCAAAAAAACAAAAAAAAAGAAAGCAAGGGATGCTCAGGAAGAGACATGCCAACCAGGGGAAGTCATGAAGTGACAAGAGGATGGAAAATGTCACCAAGGACAAGTGAGTTCTGGAGCTCTGAGGAAAGGTGCCCAGCAGGAGCCATATGTGCAAAAATGTGACTGGAGGCACAGCACCAAAGCAGAGGGGAAACAAGGAAGAAATACCGCTTTCTCTCACCTAACCTGAACCCTACAGGATCCTTTGGTTGAGTATATCCCGCTCACATTCAGACCACAAAGAAACCTGGATAATACAGCTACACAGTTCTGCATCCATGACTAAAGTGTAAGTTACAAAAGGAAAGAAAATAGGTCCAGGAAGCAAAAAGTGTCAGAACACTACAGCTACTCAGTATCTATTCTGGGCTTTTGCTCAGATTAAGAAAATTGCATCCCCAGCATAGGTGAAACCACAGTTCGATCATGACTTAAATTTCAACTGGGTGTCAGCAACTGAAACCTAAATTTTAATGTTGACCACAATCACTAGTCTTCAAATAAGATAGCAAGGGGCATGAGAGGAAAGAAATGCTCAACTGAAATAAAATATGTTCATTGGCTGCTACCTGCCTTTTGTTGTGAGACCAAATTTGATCATTATAATTTCCTTTTTCTATTATCCATTCCATGTTCAAAGTACACTTTGCCGAATTTTTGCAGGACAGGAATTTTTGTCTTATGAGATAGCCCAAATCTTTACTGCACAGGACCTGTAGCTCACAGTTCTTGGTGAGTCTGTCATAGTTCTTGGTGACCACATTGTTTTATTCACTATTTTTATGGGACATGTAAGTGATAAAAGGCTCTATAGTGAATATCCTGGATTCCAGACCTGTCCTTCCAGCCTGATTTTCTCTTGTTAATCAGAATTAATTACTCTAGCCAGTAGATTAAACTTCACTGTTGCCAGTTAGGTCAATGGCATTGGGAGTGAACAATGACAAGGGTGTAGTTTCAAATCCCAATTTACTACAGACATGGCTGTATTTCTTAGCAGAGGTGTTCTCTCCCTTGAAAAGCAAAGCCTTCATTCAAAGTCACTGAGTATATACAAGGTGCATATGCTTTTAGGAAAGAGAAATAAAGTTTTTAAAATAGGATATTAGGTATAATAATAAGCAAGATTCCTTTCAATTCTACCTCTTAGTTCTTGGACATTCATATACTGACTTTTGAGAATATGGAACCATATTCTGGATGATAGTTTAATGTCTTAGGCTAGTACCACAGTTTCAAAATATATTGTCTCCCAGCTGGCACTGTAACTGAGCCTCCAAAAAGCTATTCCATCATTCTATCAGGTCAGATGCTTACTGGTTGTGGGACATGTGAGGAAACTTGAATTTCATGGTTATGAATCTACTGTGACAATTCTTTTGCTGTAAAACAAGTTTCCTGGTCAAAGACTGAAATATAGTGTTGGACATTATGGCAATGAATTCGGCATTCTATAAGACCATGCATGGTGCAATGGTAGAAGCATCGAAGACAGGAAAAGAGGACCCCATTTCCAGAATATGTATGTCTCTATGTAGGCAAATCATGACTTATTCCATAATGTACAGAGGTAAATGTAATCACCCTGCTACCAGGTTGGTGCTCCTATGGAATGGTGGTATCTCAGGAGCTCAGCACTGCCTCTGGTTTTGGTTGGTTGGACATCTGGTGATAGTAGCCAGATCAAGCTTGGAGCAAAGCCGCTCCTGCTTCTGCCGAGAATTCTCCATTTAGCTGAGCCCATGCTTATTCATCACTTGTGCTACAGGGCCTACTACAGGGCCCCATCAAACATGCGCCAGGATCACTGGGAAAAGAGGTTTATAGCCATCTATCCATAGGAGAGGTCATACACCTGACCCATCTGATTACTGAGCACATTTTCCTCAAGGATTCCTCATTTATGGGTTGAGGGAAGTTCAGTAAATAAGTAGGAGTAGCCTGTAGGAGTCTGAGTCACCTCATTCAATTTACTTGCAACACACCTACCTGTTCAGATTCAGTTTCCTATAAATAATTTCTACTTTGAAACTGATAATGCTAACCCAGATAGCACCCAGTTGGTAGGAACACCTCCAATCAAAGAGTTATCTGGTGTCCCATTCTCAAGTATTTTATTTCTTCCTGGGCCCATTAACAAGTCAGAAACTGCTTTTCAAATGGAGAATACTTGGCAGAAGCAGGTGTGGCTTTGCTCCAAAATCTTAGGCAAATGAACTGCAATTCTCTTCTAGGAGCTAGCTAGAAACTTCAAACAGCCCCAGAGACTTCGAATACCATAGGATCTACTGAATCATAATGCCTGCATGGCAGGTGAGCTTACAGGACCCACTGGATCAGCTGCAAAGTGCTCTTTCTACATGGTGGGCAGTACAAGATGCAATTGCTTGGTATTCTCTGTAAAGGGGGTATTCTTACATACCTCACTTTGCAATAAACATTTTATTTTTAACATTCCTTGCAGCAAACAGAATACTGCTTCAGTGGGCCACCTTAGAGACTTTAGGAAGGGATAATTTACCTTAATGTGAGCAGGATTTAGGACTCAACAAAGGATGCTCCTGTACCCAGAGACAAGAAAGTAGTGAAAAGCTTTTTAACATACTTAGACCTGAAGGGACAAGGGGTATAGATAACATTATTTATGACCAAGAAGAGGTGGTGCTGTTGAGAAAAGTTATTTGGTAGAAACTGTACCCAGGCAGAATCAGCAGGGCAATAGGGAAGAAATGCCATGATTTTCCTCTTTGCTTGCACTCTCTGATCTCTTGCTAGTCCCTTGAATTAAACCAATTTAACTGGAAGCCAGCTGGCAGGGGAACCAAATGAAAGAGTTTGAAGTTTGCCTCCTGAAGTACACAACAGAGCAGTAAAAGTCGAAGAAGGGATCCGGGTGTTAGAAATAGGGTAATGAACACATTTTTTCTTGTCTAATGAGTTATTTTTCTTTAATGTTTAATTTAATTTTATTTACATATGATAGTAAAGATATCTTTAGTTCGAATTTTATCATCATATGTAACCCTTTCTCCTTTGAATGGTTTATTTTTAATATATTTTCCTAGAACATATTCCTAAATGTATACCATCAGACTCAGACTATGAATCTACTTGTGTGTGTTTGTTTCCCATCAGATTTAGACTACGAATCTACTTGTATGTATACAGCTGTTATGAAATTTGCCGGTAAAAAATTAAAACTGACTTTAAAATTTGCAAATACCTGTAGAGATGAACCAAATAAATGATCAAATTCTGAAAGGCTGAGTGTCTAAGTCATTGTTCATCTGAAGCTAAATATTACTATCATAGAATGAATCTGAACTTTTATGAAACTCAGCTGTAATTTCAATTTTGTTATTGAAATTTTAGTAACCAAAAATTTAAAAGCTTGATGTTATAGTTCAAGACAATAGTTTCTTAGTACTGTTAGCTGCTAGGTTGCCTCTGTGATCACATGGCATAGGTATATGCTAATTTGGCTACCTTCTCCAATACTACACTTCTGATAACGTTCCCACCAAATTACTACATTTTCTCCCTCTATAATATATATGTAAAAAAAAAAACTAAAGTACAGATTTTAAGATTCTGGATCCTGAAGATGTGGTTGATGATGATGACACAGCTTCACTGAGGTAATTCCACCAACCAAAGTTTTGCACACTGACAATATTTTCGGAAGCAGTATTAGGATTATAACCTTCACTTACATCTTTTTAGTTCTGTATTTGTTTGTACTGGTTGCTCCATAAAATTACTTAAGAATATGTCTCTAAGTCTTAGTTTTTAAAGTGTGGCAATGGAAGAATGAAATTGGCTTTCAAAACAAAATAATCATCTCTGAATTTTCAGCTGCAGCTAAACTTTCATCATGCATAGTAATTTCAGCAACTTCTCCAGTTTAAGAGGACAAGATCTTCTCAGGAGGTATTCTATAAGAGAAATGTGCACTCTAATAACATATTGTATTGGTTATTTCCTCAGAAAATTCCAGTAAACAACTTACTTCTCTGCAAACAGGCACTGGATGCCACTAAGTCATGCTATGCCAAGTACTGCTATTAATATTTGCTTCAGCAGATATAGTAACATGTAATTGCTGCTGATTCATAAAGACATTCTGAGTTGTATGCATGTCACACAGTATATCTGTAGCTAAAGATTTTAAGATTTCACCTAGACAAATCAACCTTTGAGAAAGTAAATAATCAAATATTTATCATAAACCTAAAGGATTGTGAGATCATTGATCCCATCCAAGTTCAAGGATACCAGAAATGAAGGTAGGGTTGGTTTGTCTAATCTGATCTCCCCAAATCTGAGGCTAAATCTTAAGTTGAGTAAAGACCAATATTAGTGCATTCATAATGTGGGTGAGTGTGTATGTGTGTACGTGCATGTGAGTGTACATGTGTGCTTGCATGAGAAAAGAACTTTTCAGGGGCCAAAGTAGTGGTAGAGGTAGCCTGCTCAGAACACACGGGTACTGACCTTGTCTTTATATAAGGGAGATCCTGGCTCATGGGCCAACTCAAATTTGCAGAAAAAGACTGGGTTTCTAATACACACCAAGTAATTAAATGAGGTATTGCTGAAAGTTCACTTACTGTTATAGAGGGAGGAAAATCTCAAAATAATGGCATTACGGATGACTTGATGGCTACGTTAATTTCCTCCACTGGGTAAGAAAGTGGGTGCTCTCCTCTTTTTTTGTGAATTTGGGTATTTATTCTAAATTGGGAGTTGTCATATTTCTAAAACTGAAGAGAAAGCCACAGTCAACCAGAATCTCAACTTTCAATCCGGCCAAGCGTTTACTTCATTCGCTCAATAAAATGTCAGTTCTCTATAATACCTGTTCATAATCTCTTTTAGTTCATATTTTCCTCCGTTATGTGCAACTCCCACCTATCAGCTGTTGATATAGACTGAAAGCTATTTTTTTCAAGATAGAATTAATCTTTGAAATGTGCGTTCCCTAACTGTAAGACTCATAAAAACCATATTCACCTCTGTGTTCCACTGCTTATTCATCTAGCCCAGTGGTCAGAAAAAAGATGGAGCATGTTTCACATGTAATTCAATCACCACCTCTCTTATTTTCTTTTGTTCACTAGTCAAAGGAGAAACAGGATTGGAGGAGGTGGGAAGATAACTGAAAAAAAAATTATGTATGATCCACCTATTGAAAATATAACCTAACATCCTACAGGAAGACTGCCCTTAGGCTTTCTTCTATAAATCATAACTATTCTAACTCTTCCAGTTGCCAGAGGGAAAAATTCCTTTATGTTGTTATGTTGTTTAACTCTGAAAGAACTTTGTAATGACACCTAAGTTAACAGTTTCATAGTAATCTGTGTGATCATATAAGACAGTGTGTTTTGCAGTTTTAGATTCCTCAAAAGATTTTGCTACAACTGTAGAATATTTGATGTAAAAAATAGAAACCAGGTTATATGAAGAGCATATAAAGCAACTAGGGAAGTTTAGCTTGAAAGAAAGAAGATTTTAGGGTGATATCAGTGCTGTCTTCAAATATTTGATGAAGTGACAACACATGACCACGGAGACAAATTTTATATTGCAATAATGGGTAATGAAATGAATGGTGTGTAGAAGTTTTATAAAACCAAATTTGAACCACTATAAAGAATTCATGATAATAATCAGAAACTGACTGCTTTAAGGGGTTAGGAATGCAAACAGAAGGATCATAAGAGAGTTTTCTGTTAGAGACACCATAGGGGAAATTCGGGCATTGAATGGGGCCTTAGACTAATTAAACTACTGATTCTCTCAATTCTGATGTTCTGTAATTGTATGAAATTGTACTGATATTTAAGAATCATAGGATTTTTTTTCCTATTGGTTGGGCTAATAGGAGTGAAGACAATGCATGATAACTGTGGTACTGTGAAAATTACTAAATTCGGAGTTAGAAACTTGGGGCTTGAATTCCAGTTCTACCACTGACTCTATTAACTTGGAAAAAAATACCTAACAAATCTGAGTCTTAGTTCTTCTACTAAAAATAATGATAATTACACTATCTTACAAGGTCATTAAGTGAGTTAAATCAGATAGAACATATCCAATATAGCAAGCCTTAAAGGGGACCTAATGTGTGCCACACAGTGTTACAAGCTGAGACTCAAACATAAGAAAGAGGGAGCAGCAGCCTAAAGTTGTGCTAGGAATTATAGCACATGAAGAGACAGCTATAATTTAACATGGTAAATGCTATAATAGAAGTGAATCAAAAAGTATTCTATGAAAACATAGAGTTGGGAAAGTAGGGTTGGTATGGGAGATGAATTAAAAAA
The DNA here is from genome assembly GCA_004024745.2 of Catagonus wagneri. Classification (NCBI taxonomy): domain Eukaryota; kingdom Metazoa; phylum Chordata; class Mammalia; order Artiodactyla; family Tayassuidae; genus Catagonus; species Catagonus wagneri. The sequence goes on from PVHT020001751.1 coordinate 10,409,304, forward strand.
AATGCAGAAAAAAGGTGCCATAAATCCCATGAGATAAACAGAATTGAGGCAGTATGCAAATAACACACCAAAAATATTCAGCAGGAAAAAATGCAAAGTGGTTAATAAAAGTGTGCCCTAAGTCTCCTCCTCTCCCAAAATAATAAAATGTAATCCCTACCTAGTGAATAGCAAAAAGTAAAGGCTGACTTTATTATGTATTTGCAAACATTTAGTATGGTGCATGGCAGATAGCAGGTACAAAATGCATGCTCTTTTAAAACCAGAGTGCTTGATTTCTGGTTCCAGTCATCACGAAATAATGGATTTCAGACTTATTCTCCTGCAATAAACAACTATAAAACTAGACAAAATATATGATGCCATGGCTTTGAAGCACTGTACAATAAGAAGCATAGAGTTGTGATTCTTAAAGTGAATTCCATATTTAAAGCTGGGTTTCTGTATACAGCTACTTTTAAAACTGCAGGAAAGGAAGGAGAAAACCAAAGATAGCAGTATTTTTTCTGTATAGATAAATAGATTATTAGATGATGCTGAGGTGGCTGGAACTGATGATTATGAGGAAGGGTCTCAGAGAGCAAAGAGCGGCAAAAAGGTGATGATCCAAAACCCTGCAAATGGATCTTCTTGAGTTTGTGACTGAATACTAAATTGTGAACACAGAGAGTAAGATTTTGCAAGGCCAGAGAGAGTGGTTACTAAGCACCAATGGGTGCAGTTTCACTGCTCGTACAATGTTGAGAGGCACTGGAGTTAAAACTAGCCAAAGTGAGTATGACTGGGTCACTTTGTTGTACAGCAGAAATTATCGTAGCCTTGTAGATTAACTATATTTCAATAAAACCTAAAAAAAAAAAAAAAACCTAGCCAAAGTGAAGAGACCTAACTAAGCATTCCCAGGTATGTAAGAACACAGAAAAGTACTGTAAAATTAGGGATGATCTAGTCCTATGAAAAGAAATGCTCAAAGCTTTAGGAAGCTAGACATCAGGTATAACTGGATCAAGCTTATGTGACAGTAAATTAATTACCTGCTCAGAACTAAATTCAGTGCAATTTCAGAAAACAAAAATCAAGACTATCAATAACATAGCCTGTAAAATACCAAGCATAACATTTTAAAATTATTAAACATGAAATAAAAAAACAGAAATTTTGACATAATCAGAACAAGCAAGCTGTAGAAGCACACCTGCAGATAACCACGACATTGGTAATAGCAGATAAGAAGATCAAATATTAAAATATGGCAAAGATTTAAAAGAAAACATGGAAGAGAGAAAAGAGATAAGGAATATTAGCAAGAAATAAAAATTTTTAAATCTTAAATGTAGCCAGCAGGGAAAACACATAATATAAAAGGAAATGATGATATTAAAGAATATTGCTAACTTCTCTTCAGAACATATATAAGACAGATGACAATTGCGAAAATATCTTAAGTGAAAAGAAGTATCTTTCTGGAATTATATACCCAGCAAAAATAACCTGGAAAAACAATGGCAAAATGGAATTTTTTTTAGCTTAAAATAAAAGGTGAGAGAAATTGTTATCAATGGAATAGCATTAGGTCTTTGTACAAGAGTAGTGATACAAAATGTGAACTCAAATCTACCAAAGACATAGTGTGTCAGAAAGGGAGATATGTGTGGGTAACATTTAAAAAAAAAGATTTTTGTTTCATAATTCATTTATAAAATAAAGTTTATTTATAAATTTAAAATAATATATTGGGTGGCCTATAATATATGTAGAAATAAAATGGATGATACATGTATCAAAGGTAACAGTAAGGAATAAATAGAAACAATCATCCTAGCACATAGAGTGGTGTGTGTGAACATGTGCCTTGCCTCCTTAAGTGTATCAGTACTCATTTTCTGTTTCTATGTGTAATGACTGTGGCAGTACTGTCAGTGACTGCAAAAGAGCAATTCTTGTTCTACTAGGAAGTTTCAAACCTTGCTTCAAGACCAAAAGCAACACAGAAAAAGTTGAAAATACTTATCAGGTTTCAAGGCATGGAAATGCTACAAAATTAAAGAATATCTTTAAGGATCATTGTCCTTTCTTTTCAGAAATTCAGTAATTCCTTCCGCTCCCCAACCCCAATTGCCATGAAATAACAATTGACTCCTGAAATAATGCACAGAGGTCATTTGGTTAATAACTTTGATAGGTCTATCGCAAGTTGTCTTGAATTTTTTTTTCAATTAACTTTGTAAAAATGTGCATGTTCTCTCAGAATAACGGGCATTCTGGTCTCCCCAAGATTTTATAAAACTTCTGGCAATAACAGGATAGGGAATTAGGAAATATTTTTCAGAGGGGCCCATTTGAATTATCAATAATCCCTCATGTCCTGCCACATAATCAAAGCAAGTTACAGGTTTTATTAAAACATATGAAATAATCAGTTACATCTTAATTACCAGTTGAGTAGAATTTCAAAGAAGAATGGCATTTGTCCTGGTTCTCAACAGTCTAATACTTCTTGGAGCTGGATGTGACTGGGTGGGGAGTAGGGCATATTTACCTTGAGCAACAATGGCAAAACAAAGAATAAAAAGTTTCAACAGGAAAATACATACATTTTTACTATCCTTATCTGATAGCCTTAAGCTAATGTCATACTTAGTAACTGTCCTAGCTGATGATCTTTGTCAGGAAAGTTAAAGATGCAAGACCTTTTTTTAAAAAATATTACCCCTTCTTCTGAAACATGAGCTTCCATATCAGCTGGAAAAAAAGGGTTTTTGGAGCCCTGAGACTTACCTAATTGATTTTGTTCTCCATATCTTATTTCTCTCTCTTCAGAGGTTAGTAAAAGAACTCGAGAACACCTGTGGTAGGACAAAGGGGAAGAAAAAAAAATTAAGTATGGGTTTATTATGGTAAATTGCTTTTATAAAATTTGAAACCAGGTAAATATAAGGATACATTTAACCAAAAAATTGTATTTACAATAGAAAAAGGCAGATCATGAAAGTTCCCACTTTATTTAGTAGGTTTGGACATTATGTGCTTAGTTATTCCTGAGTGTGAATAGGAAATCTTCTAAAAGATTTTTATGTTCGTTTCAGTTATTTGGTTGCCAAAAACAAAGAGAAACTTAAAATCTATTCTAGAAATGTCATCTTAAATTTCCCATTACTTGGGTATAAATCAAACACTGCTTAGATCTGGGCCTTTGAAATTTTGGCACCAGTTTAACAAAGATATTTAGCTTTTTGCATTGAATAGCTATCTTAACATACTGAGGCATCTTATTCTCTTCAAATGCTCAAAAATTGTTTTTTCAGAAATTTATTTTTGGAATATATTCATTGAAAGTCTAGGTTTTACTTTGTTTCTCAATGTTCTTAGGGGGGAAGCATACACACACACACACACACACACACACACACACACACACAAATTACCATCCAACATCAGAGTAATTTCTGCCCATAAGATTAGTTTTGATTTAGAGTCTTGTATCATTTTAGAAGTCTAATTTTACACTGATTCATTATAATAATAAAAATGTTTGAGAATGTAAGTTCTGTTATAAGCCATTTGAAGAAAATAGTTTCAAATATTCAGAGTTGGTGTCAGCCTATCAGACTGGCCACTCACCTAACAGAGATGAAAACTAATGTGTTAAAGGAATAAGATTTCCAATTATTTTTCCAGATAAATAAATAGCATAAAATCCCATTCCTTTGATATTGTAAATAATGTATCAATTATGTAGGACACAATGATTAAATACCTAAAATATACAGAGGAGAATCCTGGAAAAATGTTTTATCCACTTTAAAACCTGTTCTCTGTAAATATTATGTAATGAAGATTGCTGTCCTGCATTTTGTACAGCAATGTCACCAGTTTATAAACTGAAGAATCTAGAAATTATTTTATGATTATTACGGTAGTTCCTTAAATCCAACTAATCAAATTTCTTGAAATGTTTTCCATTTTTCCGGCTCACTACAGGTGTACACAGGTTTAAACTCACCAAAATGAAAGGATGGGAAGCTAGTCTAAAAAATATTTACTTCAAAATTCATCAAGATTTCAACATGACTTCTTAAATACATTGTACATTATTCTAAGAAGAAATGATTGTGAAATATTATCAAGCCCAGCAGTAATGAAGAGTCTTTGTTCTCAGTAACCAAAAATTAAAAAGAATTCAACTGCTCAAAAATAAGAGAATTTTAAAAAGTGATATAATCAAGCAATTAAAAAGTAGTCATAAATATTACAGTAATTAAAAATAATAAGCTACATACATATAGTGACATACATATACATCATGATATGGAAGAACCTCCAAAATACTCTAGACAAAAAATCAAACCAAAAGTGCCTACTGTATGATAATACTCTTATAAAGTTTTGGAATGAGAAAAATCAAACTATAGTGATAGAAATCAGAGCAATGGTTGTGATGGGAACTGACTAGAATGTGGCATGAGACATATTTGAGAAGATGAAAATGTTCTGTCTTGACTGGGGTGTGGCTTCCTCAAATGTATGCTCCTGTCAAGTCTTTAAACAATTACTGAAGATGTGTGTGTTTCACTGTATCCAAAGTACATCACAATTAAAAAGAAGGGAGGGAGTTCCCGTCGTGGCTCAGTGGTTAATGAATCCAACTAAGAACCATGAGGTTGTGGGTTCAGTCCTTGGCCTTGCCCAGTGGGTTAAGGATCCGGCGTTGCCATGAGCTGTGGTGTAGGTTGCAGACGTGGCTCAGATCCTGCGTTGCTGTGGCTGTGGTGTAGGCGAGCAGCTATAGCTCCGAATCGACCCTTAGACTGGGAACCTCCATATGCCGCGGGTGCGGCCCTAGATGAGGCAAAAAAAAAAGAAGGGAGAAAGTTCCCTTGTGGTGCAGCAGGTTAAGGATCCAGAATTGCTGCAGCTGCGGAGTGGGTTCATTTCCTGGCCTGGAAACCTCCACATGCCCAGGGGAGTGGGGGGAGATAAAAAAAAATGGGAACGGGAAAAAAAACCCAATATCTAAAAACCTAAGAAAGTAAAACCCTGCACATTAATCTCAAAAACCAATGGTTTCGGATATTCTTCTTAGTCTGATACTATGATTTTCATTTTTAATGATCTAGATTTTCTCTTATTGCTGTGATTCAGCCCAGAGAGTGAATTTTTAACAAAATGCAGAGTATGAATTTCAGTGAGGCATTAGCCAAAGAGTAGGCAACAAATTATCACCAGATAGCATTGGTGGCATGCAAAATAGCTCTTCCAAATGTCCATAACTTAATTCCTGGAGTCTGTGAGTATATTAAAAGGAACTTTATAGCTGCTGTTAAATTTACTAACCTTAATAGATTATCTTTTCATCTAGGTGGGTCCAATCTTATCACATGAACCCTTAAAAGCAGAGAACTTACTCCAGCTAGAAAAAGAGGGACATGGCAGAAGGAGAAACTGGAAAGATCCCAAGTGACAAGGTTCTATGTGCCTTGCCTTTTGAGATGCAGCGATTTACAGGCAAGGACTGGAATCAGGCCTCTGGGAGCTGACCCTGGCACTAACAAGGATACAGTACAATCTACAGTTGTACAAGAGAGTGAAAATGGTGACCTGCAACCACAAACTGCCAATAACAAACTCTGACAATACTCAAAGCAAATTCTTTCCTACAGCTTCCCAGTAGGAGCTTCACTGGCTGACACCTTGTCCTGGACCTTGTGAGACCCGTGACCAATGGGACTGTGAGGTAATGATTTATGTTGCTTAAGCAATTAAGTTTGCGGTAATTTGGAATACCCATTGTGGCCCAGTGGGTTAAGAAGGCGACATAGGGGAGTTCTTGTTGTGGCTCAGTGGAAACAAACCCAACTAGAATCCATGCGGTTGCAAATTTGATCCCTGGCCTTGCTCAGTGGGTTAAGGATCTGGTGTTGCCTTGGCTGTGGCATAGGCCTGCAGCTGTAGCTCCAGTTTGATCCCTATCCTGGGAATTTCCATATGCTGCAGGTGTGGTCTTAAAAAAAATTGCTGTAATTTATTTTGGTGGCAGTAGAAAACTATGACACTATTTCAGAATGAGACTGGAGCATGAAGGGATCTTGATTTTCAGAAAGATTTTTAACAATCTCATAAATGTTGTAAAAACATGGATGATCTAGAGAAAATAAAACTGATAACATCTTTTACATTTATATTTAATTTATATCAAATTCTGCTACATCATTTCTGTTAGCCCAGTCCTCTTCTTTTTGTTCTAGACTTTCTCATTGCTTATATTAAAATTCTCTCCAGGGATATATTTTATTCTCAGTAAAACATTGTGTATGTGTATACACTGGTCACCTTTAACTTCATTTATATACAGGAATATTTTTAAGTTCAAATTCTTATTTTAATTGCTCCAGTTTAAGGAAAAATGATGGAAAATATAAATATTTTATTTGGAAAACAAACCAAAATCTTTGAAGAGGGCCTCAGGACTTGTTTGTCAATGTCTAACTGACTTGGAAGCCTCTTTCACAAACTGGCATCGGTGACTGATACTGTCGAGTCCCTGCCATGTTCCCTCACTCATACTCTTCCTCACCCTCCCTGGAAATTCATCAAATCTACTTAAAATAAGATTCCACCATCTTTTACCATGGTTACAATTTCAGAAAAGCTTGCACAAGCCTTTGCCTCCGCTCTTCAACAAAAATATCTCCCATGTACAGTGTTTTTTCTTACCTCTAAAGGATATTTTTCATGCGGGACAGAAATGAAAGATTAGAAAGCACACCACATGCAATCTCGCTCCCACAGTCACCAAGGTAGTAACCACCCCCCATTACTTGAGACCACAATGTATTTTTTTAATTCAATCTGATCTCAAAACCTCTTAATAAATGAGAAATACAAATCTAACTGAAAAAGAAACTGTTCCTTGAGCCATTAGGCAAGAAACATGAACTGAAATAAGAAATCTTAAAACTTCTTTAATGGAGAAACATTTTCTTGTTGGAACATTAAATGATGGTTTATTCACTCCGGATTACAACAAGCCCCAATGAACAAGTTTGCTGTTTATCATTCTTTTTAAGAAAGGATTACAGTTGTAGGACACCTGAATTTATTGGCTTTAATTAAATGTATTTGTTCAAAACTGATGTAATTGAAATGTAATCCACAGAAAAGATTTATTGCGTAGTTAGTACTGTTTTGCCTGTCCATGTAAGAATATTCATATTGATTATAAATAAGCATGAAAAATATAGAGAACTATCAGATTTCTTTTTTTATTTTAAAGCAAATATTTTAACACTTTCGTCCAAGCCTTTAGTTCTTAATTCAAATATCATTAATTACTTTCTCTTAGTCATTTCTACTCAGAGATTGTCATTTTATTTTTAAAAAACAAATTTAAATAATGATAGTAAATTTTCTATTTATGAGTTTGGATTTCCATATCAGGTACCTGAGAATCAGTGTCAAATTTTCATGTTTTCAATATTATTTGATGTATCAGTCTTATTCATTAAAATTTTAAACACTTAGGTGACTTCAAAATGATTTGAAAACCGAGGCTTATATTTTGTTCCACAAGTATCAGGATGCAGTGTCCTCAAGTTCATTTACGATGATGTTCCTGATATTTTTGTTATCTTATGTAAATACCTTTCATAATTACCTAAGGTACGAGAAAAAGTTTAGGAAATAAAACTGAGTAAGTTTTCTTTTTCTCCCTTATTTCTCTTTCCAACAACTAAAAAATACATTGAGATTTTTAGAAAGAGCAGTATGAATTCCTAAACTTTTGTATCATAATAACTGAATATTAGGGTTTAGATCAGAAGTTAGAGTCAGTTTAATAATCCTATTATTTCTGTAACGAAGCAGGGCCCCTTGGGGCTCCTCTCCTGGGCACAAAAGGCTTTCTGTGTCACCCATTTCCTTTTTTTTTTTTTAGGAAATGGGCCTCATTCGGCCACCATAGCTTTCCTGGAGTTCCAGGGGACAAGTTCAGACAGTTGCTGATCAGGGAAGGAAGGGGGTGCAAAGACAGCGAGGAATAGTCAAGAAACAACAGCACAGCTCTGAGGCAAGGATCCTGGCTCCCTCTCAAGGGACCTTCTAAACCTAAGAGAAAAGTTATACTCCTTATGCTTCTTTTAGAAATGAATACTTCAAAATTAAACAGCTTAGAGTCCTTTCTTGTTCTTCTCCTTGGCTTAATTGCATCCTAAACACAATCACTCATAAGCTAAAGATTAGGCACTCTGAACAAAACTGTCTGTGGGTTAAAGATTACTAGCACATTATGTTTTTCAGGAGACCACCATGATCATGTCGAGATCACCTGAGGACAGCTTTGATGACCTAAGATTCCCTCAAAGAAAGAAGAATGCATGTTTGTCCCAATCCTGATTCCTATCTGAAAACCTGTTTTTCTCTTTTTTATGATCAAACTCCTTGCAATTCTTCCCAACAGAGGCCACAGTCTTTAAGGCATTAGCCCGCCATGGCCTCCCTTTGCCTGGTAAAGCAATAAAATCTTTTTCTCTTTCAACCAAAACTCTTGTCTCCACGGTTCTATTCTGTACCAGTGGACAAAGGCTGAATTTTGGCAACATTTCCCTCCTCCTATTTTAAGTAACACACTAACTCCTTCCTTTTACTATGTTTGAAGTATTAAACTGCTTTTAAATATAACTGGGCCAACCCGAAATGAAGAAACTTTACCACCGGAGTCTATGTAACATTTTATGATCACAGCAATGAAAGACATATTCAGAAGCATTTTGAAAAACATTTTTTTCAGTTATACAGAAATGAATAATACACTGTATGTACCCTATTGTATCAAGTTAGGAAGCAAAGAATCAGACAAAGATATTTAGTAAGTATATACCACGGACTAGGCATGTGGAAGGATTTTCTGTATCTGATATTTATTCACATAAGAATCTTGTAAGCTGAAAATCATCCTCACTTTACAGATGAGAGAACTGAGACTCAGACAAATAAAGTAATTCATCCAAGGTCACATTAAAAGGAATTTCTATCCTTATCTAATTCCAACGGAATAGAAACAAACAGGAATGGAACAAGAGTAAATAAAGCAGTGAGGCAAGGAATCTGTAAATTCTGTAAGGCAGTCAGGGTCATATAGCATCTTTTTGGAACTCTCACCATGAAAATGTAGCCTCTACCATTTCTTTGTAGTAAGCTATAGAGAAAAACAGCATGGCAAAGTCTCATCTGCTCCTCAGTGGATATAAAAGAAAATGTCTAGGTCTTGTGCAGACCCTGATCTAGGGTGAGGTGGTGAGGCCCTTGCCTCGGATGCAAAATTTAAGAAGTTTCAAAAAAAAAAAGTCAGTAATAAGGCCAATATTTTAATGCAATATTCTATGAAATCAAAATGAATTTTGGGAGTTCCCATTGTGGCTCAGAAGAAACAAACTTGACTAGTATCCATGAGGATGCGGGCCTGATCCCTAGCCTCACTCAGTGAGTTAAGGATCCTGCCTTGTGATGAGCTGTGGAGTAGGTCACAAATGCAGCTCAGATCCCATGTTGCTGTGGCTTATGGCTGTGGCCGGCAGTTGCCGCTCCTATTCGACCCCTAGCCTGGAAACTTCCATATGCCATGGTGCAGCCCAAAAAAAGAAAAGAAAAAAAAAATCCATGGTAAGCAACGTAGCCATATTTCGAATAAAGACAGAATTGATATTACTGATTTTTCCTTTTGCTTCAGGCTCCCCTAAGGTTTGGCAAGGTACTGTTACCCATCCTGTCAGATAACTAAGAATATCTGCTAGAGATAATAGGTGAAAATGCTGAGTCAAAGAAAATATGCATGATAAATTCAGATCGTTATCATATTTCATGACTCTGACTTCACCTTTTTATATTTTAACAGACTTGAAATTAGAATGTCCCCCAGAGGATCCTATAACACAATCACGGATGATAAGGCAGCAATCCTTCTAAGGCTATCACTGCTTATGCAGGTAAATTCGGTTTTAACTCTTGGTGGCATGATTAGACAAACATTACCTATTTAATTTTCTAACCACAAGCTACACTACCAGAATATTCTTAGGACTTTCCTATGAATGACCCTCAAAAATTACAAGATGCCTAATGGTCATTCAAGTTACAATCATACAGAAAAAGTCTCAGAGAACACAACCCGTTAAAAATCTAGCCAACCAAAGAATGAACCAAATAAAGAACTAGGAAGCAGAGACACTTTACAAAATGAGATAAACAATAAATTCTACAAAATCCAGAACCAAGATTAAACGACTAAAGAAAAATTTATTCAGGACACAAAGTAAAAGTTATAAATTCTGCCAAAATCAAAATAATACAAGCCATAAAATTCCATAGGTTTCATCAAGAAAGTTAAATAAAAAAGCTGGAGAGTGCTAACTAGTCTCTTAACAACAATAGGTAGATTGATGTTGCCTAAAAGTAAAATCTGAAGGTAAAAGAGACATCACCAGGACTTCTGCTACCAGTAATAACAGACTCTTAGTTGATATCAACTCTCTCAGGACAGCCAAACAAAGGTTTCCTCAAGACATTGTTAACATAACAATGAAGGATTACAAAGCCAAGATCCAGGCTTGACATTGAGAACCCCTTTTCGGTTTAAGATTTCTGCTGATTTTAGGAAGTCATAAAATAGACTGTGAAACTGATTTTATTTTATTTAGTATTTATTTAGTATTTCTGACAGCCAAATCTGTATGTTTGTGTGTTTACGAGGGTAGGGTAGAGAATTGGAGTAAGGGACCTCTAAGTTTGAGTTGGGGCCAAGGACTACATCCTATAAAGACCAGCTGTAAAGGACAAAAGATTAGGGTCTAATCACATGTATATTTGTAGCTTCACTAAAATAACACCGAAATGCTCATGCCCTTAGCTTCCTGCAGAGTGCATTTAATTCCTCTCAAAGGAAAGAAAACATTTTTCCAGGCCTCAAATTATTTTCAAATATATAATGTCTAGTACACAAAACAATACAATATATAGACACATGTGGAGATATAACAGAAAAAAAATCACTGCGGAGAAAAGACATACAAGGGAAGAAAATCAGTAGAGAAAAATCTTTTCCTTGAAAAATCAAGAAATATTTTTTATAATAAAAAATTATTGATATATAGTTGATTTACAAGGTTGTGATAATATCTACTGTACAAGTGATTTATTCATACATATACACATATCCATTCTCTTTCAGATTATTTTCCCACATAGGTTATCACAGAATGCTGGGTATTTCTGTGAGAGTTAACATATGTCTTTTCTATCAGAAGAAGCCTTGGTTCCTGCTTTGTCTGAGACACCCTCCTCCAAACCTTCCCCCTCTTCTCCCAGTAACAATTTGTTTCAAATTAGCCAACCAAGAAGAATGTGCACCCTGACCTGACCAATGAGAAGGGGCCAAGTATACCACCTGTGTTAGGGATAAATAGAGGGTGACTTCCCTCTTTCACGCATGTTGAGTACCCGTGTCCTTCTGCAGAAGTAAAGAGTGTTGTCGAAATCTCTCCGTGCTTACTTTCTGACATTGACAATATGAGCCAGAGTCACTTTTCCCCAACAATTTGGGGGCTCATCTGGGATTCGGGGTCCACCGGAACATGGATTCTTGAGGAGGGGAGACACGTACCATGGCCCCACCGTGGTGGCCCTGAATTGCAAAGTGAACTTCAAACCCCCTCAGGGGTTCTCAACAATGCAGAAGGACAGTCTGAGGAAAAAAAATAGCAACCATGGCAACCAGGTAACTCCATGCATGGACCAAGGTAGGAAAGATCACAGGGGCGATTGAGTATCTCCTTGGTAGTCAGGGAAGGGGATCGGAAAGCTTCAAAAGATCTTGGGTGAGACCGGCAATTTCAGGTAAAATCGTAAAATCAGAGCATGAACCTCAAAAGATCTCGGGTGAGACCAGTGTTTTCCGGTGAAATCAGAGGATCAGAGCATGATCCTGGGGAAATGGGAAGTAAGTCTTCCCCACCAGCACCTCCATCTAGAGGATCTAGTCAGGCAGGCGAGGGGGGAACCAAATTCCTCCAGACAGTCCTCTGGGATTCATGTTAACGTACTGGGGTGATAATCTACAGATGAAGGACAAAACAAGGGAAGAATGATTAAATATTGTTTTATCAGGACACAGACAGCTATTCTCACCCCATCCATCTTCTGGCCAAAGTTTGGATGGGATGAGGATTGGATCTGTCAGCTGCTCATTCAGTTTGTCCAGGACAAGTCACTGGGGTCCCAAGAGGAAACAGATTATGTTCTCTGTTGGTGGCAGGGACTGGTGGTCTTATTTCCTTTCAGCACAGGAACAAAAGGGAAATGAGGAGGAAACCAAAGAACATTCACCTTGCAATCCCCAAACTGAAACTGCCCCCCTTCCACCACACCCGCCCCGCCCCTGTAGCAGCCAGGGGAGTGCAGGAGGGGGAGGGGCGCAGGGCCTACACCACAGGTTTTGACCCCACCGCTTGAATAAAACCAAAAGATATGACAGGGCCTTATTCCACACTTAAGTGAGAGTTAAAACAGTGTCAGGAGGGTATTCAAAATTTTCCGTTTCCCATAGCTATCGCTGGGGACAGACAAGAAGAGCCGCAACCACCCTTCCCACTACAGGAGATTCCCTTAAGTGGGGGAGGAATAGGATATGCAAATGCCCCTTCAACCAGCACTGAGGTCCAAAATTTTTTTTTTTTTTTGTCTTTTTGCCTTATCTAGGGCCCCACCCACGGCATATGGAGGTTCCCAGGCTAGGGGTCCAACAGGAGCTGTAGCTGTCGGCCTTCGCCACAGCCACAGCAACGTGGGTTCCGAGCTGCATCTGCAACCTACACCACAGCTCACTGCAACGCCAGATCCTTAACCCAC
>PVHT020001751.1:10423200-10516406 GCA_004024745.2 Catagonus wagneri
TCTTTTTGCCTTATCTAGGGCCCCACCCACGGCATATGGAGGTTCCCAGGCTAGGGGTCCAACAGGAGCTGTAGCTGTCGGCCTTCGCCACAGCCACAGCAACGTGGGTTCCGAGCTGCATCTGCAACCTACACCACAGCTCACTGCAACGCCAGATCCTTAACCCACTGAGCAAGGCCAGGGATCGAATCCGCAACCTCATGGTTCTTAGTCGTATTCGTTAACCACTGAGCCACGAAGGGAACTCCTGAGGTCCAAAATTTGAAGAGGGAATTGTGGCCATTGCTGGAGGACCCAGACGGGGTAGCAGATCAAGTGGATTAGTTCCTTGGACCGTAAGTCTATACATGGTCTGAATTAATGTCTATTTTGAGCATTCTATTTTCTGGGGAAGAAAGGGTGATGATTTGAAGGGCAGCCATGGCCTTATGGGAGCAAACCCACCCTCCGCAGCTGGGGGAAGTCAGGGCAGAAACTAAATTCCCCAACAAGGACCCCGGGTGGGACAATAACAATGCCATCCACTGGGGGCATATGAGGGATTTGAGAAATCTCATACTTCAGGGAATTAGAGATGCAGTACCACAGACTCAAGATATATTCAAAGCATTTGAAGTACAGCAAGACAAAGAGGAGGGGCCAAATAAATTTTTGGAAGGACTCAGACCTCAGATGAAAAGATACGGTAGAATAGATTTCACCAACCCTTCAGGAAAGGGCATACTCAAAAAAAAAAATAAATAAATAAATAGAGGATTGAAACGATAAATTATTGGAGAACTTACTAAAAGAGGCACAAAATATTTACATGAGAAGGAATGAGGAATGGAATTCTATTTTATCAAGGGAAAAGAAGAATAAATCTGTCTTCGAGCTTGTTGTTTTAAATGGAAAATAGGGGACAAAGTAATGGATACAGCGAGTGGGACGTAGACATTGAGAGAAGGGTTATGTATTGTCAGAACTCAGTTTAGAATAAGTTTAATTGAGTAATTTAATTTAAAAGAAGCTGATACAAAACTTGAACTTGGCTTTTCTTTGTTAAGAAAACAAAGTTTCCTTGGAATGCTACTTTAACAGATTATATAATGTTCTTTTAAGTGATCTGCTGTATTTGCTTTTGAGATCTCTGTAACTTTGGTTAAGGAAAAACTAGTATCCACAGTGACCTATGATTCTATCTGAACAAATTAAACAAAAAAAAATGATTTATCTATAAACACTATCAAATTCTAATTAAAGTGCTTTTAACTCAGCTAGCTATAGAATGCTTCACAGGACACGAGGAATTTCAAAAACAATGTTAAATTTACTAGAATTATTAGAAATGTTAAAATAGAGAGCATTATCAAATGAGTGATAAACCTCAGACTATACAAATAGATTTTTTTAACATAGATATTCTAGAACTTCTACAGTTTCTGAAATTTAGATATGTACGGGTACTACTTTATAATTCTTTTCTATTTATTTCAAAATGTTATATGTCACAACTGTAACCAAGTTTCATCGTCAATTTGCATTGCAATCAGATTTAAAATGTGCCTGAAGTCTGGCTTTACTCAGATACCTTTGCAAAAATGTTTCCTCTTCAAGAAGATCTGTAGAAAGACCTTTTTAAAGAAATAACAAGTTTCTGACTTCCAGACCTTAATGATGAGCTGCGTAAGAAATTAAAAATTTCTAAAAGGAAATCTGATGATTTCATAAACAGTTAAACAGAAAGGATTAGTTACATTGGACTGTGTGAACTGGTGAATATGGTTGTAATTTTATGGTTTCTATTTGAAATAATACTGGCTTTTAATCTGTGTTTTCCAGGTAGAAAGAAATTCTCCCCAACAAGCAATTTGGTAAACTATACCTTTGTAAGCAGAATTGAAACATTTCTCTCTTCTCTACCTGATTTCTTCAGAGAATGGAAACTCTCATGTTCCCAGAAACTTTATCAGATAAATTAGGAAGGCCATGTTGTATGTAGCCTGTAGAAATCTCAAAGTATTTGGGTTTTTAAAAAGGAAGGAATTCACCTAAAAATCTTTAAGACAAGCCCTTGGCATGATTTTCCTAGCCCTTAGATGCCTTTTAAAAGTTTAGTCTGAGATTCCTTATAAAGTTCTAACAAAGTCAATTTTTAGAAAACCCTATATGATCAATTATATTTACATATATCATCAGGCCGAGGTTGTTGACACCAGACCTAACTGGCAAGTAAAAAATCAGTCTTGGTTTGGCTATATTTGATAAAAATGAGAGTAATTTTAGAGGTAGTGATGTTTCAATGAACACTTGCTAAATCTGTCAATCTAATTATTTTCATTGTGGTCAGTATCACTAAGACTTACTTCCTAGATAGTTCTTTGCTATTATGTTATATTGCTGCAAAGTTTAACAGGAGCTTCTAAAAGAGCATTCTAAGCTTGTTTCTAAAGTTTATCTCAGTGATCTATTTTTGGATGAAGATCAGATGCCCCAGAACCTGTGACAAGAGGACTATGCATACTGAAAAGACATAATATAAAAGGACTGCTTTTTTTCAAGCTTGTAGAGGAAGGCCCTGATCCCATGCTATGGAGCCTGGAGGAAATACAATTCAAGGATCTGCGGGAAGCGCTATCGGGTGCCCCTGCTCTGGCTCTACCATTCTTTGAAAAACCTTTTCATTTATTTGTAAGTGTGGACAGGGAATGGCTCTAGGGTCCTCACACAGCAACATGGGGGAAGTTGCCAGCCAGTGGCCTTCCTTTCCTGCTTCCCGGACCCGGTCGCCAGAGGATGGCCTGAGTACATACAGTTGGTAGCCGCCACCACCCTATTAACTGAAAAAAACAGAAGACTCACCTTTGGAGGGAGGTTGATTTTGAGTATAAAAACAGGATACGGGGACACAAATGCCTGGTTGAAATGGATAAAATATTCTGTGTACACACACTACACGAAAGCAGCTGTTACACTTGGGCCACAGGGAGACCGGAGGCCCAAGTGGTTCCCTTTCCTCTGGGATGGTCATCAGACCCACAGGGTCTTGAATGTATGATGCCCTCTTTCAGGACAAATGGCTTGAAATAACAAGTCCAGCTGGACTTTGTCACTGCTATTCCCTGAGGTCAAAAGTTCTGCGGGTCAGCCCCTGAGAACTATCCAGCGGCCAAATGAAAACATCAGCTTCTCCTCACATCTAAAATGACAAAAGGCGAAGGCAACTTTCTTAAGCAACCTGACCAGGTGCAGTGAAAGCCGGTCCTGCATCACCTCCCACAATAAATCCCAGTTTCAAGTGCCCTGGGCAGATGTCTGTTGGTATTGTGGGGGCCCACTAAGGGGCACCCTTCCGGAAAATTAAAGTAATACCTGTACTTTGGTGCAATGGGCCATCCCTTTCACCCTAGCACTTAGGCCCCAATCTCAAAATCAGCCAATCCTGAGGGCACAAGACATCACCCCCCGAGTTGGGGGCTTTGACGCCCAGGTCTATATTGACTCAAAAGGTGTTTCCTGGGCTGTTCCGAACAAATTTAAGGCAGGAAATCAGATAGCTGCCGGGTTTGAACCCATTCTCTTTTGGTGGTCAACCATAAACAAAAACGTTGACTGGATAAACTACATCTATTACAATCAACAAAGACTCATTAATTATACTAGGATGCAATTAAAGGAACAGCCAAACAGCTAGGCCCACCTATTCAAATGGCATGGGAAAATAGACTTGCTTTAGACATGACACTTGCAGAAAAGGGTGGGGTCTGTATAATGATCGGTATCCAGCGCTGTACCTTTATTCCCAAAGACACTGCCCCAGACGGCACCATCACTAAGGCCCTATGCAGACTAATGACCTTAGCCGATAAGCTTTCAGAAATTAATAGCTTCAATCTTTACCCCCCTAATTGTTGTAGTTAGTGTCCTTGTCTTAGCTGGATGTTGTATAATTCCTTGTGCCAGGGACTTATTCAAAGATTAACAGAAACCACTCTGACAAAAAAACTGGGAGCCCCTCCCCACCAAGTCAATATGCTTCTGATGGACACAGTAGAACATAAAAGTCAAACTATGCTCAAAGAGTTTGAAGAAAAGAAAATTTGATAAAAAAATATAAGGGGGAAATTGTGAGAATTAACGTATGTCTTTTCTATCAAAGGAAGTCTTGGTTACTCCGTTTTGTTCCTGCTTTGTCTGACACCCTCCTCCACCCCCCTCTTTCCCTCTTCTCCCAGTAACAATTTGTTTCAAATTAGCCAACCAAGAAGAAGGTGAGCCCTGACCTGGCCAAAAAGAAGTGGACAGGTATACCACCTGCGTTAGGGATAAATAGGGGACGTCTTCCCTCTTTCGTGTGCACTTTTTGAGTACCTGTGCCCTGCTGCAGAAGTAAAGAGCCTTGTCGAAATCGCCTCATGTTCATGTGTCTCACTTTCAGACACTGACGATCGCAGCCAGAGTCACTTTTCCCCAACAACTGGAATGACTACCCAGTGGAGACCTGCTGTATAGCACAGAGAACACTTCATAATTTTTTTTTATACAATGAATTTTATTTCAATTATAGGTGTACAAAGATCATCACAAGTCAATGTGATAGATTTTGTGCCCCAAACCCACAGTGCATCACCCCACCCCCCAGATTGTCTTATTTGAAAAACCATGGTTTTCCAAAATCTGTGAGTCATCGTCTGTTCTTCAAAGAAGTTCACTGTCTCTTTAGTTTCCATATGTAAGCGGTAGCATTGGGTGTTGCTGTCTAATTGTCTGACTGGTTTCACTTCGCACGATAATTTCTAGGTCCATCCATGTTGCTGTAAATGTTGTTATTTCATTCCTTTTAATGGCTGAGTAATATTCAATTGTGTGTATGTACCGTATCTTCCCTATTCACTCCTCTGTCGATGGGCATTTAGGTTGTTTCCATGACCTGGCTTCTTCCCTCTCTAGCTGCTTTGAATGTAAAGTTGGGTTGTTTATGTGAGCTTTTTCTTGTTTCCTGAGGTAGGCTAGTTTTGCTAAATACTTTCCTCTTAGAACTGCTTTTGTTGCATCCCAGAGGTTTTGGAGCGTGGTATCTTTGCTGTCATTTGCTTCTAGGTATTTTTTAATTTCCTCTTTGATTTATTCAGTGATCCATTGGTTGTTTAGTAGCGTGTTGTTTAGTCTCCACGTGTTTGTATTTTTTGCCATTTTTTTCTTGTTGTTGATTTCCAGTCATATAGCATTGTGGTCAGAGAAGATGCTTGATATGATTTCAATTTTCTTAAAGTTACTGAGGCTTGATTTGTAGCCCAGGATGTGATGAATCTTAGAGAATGTTCCATGCGCACTTGAGAAGAATGTGTATTCTGTTGCTTTTAGATGGAATGTCCTATTAATATCTATTAAGTATATGCCTTTCCTGGTGAGCCTTGTCATTTGTGGTGTTTTTGTTTCTAGTTGTGGCCTTTTTTTTCTGACTAGAGAAGTTCCTTTAAGATTTATCGTAAAGCTGGTTTAGTGTTGCAGAAATCTCTTAGCTTTTGCTTATCTGTAAAGGTTTTGATCTCTCCTTCAAATCTGAATGAGAGCCTTGCAGGGTAAAGCAATCTTGGTTGGAAGTTTTTCCCTTTCAGCACATTAAGTATATCATGCCATTCCCTTCTGGCCTGCAGAGTTTCAGCTGAAAAATGTGATGATAACCTTATTGGGGTTCCCTTGTATGTCATTTGTTTCTTTTCCCTAGCTGCTTTCAATATTTTCTCTTTAATTTTGGTCATTTTGATTAATATGTGTCTCGGGGTGTTCCTCCTTGGGTTTATTTTATATGCTACTCCTTGCACTTCCTGGATTTGAGTGAGTGGTTCCTTTCCCATATTAGGGAAGTTTTCAGCTATTATCTCTTCAAATATTTTTTCTGTCCCCTTCTCTCTCTCTTCTCCCTCTGGCACCCCTATAATACGGATGTTGGTGCATTTAACATTATCCTGGAGTTCTCTGAGACTTTGCTCTTTTCCTTTCAATCTTTTATCTCTTTTCTCTTCCGCATTAGTGATTTCCACTAATCTGTCCTCCACCTCACTGAGTCGTTCTTCTGCCTCCTGTATTCTACTGTTGGCTGCTTCTAATGAATTATTTCAGTTATCGTATTTTGCATCTCTTGTTGTTTAATTTTTACAGCTTGTAATTCTTTGCTCAGTGTTTCCTGTAAATTATCAATCTTTGCCTCCAGTTGATTTCCAATGCCTTGCATTATCTTCAGCGTCAACACTCTGAAGTCCCTTTCTGGGAGGCTGGTAATCTCCTCATCACTGAGCTGTTTTTCTGGGCTTTTCTCTTTCTCCCTTATCTGAGTTGTAGTTTTCTGTCTTTTCACTTTTCTGTTTTTGGTGTGGTGACCTTTTTGTAGACAATAGAGTTGTAGCCTCTCTTAGTTTAGGTGTTTGCCTCCCCTGTGGCTAAAGCTGGTATGGAGGGGGCTTGCTGTAGGCTTCTGGATGGGAGGGACTGATGCCTGCCCACTGGTAGGTGGGGTTGATTCTTATCCCTCTGATGGGTGGGGCTTTGTCTCTGGATGAGATTAGAGGCTGGCTGTGTGCCTGAGGGGTCTTTAGGCAGCCTGTTTACTGATGGGTGGGGCTGTGATCCCACCTGGATTATTTTATGGCCTGGGGCTTTTCAGCACTGATGGGAGGGACCAGGTTTTCCCAGAAATGGCCACCTCCAGAGAAATGCAGACTGATGAATGTTCCCGAGAGCTTTGCCTCCAATATCCTTCCCACACAACAAGACACAGACACCCCTGTTTTCCCAGGAGATCCTCCAAGAATTGTAGTCAGGTTCCACCTGGATTGCTATGGAGACTGCTTTGCCCTGGGACCCAGTGCACGTGAAAGTCTGTGTGTGCCTTTCAAGAATGGGGTCTCTGTTTCCCCCAGTCCTGTGGAGCTCCTGCACACAAGCCCCGCTGGCCTTCAATGCCAGATGCTCTGGGGGCTCTTTCTCCCTGTGCCCGATCCCCAGGTTTGGGGTTTTGATGTGGGGCTCAGAACTCTCAGTCCTGTAGCTGAGTGTCTGTGATGCAGTTACTTTCCAGTCTGTGGGGCTTCCCACCCAGGAGTTATGGGGTTGCTTCTATCACGTAATCGCCCCTCCTACCTCTTGATGTGGTCTCCTCTTTGTCTTCTGGAGTAGAATATCTTTTTTGAAAGTTTACAGTCCATTTTGTTGAAGGCTGCTCAGCATTTGGTTGTAGTTTTTTTTGTTTTTTGGGAGAGAAGTCGAGCTCCAGTCCTTCTATTCCGCCATCTTAATCCAATCTCAAGAACACTTCATAATTTTTAAATAAATGTATTTAAATTATTTCATAGAGAGACCAGAGAGGCAGAGAGACAAAGAAAAGTAACATAATATATCAATAAGTGAAAGGGAGAATATCATACAGATTCTACAGAAAAAAATTTATAAAAGATATTCTAGTGATCTCAGTGAAATAAGGCAGAAAAGTTATAACCTGCAAAGAAAAATGTAAGTATTATTTTTCAGAGGACGTGGCTATGGACAGAAACATCCAAAATTATCTACAATTAGAATAAAAAGTAGGAGTTCCTGCCGTGCCTCAGTGGTTAACAAATCTGACTAGGAACCATGAGGTTGCGGGTTCGATCCCTGGCCTTGCTCAGGGATTAAGGATCCAGCGTTGCTGTGAGCTGTGGTGTAGGTTGCAGACGCGGCTTGGATCCCACGTTGCTGTGGCTGTGGCATAGGCTGGCGCCTATAGCTCCAATTACATCCCTAGCCTGGGAACCTCCATGTGCCGCGAGTGCAGCCCTAGAAAAGGCAAAAATACAAAATTAAAAAAAAAGAATAAAAAGAAAATTTAATAAGGTAGTTGAAATTATGACATGAACAAAAAGTAAAAATTGCTTACCTATACATTAGTGATTGGAAAATGAAATTTTTTTCAATGACATTAAAATAGCAACACAATTGTTTGTTTACAAAAGATGTGTAAGACCTCTAGAGCAGAAGCTACAAAAGAGTAGCTTCTGAAAAAATTAATCAGATCCACAAACAGAATAGTCCATACTCAAGAATAATAAGACTCCATAATGTTAAAATGTCTCTTCCCCCCAAATTCAACACACTTATCATGATACAGATATGTATTTTATTTTAGATCTAAGGTACAACAAATCCGGGGACAAAGGCGAAAGAATAATATGTATTAAAACTTATTTGTCTTGCTTGCAAAGTAGAGATAATGCACCAAAAAATGGAAAAAGAAAAGCCAAGAAATAAGCCTATCCTTAAATCGTATACCTAAGGGCCTCTCTTGGCTTACCCTGGCCAATAAACATGAAAAGTTCTTCATTAGGGAAATTCTATTAAACTATAAAGAGAAATCTTTGTACACATAGCAAGTTCTCTAGTAGTAAAAACAATAACAACAATAGTTATTAATGAAGATAATTCTCAAACACTCTTGGGGAGGAAATAAAGGGGTGAATTACCCATTTACACCGTAAGACTTATGCAAGGATATTCAGATATTCACAGCAGCATTATTTAAAAAAAAAGAAAAAGAAATGGTAGAATAAAGTTTAAAACTTTGTATTAAATACCACACAACAATGAAAATCAACAAATTAGAACAGCATGTAATAATGTTGATCTAAAAAAAAAAAGGTAATGCCTGCTAGTTTACTGCGGCTATTCTAAAAAACTACCATAAACTTATGGACTTAAAACACAGAAATTTATTCTCTCATAATTCAAGAGGCTGAAGGTTCAATTTCAGTCTCCCTAGTCTGTTTTCACAGAGCTGCACTCCCTTAGGAGGGAGTGCAGCTCTGCTCATTGACTTCTCAGTCTCAGAAGCTACATTACTTGACTCGTGGTGCCATATACCATTTCAAAACCAGCAGTATCACATCTTCGAATTTCTTTTCAAATCTCTTCATCCTCACATTGCCTTCTAGTTTCTCTTTTATAAAGAAGCTTATAATGACATTTAGGGCCCATCCAGATAATTCCTAATAATCTCATCTTAAAATCTTTAACTGAATTACATCTGCAAAGATCGCTTTTTTTTTTCAAATAACGTAAAATTGATTGGGATTAAGATGTGGACACATGTTTGGGGGCCATTGTCAGCCTACCACAGAGTCGATGTATAAATTTCACAACGCCAAGAAAAGAAGTCTCTAAATTGTTGGTTTCTTTGAAGACAAAGGAAAGAGTAGTGATCTAAAATATTTCTAGTAGTTATTGATGTATTCTGTGATAATTCCTTTGTGTAGATTTTGTGCACTTTTATGTTTTTTGCCTTTAATGTACATATATGTTTATGTGTGTGTGTGTGTGTGTATAGGTAGATTTTGTGCACCTTCATGTTTTTGGCCTTTATATATATGTGTGTGTATGTATGTATATATGTATGTATGTATGTGTATGATTAAAATTTAATAAAGAAACCATAATGACTTGATCATGTCTTTTCACATTTTTTTTCTATTCTTAATGAAAGTGTGATCTTTTAGGAAATAACGCAGTTAGGTAAATAAATTACAGATCCTTAAATTAATTAAGATTACAGACTACTTACTTAAAATACAGATTCTCAGACTTATTTTTCTTATCTATTTTGTCATCTCACTACATAGTTCCAACTTTCATCTACATACATATCTATCAATCTATTCAAACTTTCAGATTGTATGAAATTTGAACCACATGTAATGTTTTTATAGCTTTAATAATGATAGTACATGCTTATTAATTTTTAAACTTGAACATTACCTAAAAGTACAAAGAGGAAACAGAAAAAATCACCTCAAATGAATTTTGACCCCTAACCCTGGTTATTTCTGGCAATTTTGAATAATGTGTTTCTTCTTGGTACTTTTTGGATATTGTTCAAATTTTTAATGATAAGCATGCACTATTAAGTAAAGTTGTTATTATAAAAATGCTTAAATGAAACTTATACATAGGTTATAACACTGAAAATAACAAAAAAGAATAGTCATTTATATAACAATTTATTTAGCACCTATAGTATATCATGTATTATTATGTGTGTATTACATTTGTTTCCTAATTATGACAATAATTTCACAAGAGAGGCATATACAACAGAATATCTCATCTAATTTATAGATAAGAAAACAAATGCTTTGTGAGTAAAAGTGGCATGGCCGAAAAAAACAAATATGTTGGGATATGCTACTGAAGTAATTTGGCTTCAGAGTGGAAGGAAAAAATTCCACTATCGTGTACAATGATAGTGGAATTTGGCTTCAGAATGGAAGGAAAAAATTTGGTTTCAGAGTGGAAGGAAAAATTTGGCTTCAGAGTGGAAGGAAAAAATTCCACTATCATGTACAATGATTGAAGTTAGTTATGACTGAATCAGATGGGTGTGCTGGCATTTAATAGGTGCAGCTGTTCAATGAACTCATCAACAATTATGTATGTATTTGTGATCTCCCTAAATCTTCATGTATTTCTCCATCCTCCACCACCTAGTCCCGGCACAAAACACACAATACACATATACACACAATTAATTCCTTGAGAATTGAGGTCATAGCTCATATATATTTTTAACAAGAGAGTCTATTACAGTCTCTCATACAATACAGCCACTCCCAAAATGTATGTTATGAATAAATTAGTGATTGGATTCTAGCATAAACCAATAACCACAAACTCAGCTGCCATACTTCCCAGCAAGAGTTTAGACCCCACTGAGGCAGTGCTTTTTTCCCTTATGTAGAAGTATTGCAACCAAAACCAGGGCTTGGGTAATGGGCAGTAGTAATTTCTTCCCTGCTTCCCATAAAAAGGACAACCAATGCAGTCTATAGCTGCCATATCCAGAAGTCACAGAATCACCATAATAAGAACTTTCACTGCTGTAGTTTTCCGTAAGTGATGCCAACTGAAACCAAGGAGAGGAGATAAGATTACCAAATAAAATCAAATAAGAATGTGACCATATTCTCTCTTTCAAGTTTTTGCATCTAAGAATTTCATAAAGGAAAGCAATTCGGAGATAATCATATGCCTAATGTACCAATCAATAACATGCTGGTCTAATAACTGACTTCAGGAGATTAGTGCTATATATAGCACTATATAGATATAGATAAAAGAAAACAATCGGGAACCAAAATCGTCTCTTATCAGAGAAAGTACATACGTTTGTATTTCCACAAAACTCAAAATAGTACTGATTCAGCCAATATGCATGTGAAGCAGCAATAGCCATAATGCTCAACTTTTGAGAGGAAAAAAAAAAACCCAATGAACTCAAATATAACATCCTAATTGTCCCAATGTAAGTAACTGTCGGTGAAAGAGCATGTAACCCTTTCCCTGGACAATCTTTAAAACAGACTTTTACCAAATTTTTAACAATATATAGAAATCAAGGAAAAAAATAGTAAAGGCAAGAATTTCTAAAATGCAATATGAAGATCATTATGATGATAGCACCAAATGATTGCTTTTCACATTTGGAGTGTTCTTTCAAGTTAAGATCATCCCATAAAATCAAGTACTCCTAAAATTGAGTTCCTCTGTCAAGTTTATGATTAATCCTTCTATCCAAAATTGTATTCCCTTTCTTGTCCAGAACCTGCTCCACTCAAGATTGAGGAGTATCAAATAAAAGAGAGGTGGAAACCATATATAATAGCCTGTGTGGAAAACCTCTAACTAGGCTCACCAAGAACAAAAGAAAGAGAACTCTAATAATCAAAGTAAGAATGAAAAAAGAGACATAAAAACTGATATTGAAATACAAAAAAACCATAAGGGAAAATTATGAACAATTATATCCCAATGAATTCAATGCCTAAAAGAAATGGACAAGTTTCTATAAATATAGAGCCCAATAAAATTGAATCAAGAAGAAACCGGTAAATTGAACAGACTGATCACTAGAGATGAAAGAGAATCTGTAATTTAAAAACTCCGCACTAATAAAACTCCAGGACCGGATGGCTTCACAGGTGAATTAAACCAAATATACAAGGAAGAATTTACATCAATCCTTCTCAAACTCTTTCAAAAGACTGAAAAGGAGGGAATACGAACAAAGACATTCTGTGAAGCTACCATCACCCTGATACCAAAACCAGAGAAAGACCCCATCAAAAAAGAAAATTATAAGCCAAAATCTTTGCTGAAAATAACTACAAAAATTTTCAACAAAATATTAGCAAACTGAAGCCAACAACACAGGAAAAAGATCATACACCACAACTTAGTGGGATTCATCCCAAGTTCATGAGGATGATTCAACGTATCAAATCATCCAATGTGATAAACAGTATCAACAAAAGTAAAAAAAAAAAAAAAACACATAACATTTCAATGCAGAAAAGAATTTGACAAAGTTCAACATCCATTCACGATAAAAATCCTAACCAAAGTGCATATAGAGCAAACATATCTCAGCATAATAAAAGTTATTTATAACAAACCCAAAGCCAATATAAGAATTGAATGAAAAACTTCCCTCTAAAATCTGGTATAAGACAACGATTTCCACTCTCACCTCTTCTACTGAACATAGTATTGGAAGTCCTAGCCTCAGCACTCAGACAAGAAAAAGAAATAAATGGCATTCAAACTGGAAGGGAAAAGGTAAAACTGTCATTATATACAGATGATGTGATACTAAATATAGAAAGCCCTAGGGATTATACACAAAAACTATTAGAACTGATAAATTAAGCAAGGTAGCAGGGTACAAGGTTAACATACAGAAACCAGTTGCATTTCTTTATATTAACAATGAAATACTAGAAAGGCAAAGTAAAAAAAAAAAAAATACCTTTTAAAATCACACCCACATTGGAGTTCCCACTGAGGCTCAGTAGGTTAAGAACCAGACTAGTATCCATGAGGATGTGGGTTCAATTCCTGGTCTCACTCAGTGGGTTAAGAATATGGCATTGCCGCAAGCTGTGGCCTAGGTTGCAGATGTGGTTTAAATCCTGCATTGCTGGGGTTATGGCACAGGCCAGCAGCTGCAGCTCTGATTCAACCCCTAGTCTGGGAACTTCCAGGTACCACAGGTACAGCCCTAAAATGATAACAAACTAATGAAATCACACCCACACAAATAAAGTACTTAGGCATAAACCTGACCAAGGAGATGAAAGACCTAAGTTGAGAACTACAAAACATTAATAAAGGAAACTAAAGGTGATTTAAGAAATGAAAAGATAACCCATGCTCTTGGATTACAAGAATTAATATTTTTCAAATGCCCATACTACCCAAAGCAACCTATAGATTTAATGTGAACCTTATCCAATTATTCTGATGATTTTCACAGAACTAAAACAAATAATCCTAAAATTTATATGGAACCATAAAAGACCCATATTGCCAAAACAATGTTGAAAAAAAAGACAAAAGCAGGAGGCATAACCTTCCCAGACTTCAGACAATACTACAAAGCTACAGTATTCAAAATTGCATGGTATTGGTACAAAAACAGACATATGGATTAGTGGAACAGAATAAGAGCCCACAAATAAACCCACATATTTTAGTCAATGAATCTTTGACAAAGGAGACAAGGGTATACAATGGGAAAAAGAGTTTTTTCAGCAAGTGGTGCTGGAAAATTTGGACAGCTGCAAGTAAATCAGTGAAGTTAAAGCAAACCCGCACGTCATAAAGAAAGATTAACTCAAAATGACTTAAAAGACTTAAAGACATGAAATCATAAAACTTGTAGAAAAGATCACAGGAAATATTCTCTGACATGAACTGTACCAAGGTTTTCTTAGGTCAGTCCCCGAAGGCAATAGAAGTAAAACTAAAAATAAAGAAATAGGATCTAATCAATTTTACAAGTTTTTGCACAGCAAAGGAAACCATAAACAAAATGAAACATTAACCTACATACTGGAAGAAAATATTTGCAAACAATGTGACCACCAAGGCTTAATTTCCAAAATATACAAGCAGCCCATACAGTTCAACAACAACAACAAAAACAGAAAAATGGGCAGAAGATCTAAAGATCTTCTAAAGCATTTTTTAACAAAATATATACAGATTACCAACATAAAAAAGTGCTCAACATTGTTAATTATTAAAGAAATGCAAATCAAAACTACAATGAGGTAACACCTCACACCAGTTAGAATGACTATCATTAATAAGTCTACAAATTGCAAATGCTTGAGGGGATGTTGAGAAAAGGGAACCCTCCCACATTGTCAATGAGAATGTAAATTGGTGCAACCACTATGGAAAACAGTGTGGATATTCCTTACAAATGAAAAAATAGAATTACCATACAATGCAGCAATCCCACTCCTGAGCATATATCCGGAAAAAGCTACAATTCAAAAAGATACAGGAATGCCTATGTTCACAGCAGCACTATTCACAACGGCCAAGACATAGGAACAATCTAAATGTCCATCAACAAATGAATGGGTAAAGAAGGTGCAGTAATATACATACAATGGACTATTACTCGGCCACAAAAAAGAATGAAATAATGCCATTTGTAGTAACATGAATGGACGTAGAGGTTATCATACTAAGTGAAGTAAGTCAGACAAAGACAAATTTTCACTTATATGTGGAATCTAATTAAAAATGATACAAAAGAATTTATTTATAAAACAGAAAAAGACTCACAGATTTTGAAATCAAACTTTCGGTTATCAAAGGTGTAATACATGGGGGAGGGACGAATTAGGAGTTTGGAGATTAACATCTACAAATTACTATATATAAAATAGATAACTAATGAGGACCTACTTACAGCATAGGGAAATCTATAACTTATATGGGAAAAAATCTGAGAAAGAATGGATTTATATATATATGTATATATATGTGTGTGTGTGTATATATGTATATATATATCTGATTCATTTGCTGTATACTTGAAACTAACCCCACACTGTATATCAACTATATTCCAATAAAATTTAAAAAAGAAATCAATCTAATGTGGACAAAATAGATTCACATTAAAAATCTGTACGTTTCTTGAGATTCATCCATAATTTTGAAATTACCATTTGTGTTCCAATATTTCCACATTATTTCTAAAGCTATGTAAATACACACACACGTACATACACAGAACACAAGAAGATGTGGTACATACAAGCAATGGAATACTACTCAGCCATAAAAAAGAACAAAATAATGCTATCTGCAGCAACATGGATGCAACTGAATATTATCATACTGAGTGAAATAAGTCAGAGAAAGACTACCATGTGATCTCATTTACATGTGGAATCTAAAATATGACATAAATGAACCTATGACACAGAAACAGACTCATGGACAAGGAGAAGAAACTTGTGGTTGCCATGAGTAAGGGGGTTAGGGGAGAGGTAGAGTGGGAGGTTGGGATTAGCAGATAGAAATCTTATATAGAGAATGGACAAACAACCAGGTACTACTATAACAGGGAAGGACAAATTTGACTCCATGTTAGATCTGTTCCTTTTCCTCTAACTTGACTTTAACCTTTGTCCTTTGTCACCTGTACTTAGTCATCCTGGCTCTGTACCTTTTGCAAAAGGATGATGCTTATAGCCTGAAATATACAGGACAGCCTATTTTTAAGGCTATGATCTTTAAGAGTATTACATTTTTAGATAAAAAAAAGTTGCAGAACAGAGAATATCATCTGTTTTATTGGAGGTCGACAGGAACCCTGACCTACATGGACAGCTACAAGAACAAAGTATTTCTGTACCAAGAAGTTTGCATCAACTAACCACCCTCTCCCTTATATAAAAGGAGCCCAAATTCTGAAGGAAGGAAGATGGTTCTTTGAGACATTACTCTGCCATCTTCTCAGTCTGCTGGCTTTACAAATAAAGTCATGATTCTTTGCCCCAACAACTCATCTCCTGATTTATTGCCCTGTCATGCAGCAAGCAAAATGAACTTGGACTGGTTAACACTATTGTATAGCGCAAGGAATTTATCAGTACGGTATGATAAATCATAATGGAAAAGAATATTTTTTAAAACAATATATATAAACGTAAAAAAGAACAAGGTCCTATGTTCCTGTCCTTTGAAATAAAAGGCTTTTTGTTTTAGTCTTCCAGGACTCCCCTGATTCTCAAAAGGCTGGCTCAAGAGTTAATGATGAGGCAACGTGAAGATGTAGAAACAATAAATAGTGTTGGCCAGGAAACTGGTAAAAATGTTGACTGTAAACCAACCACACAGCAGAGTCACTGAACTCCCAGTTCCCTCAAAGATATAAAGGACTGACACACACTCTTGAGTTGTTTTATGGGAAGCAGCGTGCCCCCCACCCCCCCCCACCCCCGCCCCAGATAGAAACTGCCGACTGAAAGCTTTGCAGAGACCATGGCAGCGGAAAGAAACAAGCAGAGACGAGGAATAGCCAGGTTTATTCAGAACGGGTGTGGGCTCAGAGGAGTCACCTTCAGAGTCTAAGCACCAGGTCTTTGTTCTGAGTAGCTTTTATACAATAAGACTTCCAAGTCTTATTTTTCCCACACAAGCAGCCCAGCCTTCCCCCTTCCTGGAGCAGATAGTGTTCCTGCCTAAGAAGCTGAGTAAACAAGATTACAAAAACAAAACTGATAAGCAATGCTTGGAGCATTGCTAGCAGAGCTGCTAGCAAGGACATAAGGCATGTAGTTGCTACAAGATTACAAGAAGGGTGGTATGCGGCCAGCCTAGCTCATCCGGGGGAGGGGAGGAAGACTGTTTCTTTAGTTAAAACTCTTACTTCAAAAGCACATAGACCCAAGACTGGTTGAAGCCAGAAGATTGATGACACTTGAAACTTCACCTTGGTGCCAAGCAATCTGAGAATTGTTCATAAACTGATCACACACCCTGCAGGCCCCTTCCTCACACTGCCTTTAAAAATGCTTCTTTGAAAGCCATCAAGGTGTGGAGTCTTTTGAATATGAGTTGTTTGTTCTCCTTCCTATCGTGCAATAAGTGCTGTATTTTCCTTTATCACACTCCAGGGTCAGTAGATTGGCTTTACTGCCAGTGGGTAAACTGACCCAAGCACAGGTTAGGAAATACTTACTGCTGTATTTTTTTTTTAATTTATAGATATATTTATGGAATTCTTACTTGGAAATAATAAACTCTAAAAACATTTTCAAGAAATTCCATAGACACAGAAATCTGAATTCTAAGATATAAATAGCCTTACAGATTCATAAATAAATCCCTTTATTCCTTATTGAATTAAAATATACCTTTTACCTGTATTGCAACTCAAAATAAATGGAAGAGAATATTTTAAGAAATGCCAGTTTTCAGCAGTTATTTCTCTTTTGCACTAGTAAAACACTAAGTAACTAGTTCACCTTTGTGTAAATAACTGCTTGACCCTCTCCAAGAACAACTGTTTCATTGTGACAAACAGACAAATAATATAGATATCCCATCCATGCCTCCTCTATACAGCAAAGTGTAAGAAACCAAATTGACAAACAGAAGGATGATTTGTTCTCAAAGACAGATATGTAAGGTCATGGTATGAATTTTAGACAAGGGTACTGCTTCTCCTGTGAAAACAGAAACAACTTGGTGATAGGTAATACACTTGCAATGTCAGAAAAAATAAAGTATTACGTTTCAACTTCAAAGCATCAAGTGTGGCACAATAATTAACCCAAGGGATGTGAGTTCTAAGGAGAACAAAGGGCCAGAGGGCCAGACTTGGCTCCACTTCTTCCAGGTGTTTCCTCCTAGTCTTAATCACACTAAGTATCCATTATACTTGGGGAATCATTGCTAGAACTTTAATCTGCTCTGTTGTCTTTCGTCGGCATCTTTGCTGTCTCAGAACTAGACTGATTTATTGATTTGAATTTGAATTGTAAGAATTTCAAGAAAGATCTTTTAGTGCCAGACTAAGGTATTCAATTTATAAGGTCCTGGAAATATTTTGTGAAGATGCTGCCTTTCCACTAAGTTACTAAAGCACTTAATTGGCCTTTAAAATAATATGCTTGATTTAGAAACCTAATGCCAGGTTACAAAGTGCTGGTTGCTCAGATTCATCCCTTTCAAGCTTAACGAAGTCTTTGGCTCTAAACACACCTTATGGTTAATACCTGCTAGAACATGATATTTTCATCCAGAAAGGAAAGTTCAATATATTTACTCATAACTTCTAATTGAACGATTTAGAGTAAAAATTTAGCCTATATGTCTCTAGTCCTTTACATGTTTGGGAGAGTTTTAGATTCACTAGATTCTGTATTCTGAAACACTTGCATAAAATGTAATGCCAGAACATGTATGATTGATTTGTTTTCATTACTAATACTCACAAAATCTTGATTTCCCCTGACTTCCCACTCAGCAAGCTAGTAGAGAAATGTAATAGTGAAAGTATCATAGTGACTTTTCTCTGACAAACTCAAAGCATTTTACAAAGATTAATGCTTACAACATTCCTATGAAGTTAACCACCAGAGAGATTACAGTAGGGATCAAAATCTGCCATAGGTAGGTTACTTATCCAGAACTTCATAGGCTATCGATGTAAAATCAAGACTATTATTAGACTGTCTCTATCCCAACTAACCACATAATTTATTTTCAAACTAGGGCACCGTAAAAGTGAAAGGGACAATATTAATAATTATGCCACCAGGGCAGTAGTTATAATTGAGATATGCAGCCAGACTGCCCATAGTCCACTGAACAGTACAGTGAGAAAGCCACAATGCCTAATGGAAAGTCAGTAGATTAAGACATAAGCTTACTAGTGTAGAGAAAATGAATAAGAACATAAGTAGTAAGTCAAAGGACTTGTCTCATTATTGTATTAACATAAAATTCCACTAGTAGTTTCATGCATTTGATTTCAGTTGTGTGATATACAATTTTTAGAAAATAGTAGAAATTATGTATTATATGTTAGTCCCCAGAATTTTTATGTGACAATCAGAAATTTTTCTAACTTACTAAAAATTCTTCATAGACTTTAAAAAATTACATTATGTCCCAGGATATGCATACACCATAATGACCATAACCATACCCAAGCATTGCTTATAACTTTTCTATTTATGAATAGTGCTATGATGAGAATTTTAATACACACTTTTAAATATGTCTCTAATAATTTCCTTATGAGATCTTCAATTGCTCCCAACTACACTGTGATTCTACACTTACGATTCCAGTTCTTTATGCTTGAAGTTTACCTTTTTAGATTTATTCTTTAATTTTACTGAGAGTTGTTCTGGTGTTTAAAGCGAAAACTCAGGTTTTGTGACATTGTTACAAAAAATTCTATGATTGGTTTTATCAATTACTCATTTTTGTCCATCTGTAACCCCTTCTTCCGTAATAAACGTTTGTCACTTTTCACTGGGCTTGAAGATTATTTTTGTAGGTATCATAGGCAGATTGTTTTTCACTAATAAACTCTGGTATTATTTGCCTTTTAGTAAAGAAATAAAACCATTGGTAATTATCACCCTCGTTAACATTTGCTTGAATTTTATCATGTCTTCTATGCTTTGAGATGCTTTATATTTTACCTAAATTTTACCCTGTATTCTATTTTTGCAATGGAGTGAGAAAGTCTTTACATATTTTTAATGGGCTCAACTTTATCAATGGCTCCCTGGTGCAAACATCAGAAAGTGACCTCTCAACTCAGAGAGTGATCTCTCAATCAGGTCACCCTATAGGGTTTATAGGTAGAATCTGGGGTCAGGTAGATCTGTGTTATGACCTTGATTCTGCTGTTTACCAAAAAGACCAGTGGCTTCTATAATGGGATATATGTTCACAGAGGGTTAGGCAAGGTTATACAATTGGATGTTGAGTTTTATTAATATGAGATGACCAATTTTGAGGACTGTGCAAGTTTCATCTTGCAAGGAAGGGGGCAATGGTGTCCTCTTATATTAATTTTTAGTATCTTGCATTCTATTGTAATTGGTATGTACCCAGTTAAGTAGTTTTAATGAAATCATAAAATGAATTATGATGCTTAAAAGTGAATTAAGATTTCTAAAAAGATATTACCTATTTAACATAGTTTTAGTTTTCTTAAATATGAGACAAGAATAAGAAAAGGGGAAAGTTGGTGCTTCTGTCTACTTTTCAAATAAGTTGAGCATTTGCCAGTCTTATTTCTAGCATCAATGCTGATAATCTATACATGCTGAATGAAAATTAGCCAAGATTATTTTAATTATCAAGATAATTCTCTGGATAGATTTATTCTCACAAAGTTCTATGATGAAATGATAATAAAGGAAATTAAATACATTTAAAATTAGTATGGCTTCCTTAATCCTTAATTTTCATACTATTATATTCTGTACTTCCATGTAGCATATGTACATTTACAAGTTATAAATGTTCAGTTTGCATAAATGCTTTTACTGATAGGGATTCAATGAACACAACTGGAGACCTTTGACATTGGACCTTCTTCAGAGCCAGGAATATGTTTATCCTGTCATCCCCCCTTTTTTTTTTTTACAGCCACAAAAATGCAGCACATGGAATTTTCTGGGCAAGGGGTCGAACTGGAGCTGCAGGCCTATGCCACAGCCAAGGAAACACCAGATCTAAGCAGCCTCTGTGACCTACAATGCAACTTATAGCAACATCAGATACTTAACCCACTGAGAAAGGTCAGGGATCAAACCCACACCCTCAAAGACAATGTCGGGTCCTTAACCCACTGAGCCACAACAAGAACTCCTCATCCTTTATTTCTAAAGCACAGCTCTGCATACTGTTGAATTAACTATGGAATTCAAGAGCATACATGCTCAATGCTATAAACTGAGTCTTAAAGTCTTCTCTTTTTTAAATTGTAAATTAATGATGCTATATATTGTTTAGTAATGGTTCAATCCTTAAAGGAGTTAACTTATGATAATTGTCTGTTACTCTTTAAACAGCACAGTGAAAAACGCTTGGTAAAGGATAGATATTATTACATTCTATCCTTCTTTTGGAATTTCTGGTGCCTCTGGAATTTTTCAATGATTCACAAACATCTTTTTTTTAAGAATCCAGGATATCTAAACATTGGATTTTGGCATCAACACACCCTCCTGGAATCAACAGGAAGTAGACTTCAAGTAATAAACCAAGGATTCCTAAAATGTAATTGTGGATGAGATATCGACTGAGGAACAAAATGGAAAAATAGGAAAAAAATTGGCATGTTATGTGTAAGTGCTAATGATAAAATACAATAAACCATTCCAGAAATAAGAGCTTCAAAATTTTTAAGGCCACAAAAGTTGCTGCCACTTTATCATACAAAGAAAAGTTTGGTTTTCTTTAATACTAAATTGATACCACATACTTTTTAGGATGGCGAGCATTATCTGTTCTAAATTCATACTATTAAATTATGATTATCACTTTCATTTAGTCTTAAAAGGTAGTACCTTTGCAAGATCAAATAAGTCAAATGATTCTGAAACACTAACAACAAATTTTTACTCAAGGCAGATCTAATCTACAGGTAGAAACTGTGTGTGTAGCATGCATAAAAACATGCATACACAAACATATACACATATAAATCTCTTGTACGCAGGAATCAAAGATACCTATATGCTAAGTATCACAGATGCAAAGCATGAGATAGCAACATAGCTGGAGAGACAAGCATATAATGCAATTATTATAAAACTCTATACATGTAATATTATGTACTAACAAATCACAAGAAAAAATTCTCAGATTCAACAGAGAAATGATATAGTGGACAAGGGTACAATGAAACAAAGCTTCAGCTAAGAATTAACTCTAGAAGGAATTTGAGAAAAAGACAAGGAGAAAATGGTACTAGGCAAGAGAGTGACTGCAGTTGGATATTTGTAAAGAATGCTGCAGTGTTTAGATTTCATCCTATATTTAATAATGCCACCACTGAGAGATTTTAGGAGATTGGAGGAAAGGTGAGTAGCATGGTCAAGGATGCATTTTTAGTGATGACTCTAATACTAAAGGGAAGATATGACTGAAGGTGACAATTATTTTTTCCATATGTGCCTCATGATAAGTTTACCCTAAGAATGAAAGCCTATGAGTATGTGCATGAGGACTAAGTTACCCTCTCACGAATTTAGGAAGACTGAATTTTTGTTATTGAATCCTCATTAAAAGAAAGTATACTTTTCCAATTGTTAAAGTGTCATTTTCATCCACTAAAAGGATTTCTGATGTGTTCTTGTATTTTTAATTTGTTATGTTTATCTGTAGGTAGTTTTTTCCAGTTATTGTTAGTAGAAAGAGAAACTACTAATGTTCACATATTAATTTTATCACCAGACACATTTCTAAATTTACTTATTACGAATAATTTAGTCGTTTCTCATGGAATTTTAATAAAATAAAAATATAAACACTGTAATGCATGCCTGTTCCAAATTGGCTATTTTTTATATCTTCCTTTTGTGTAATATTGCTGTACTAATTTTGCATAATGTTAAATAATACACAATAAATAGAACATGCAAAAAAATGGTACGTTTAAAATTAATGTCTTTATCTTTTGTCCTGAATTTATGTAATTCTTCTCCTATTTAAACATGGTTCTGGGAGTTCCCATAATGGCTCAGTGGACACGAATCTGACAAGTATCCATGAGGACACAGGTTCAATCCCTGGCCTCACTCAGTGGGTTAAGGATCCGGCATTGCTGTGAACTGCGATATAGGCTGGAGATGCGGCTCAGATCTGGTGTTGCTGTGGCTGAAGTGTAGGCCAGTAGCTACAGCTCCAATTCAACCCCTAGCCTGGAAATCTCCATATGTCACAGGTGTGGTCCTAAAAAGACAAAAAACACAAAAAAACAAAATCCCATAGTTCTGAATTTTGGTTTGAATTACTTCCTTTTATTGTTTTTATTTTTATTTTATTATATATTCATTATTTATTATCATGCAGTTAAGATAATTGTTTATAAGGTTAGAGGTTCTTAAAGATGGTCATTTTTGTTTTTCTTTTTCTTTTACTCTTTTATATTTCTGACTGTGCTTGCTGCATGTGTAAATTCCAAGGCCAGGAAATCAACCCACACTACAAAGTGACCC
Organism: Catagonus wagneri; assembly: GCA_004024745.2. Lineage (NCBI taxonomy): Eukaryota > Metazoa > Chordata > Mammalia > Artiodactyla > Tayassuidae > Catagonus > Catagonus wagneri. Next base: position 10,446,264 of record PVHT020001751.1, read on the forward strand.
AAGCCAGAGCAATGGCAATGCTGGACTTTTAATCCTCTGTGCCATCACGGAACTCCACTATTGTTTTTCTTTAACTTATCAATATGATGAATTACAGTAAAGTATTTCGTAATAGTCATCCATGCTTGCTTACTGGCTGAATACTGATTCTCCACTTTATTATGAAATGCGATTTTAATGCACTTGTGGTTTTTCATTGAAAAATATATTTTTAGAATATTTGCATTAATATTCATAAATGGCATATATCTTTATTTTATCCTGTGTGGTGTGTATGTGTTATGGGGAGCAGAAAGAGAACAGGTGTTCAACATTTGCCAGGTTTAGTCTCAATACAGTAATAATTCATAAAATAGTTTTAGAAGTGCTTTCATTTTCTATGCTTGAAAACTTTTAATGCTATAGGTTTAGTTCTGTTTTATTCAAAACCCAGACAACAACATAAAAAAATATAGTCTTTAGAAGATATTTCCCTTCAAAGAAGGTGTAACTTTCTTCTGGCTTAGAGGCTGATCATCTTCGTCAAGAGATCCAGATGAAATTCTCTGAGGCTTGATTTCTCTCCTTTGGGGGACAGGTACATTTCCATCTTGCCTTCACAGCTAGTGACTATTTTTTACCTTATCATTATACTCTCAAGTCATGAATTTCTGCTTCAATTAGAAAAATTCTCACCATTTGTTTGAAGTTATTTTATTAGTATTTTACCTTTTATAATTTACTTCATAGTTGATTATGTAATATGGTATAAAATATATAATAATAAAAAAGTAATAAAGATATAAGAAGTAAAGGCTATGAGTTTGGAGATCTACACTTGCAGACAGGATAAAGTAACTCTTACTAATCTCACTCTCCAGCCATAAAAAATAAAAATCATAAAACTAGATAAAATATGCGCAACAATTATGTTGGGCCAGCTTTGTCTATATTCAAGTAACTATAAATACTATTCTGTTCTTGTTATTTAATATTTTCCATTTTCTTTTGCTTGATAATTTTGCTGCTTGCAGTCCGCATCCTTGACTAAATTTTGAAAATACCTATTCTCCATTTTTCTATTTCTAGTATAATACATATTCCTAAATTGAAGATATTTATTTTCTAATGGCACACTGCAAATCAACTATACTTTAATTAAATTTTTTTAAAGATATATATTTTCTTTTTCATTTATTCCTAACTGCACTTTTCATGTATTTGTCTTATTGCTGCTTTAATCCCAGTTGTTTCATTTTTGATTGCTTATGTCAAAGGAGCCCTATCATTTGGGAAGTTTTTTTGTTTGTTTTGATTTTATGAGATAATGTATTTTCACCAGCTTTGTGACTCAATGGTAATTAGTGTGTATTCTTATCTACCTTTTATTGTCACATTGTCCTTGTTGCTTTTCTCTATTAAACTGGAAACATATTTTGCATAGGTCCAATGGTAGGATCTTCTCAAGTATTACTTTTGAATTAGGGCCTTTCTGTCTGAGTTATTTGTTAAAATGGTAAAGGAGGAGATCAATAAATTATGTCAACATGCAGCATCAATTTAGATTTATTTTCCTTGAACATTTCCTCAGCAACTCAGTAATCTGTGGGAATAACTGTTTTCATGGCCAGCAGCAAATCAGTCTGACTATATCATTAATCTAGCCTTGGAAATTATGACTACTGAGCTGGATATAGATATGAGATAAAAATCCACTTGTGTGTCATATAACCATCTAGAAACGTTATGAATTTAGAAGGTAATAAGAATATAAAAAGTACTCTGACAAGAATCACACACTAAATAGATTTGTAATCCAACCTAGTGCTTAACCCAGGTGGGAGATTAATTAAAGATAGACTGGATATAAGGGAATGTGAAGAAAATACTGGTAAGGTGAATCTAGTGAACATGAGTTACACACCTATCTCAACTTCATTCAGAGTTGATGGACTTGGAAATATTTATTAGCATAACTCTATAAAAAGTTATAATTCATTTATCATACTAATAAAAAAATCCACAGCTTCAGATACCAATATCCAATTGAAATGTCCGGTAACAAAAGACTATGAAACAGGAGTTACAATCCACTTGATTTGAAAATCCCATTTTCCTGAAAGAACATAATTGTTCTCATGGTAGATTTCCCTTTTTTTTTTTTTTCCTTTCTTATCCTGGGGAAATTTTTTTTAAACTGTAGAGAGATAACAAAATAGATCAAAATTATAATATTCATACTTTAAAGATGTTATACGTATTAATATCGATGTTAACATTTAAGTATTTACAGATTACCACTTTAAATTCCAACTTTAAGTGTGTAACTGAGTGATTACTCTAAGCATTGCTTTCTGATTGGAAAACTATAATAAGTTTTATTAAGCTCGCAGTAGTGCTTTAACATTTAAGACAACTTAAGATTCACCGTTTTGTTAGTTTGATTTATTAGCTTTATAAGGCCTGTTTAAGTACTCAGTACTCAGGAAGATTTTGTTTGTTAGCAGATAATTAAAACGTTCACAAAGATAATTGAACCTATTAAATTTGTAAATGCAGTTCAAAAATTTTAAGGGAGCCTAATTAAGTTGTAAATGGACCAAATACTAATCAAAGTCCAGTACAAAAATAATTTTTGTATCTTTTAGATTTATTTATAAAGATTTCTAGTTTAAAATCTAAACTTTTAAATGTTTTAAAATTTTTAATATGCTGCACAATAAGTTCAAATATAAATGTATTGTTAATACTCTTTATATAGACAAAAGTCACTATGAAAAACACCTCAACATGACTACTGATAGCTACCATAAAACTCTTTGAGCCATAGGTCCTGTGTGGATTTTAATTCCCATGATCAGCAATCATGTATCAATTCTTTCTTCTTCTTGTTACTTTGATTTTAATTTTAAAATATTATACATAACAAAGGTTATGGACTAAAACAGTTCATCAAAATTGTTACGGAAAATGGTAATATTACATTACTTGCATACCAATTTTTTTCTCCTCAGAAGTTATTACTTTGGGGAGAAGGGATTAAGACGGTGGAATAGAAGGGCTGGAGCTCACCCTCTGTCATAAAAAAAAAAAATTACAACCAAGTGCTGAACAACCTTCAACCAAACAGACTGGAAACTTTCAAAAATCTCCTACTCCAGAAGACAAAGAGGAGGCCACATCAAGATAGCATGAAGGGCGATTATGTAATATAAGCAACCCCATATCCACCAGATGGGCAGCCCAAAGACTGGAAAGTAACTGTACTGCAGAGACTAACCTACAGAAGTGAGCGTTTTGAGCTCCAGGTGAGGTCCCCATGCCTGGGGATATGACATTGGGAGAAAGAGCCCCCAGAACATCTGACATTGAAGGCCAGAGTAGCTTGTGTGCAGGAGCTCCTTCTTGGGAGGTGCACAGAGGCTTTCATGAGCCCGGGGTCCCAGGGCAAAGCAGAACTCCATAGGTACCTGGGCACACCTGACTGCAGTTCTTGGAGGATCTCCTGGGAAAAGAGGGGGTGACTGTGGCTCATTGTGAGGGAAGGACATTGGAGGCAGAGGTTTCAGGAATATTCATCAGCCTGTGTTCCTCTAGAGGTGATCATTTTGGAAAAGTCTGGCCCCACCCATCAGCCCTGAGAAGCCCCAGGCCAAACAATAATCCAGGTGGTATCACAACCCCACCCACCAGTAAACAGGCTGCCTAAAGTACCCCCAGGCATACAGCCACTTCTAATCTCACCCAGAGACAAAGCCCCACCAACCATAGGGATAGGAATCAGCCCCACCTACCAGTGGGCAGGTGCCAATCCCTCCCATCAGGAAGCCTACAGCAAGCCCCTCCATATCAACTTCAGCCATGAGGGGGGCAGACATCAGAAATAAGATAGGCTACAACTCTATTGTCTGCAAAAAGGAGACCACACCAAAAGCCTGTAATAACAAAAAGGCAGGGAACTATAACTCAGATAAGGTAGCAAGAAAAAAAACCCAGAAAAACAGCTAAGTGATCTGGAGTTTAACAGCCTCCAGGAAAAAGACTTTAGACTGATGATAGTGAAGACAATGCAAGACATTTGAAACAGACTGGAGGCAAAGACTGATAATTTGCAGTAAACACTGAACAAAGATATACAAGATTTAAGATTAAGGAAACAAATGCAAAACACAATAACTGAAATGAAAAAAATTCACTAGAAGGAACCAACACCAGGATACAGGAGGCAGAAAACATATAAGCGAGGTGGACGACAGACTAGTGGAAATCACTGATGCAGAACAGAAAAGAGAAAAAAAGATTGAAAAGACATGAAGACTCTCAAAGAATTCTTGGACAACATCAAAATGCACCAACATCTGTATTAGAGAGGTGCCAGAAGGAGAAGAGAGAGAGAAAGGGGCAGAAAAAATATTCAAAGAGATAACAGCCAAAAACTTTCCTAACATAGGAAAGGAACTACTCATTCAAATCCAGGAAGCACAATGAGTACCATATAAAATAAACCCAAGAAGGAATACCCCGAGACACATATTAATCAAAATGACCAAAATTAAAGACAAAAATAAAAAATTGAAAGCAGCTAAGGAAAAGAAACAAATAATATGCAGACAGCAGGCAGACAGCAGGTGGCAGATTTTTCAGCAGAAATTGTGCAGGCCAGAAGGGAGTGGCATGACATACTTAATGTAATGAAAGGAAAAAAACCTCCAACCAAGACTCCTTTATCCAGCAAGGCTCTCGTTCAAATTTGAAGGAGAAATCAAAAGTTTTACAGATAAGCAAAAGCTAAGAGAATTCAGCAACACTAAACCAGTTTTACAACAAATACTAAAGGAAATTCTCTGGATGGAGAAGAAAAGGCCACAACTAGAAACAAAAATGCCACAAATGACAAGACTCACCAGAAAATGCATATATACAGTAAAGGTAGGAAATCATCTGCACACAAATATGCTACCAGAATCAGAAATCATGAGAAGAGGAGGGTACAAATGCAGGACACTGTAGATACACTTCAAATTAAGAGACCAACAACTTAAAACAATCTTGTATAAACATGAACTCCTATACCAAAACCTCAGGGTAATTGCAAACCAAAAATATACAATCAATACACACACAAATAAGAAAAAGAAACTCTAATACAACACTATACATAGGCATCAAACCACAAGAGGAGAGAACAAGAGAAGAGGGGAAGAAAAAAAAGCAACAAAAATGAATCCAAAACAGTTAATAAAATGGCAATAAGAACATACATATCAATAATTACCTTAAATGTTAATGGACTAAATGCCCCAACCAAAAGACATAGACTGGGTGAATGGATACAAAAACAAGACCTATACATATGCTATCTTCGAGAGACCCACCTCACTTCTAGGGAAACATAAAAAATTGAAAGTCAGAGGATGGAAGAAAATATTCCATGCAAATGGGAATCAAAAGAAAGCTGGAGTAGCAATACTCACAGACAAAATAGACCTAAAAATAAAGATTATAAGAGACAAAGAAGGACTTTACCTAATGATCAAAGGCTCAATCCAAGAAGAAGATATAACAATTACAAATATATATGCACCCAACACAGGATCACCTCAATATATAAGGCAACTGCTAACAACCTTAAAAGGAGAAACTGACAATAACACAATAATAGCAGGGGACTTTAACAGCTCACTTACAGCAATGGACAGATAATCCAGACAGAAAATCAACAAGGAAACACAGGCTCTAAATGAAGCATTAGACCAGATAGACTTAATAGATATTTATAGAACATTCCATCCAAAAGCAGCAGAATACACATTCTTCTCAAGTGCACATGAAATATTCTCTAGGATTGATCATATTCTGGGCCACAAATCAAGCCTCAGTAACTTTAAGAAAATTGACATCATATCAAGCATCTTTTCTGATCACAACGCTATATGACTGGAAATCAACAAGAAAAAAACTGCAAAAAACACAAACACATGGAGACTAAGCAAAATGCTAATAAACAACCAATGGATCACTGAAGAAAGGATTTAAAGAGGAAATTTAAAAATACCTAGAAACAAATGACAACTAAAATACATCACTTCAAAACCTACGGGATGCAGAAAAAGCAATTCTAAGAGGGGTGTTGCTAACAATACAAGTCTACCTTAGGAAACAAGAAAAACCTAACTTTACATCTAAAGCAGCAAGAGACAGAATAGACAAGACCTAAAGTTAGCAGAAGAAAGAAATCATAGAGATCAGAGCAGAAATAAATGAAATAGAAATGAAAAACAGCATAGAAAAGATCAATGAAACTAAAAGCTGGTCCTTTGAACAGATCAATGAAATTGATACACCCTTAGGAAGACTTACCCAAAAAAAAAAAAAAAAAGAGAGAACTCAAATCAATAAAATTAGAAATGAAAAAGAAGTTACAGCAGACATCACAGAAATACAAAGGATCATAAGAGACTACTATATGCAATTATGTGCTAATAAAATGGAAAATCTAGAAGAAATGGACAAATTCTTCGAAAAGTACAATCTTCCAAGACTAAACTAAGATGAAATAGAAAAGATGAATGGACCGATCACAAGTAGTGAAGTTGAAACTGTGATTTAAAAACTTCCAACAAACGAAAGTCCAGGACCAGATGGCTTCACAGGTGAATTCTATCAAACATTTAGAGAAGAGCTAACACCTATCCTTCTGAAACTATTCCAAAAAATTGCAGAGGAAGGGACACTCCCAAACTCACTCTATGAGGCCACAATCACCCTGATACTAAAACCAAAGATTCTACAAAAAAAGAAAATTACTGGCCAATCTCACTGATGAACATAGAAGCAAAAATCCTCAACAAAATACTAGAAAGCCAAATCCAACGATACATTAAAAGGACTGTACATCATGATCAAGTGGGATTTATCCCAGAGATGCAAGGATTCTTTAATATCTGCAAATCAATCACTGTGATACACCACATTAACAAACTGAAGAACTGAAACTACATAATCCTCTGAATAGATGCACAAGAAGCCTCTGACAAAATCCAACACCATTTCTGATAAAAATCCTTCAGAAAGTGGGCACATAAGGAACCTACATCAACATAATAAAGGCAATATATGACAAACCCAGAGCCAACATCATTCTCAATGGTGAAAGCTAAGAGAATTCCCACTGAAATCAGGAACAAGACAAGGATGTCCACTCCAGCCACTATTATTCAATATAGTTTTGGAAGTCCTAGCCACAGCAATCAGAGAATAAAGAGAAATAAAAGGAATTCAAACTGGAAAGGAAGAAGTAAAATTATCACTATTTGCAGATGACATGATATCACACCTAGAAAATCCTAAAGGTGACACCAGAAAACTGTTACATCTCATCAATAAATATGGCAAAGTCACATAATACAAAATTAATACACAGAAATCAACTGCATTTCTATATTCTAACAATGAAAGATCAGAAAGAGCAAATTAAGGAAACAATCTCATTCACCATCACAACAAAAAGAATAAAATACTAAGGAATAAACCTACGTAAAGAGACAGAATACCTGTACTCTGAAAACTGAAGATGCTGATGAAAGAAATCAAAGAGGACACTAACAGATGGAAATACATACCATGCTCTTGGATTGGAAGAATTAATATTACCAGAATGACTATACTACCCAAGGAAATCTACAGATTCAATGAAATCCCTATAAAAGAACCAAGGTCATTTTTCACAGAAGTATAACAAAAGCTTTTAAAGTTTGTTTGGAAGCACAAAAGACCCAGAATAGACAAAGCCACCCTGAAAAAGAAAAATGGAGCTGGAGACATCAGGCTTTCCAACTTAAGACTACACTACAAAGCTACAGTCATCAGATCTTAATGGTACTGGCAGAAAGACAGAAATATAGAACAGCAGAACAGGATAGAAAACCCAGAATTAAACCCATACACCTATGGTTAACCTAATCTATGACAAAGGAGCCAAGAATATACATTGGACAAAAGAGCCTCTTCAATAAGTGGTGCTGGGAAAACTGGACAGCTACATGTAAAGAAATGAAACTAGAACACTTCCTAACATCATGCATAAAAATAAACTCAACATGGATTAAAGATCTAGATATAAGACCAGATACCATAAAACTCTTAGAGGAAAACACAGGCCAAACACTCTCTGACATAAATGATAACAATATCTTCTCAGATCCACCTGTCAGAGTAATGACAATAAAAAGAAAAACAAACAAATGGGACTTAATTAAACTTCAAAGTTTCTGTACAGCAAAGGAAACCCTAAACAAAATGAAAAGACAACCCACAGAATGGGAGAAAATATTTGCAAATGAATTAACTGACAAGGGATTAATCTCCAAAATTTATAAACACCTCCTACAGCTCAACTAAAAAAACAAGCAACCCCATCAAAAAAATGGGGAGAAGATCTAAACAGACAATTCCCCAAAGAAGGCATACAGATGGCCAAAAAACACATGAAAAGATGTTCAACATCACTTGTTATTAGAGAAATGCAACTCAAAACCTCTAAGAGGTACCACCTTACACCAGCCAGAATGGCCATCATCAAAAAATCTACAAACAGTAAGTGCTGAGGGTGTGGAGAAAAGGGAACCCTATTACAGTGTTGGTGGGAATGTAAACTGGTGCAACCACTGTGGAAAACAGTGTGGAGATTTCTCAGAAAATTAAAAATAAAATTACCATTTGATCCAGCAATCCTACTCCTGAGCACCTATCCAGAGAAAACCATGATTCAAAAAGTTACCTGCACTCCAATGTTCATTGCAGCACTATATACAATAGCCAAGACATGGAAACAACCTAAATGTCCATCAACAGGAGTGGATAAAGATGTGGTACAAATACACAATGGAATATTAACTACTCAGACATTAAAAGGAAAGAAATAATGGCACTGGCAGCAACATGGATGGACCTAGATATTATCATGCTAAGTGATGTTAATCAGAGAGTGAGACACCAATACCATATGCTATCACTTACATGTGGAATCTAAAACAAGGACACAATGACCTTCTTTGCAGAACACTCACTCACAGACTTTGAAAAACTTATGGTTTCCAAAGGAGACAGGTTGGGGGGTGGGAGGTGTGCTGGGTGTTTGTGAAGGAAATGCTATAAAACTGGGTTGTGATGATCATTGTACAACTATAAATGTAATAAAATTTATTGAGTAATTAAAAATATTAAAAAAAGAAGTTATTACTTTTGGGGTTCCCACTGTGGGTCAGTGATTTAAGAATCTGACATGGCATCTGTGAGGATGCAGATTCAATCCCAGGCTTTGCTCAATGGGTTAAATATCCAGCATGGCCGCAAGCTGCAGCACAGGCCACAAACCTGGCTCGAATGTGGCTTTGCCGTGGCTGTGGCTTAGGCCTGTGGTTACAGCTCTGATTTAACCCCTATCCTGGGAAATTCCATATGCCACAGGTACAGCTGTAAAAATTTTTTAAAAAATGAATAAGAAGTTATTACTTTTAACTATGTAGCATTGTTTTTGGGTTTTGCTTTTATATCTCTAAATAACAGTCTAATACTGAAATTTCCTTACTGTTTATCATTAAGTATTTTCTACTGATTTACCACTATGACACCTAAAGATTTAATACTTCTTCCCATAGTCCCAATATAATTATGTCTTATCTTTGTTTGGTAAATTGTTAGTGTTCATATTATTATGACTAGGCTAATTCTACCCACAGCTGACCCAGTTGGTATAAATGATTGCATTTCTTTACTACAGAATATTTTCTTTCCTTGAGAAGATAATATTTTTTGCTTTTTTTTTTAAGGGATGCACCTGTGGCATATTGAATTTTCTAGGCGAGGGGTAAATTGGAGCTGCAGATTTTGCCCTATGCCACAGCTAAAGCATGTAGTATCTAAGCTGAGTCTGCAACCTAAACCACAGCCCATGCCCATGTCAGATCCTTAAGCCACTGAGTGAGGCCAGGGAATCAAAACCGCATCTTCATGGATACTAGTTGGTTTCGTTTCTGGTAAGCCACAATGGGAACTACAAAAGAATCACTTTCTTATTTTAGTTTGTTTAGTTTTCTACACGTAAATCAAAAAATGAGCTCTAGGACTGGAGCTCATCTTCTCTAATGAAAAAAAAAATTACAACTAACTGCTAAACAACCGTCAACAAAACAGACTAGGAACATTAAAAAAGATATTCTAATCCAAAAGACAAAGAAGAGCTCATACTGAAATGGTAAAAGGGGCAATTACAGGATATAAGCAATCCTATACCCAGACTGAGAAGTAACAGTATTGCAGAGGCTCACCTACAGGAGTGAGAGTTCTGAGCCTATCAGGTCCCCACATCTGGGGATCTGACATTGGGAGGAGAGACCCACAAAGCATTTGGAATTGAGGGCCAGCAGGGCTTGTGTGGAGCTCCATGGGACTGGAAGAAACAGACTCCACTGTTGAATGGTGCACACAGGCTTTTGTGTGCACTGGGTCCCAGGCAAAGCAGAGATTCCATAAGAATCTGGGTCACACCTGCCTACAGTTCTTGGAGAAGGAGGGTATCTTGCGAAAAAAATTGGGTTACTGGCTCACTGGGGGGGAAGGATATTGGAGGCAAGGTCTCAGGAATAATCATCAGCATGAACTCCTCTCGAGGTGGCCATTTTGCAAAAGTCTGGCCCCAACCATCAGCACTGAGAAGCCCCAGGCCAAACAACAATCTGATGAGAACACAGGCCCACCCATCAGAAAACAAGCTTCCTAAAGACCTCCCACTCCCCTGAGAGGAACACAGCCACCTCTAATCTCACCCAGAGACAAAGTCCCACCCACCAAAGGGATAAGAATCAGCTCCATCTACCAGTGGGCAGGCACCAGTCCCTCCCATCAGGAAGCCTACAGCAAGTCCTCCATACCAGCTTCAGCCACAAGGGGGGTAGACATCAGAAGTAAGAGAAGCTACAACTCTGTTGTCTGCAAAAAGGAGACATTAAAAATCTATACAAAATGAAAAGGCAGAGGATTATGACTCAGAGAAATGAAAAAAAAAGAAAAAACAACAACAGAAAAGCAGTTAAGTGATCTGGAGATTACCAACCTACATAAAAAAAAAGATTTTTAGACTAATGATAGTAAAGATGATTCAAGATCATGGAAATAAACTGAAGGCAAAGCTTGATAAATTACAAGACACAACGAACAAAGAAATAGAAGATATAAAGATTAAGCAAAGATGAAAAATACAATAACTGAAATAAAATATCCACTAGAAGGAACCAACACCAGAATACAGGAGGCAGAAGAACGAATAAGCGAGGTGGAAGACAGACTGGTGGAAATCACTGACGTGGAATAAAAAAGAGAAAAAAGATTGAAAAGAAATGAAGACAGTCTAAGTGAACTCTGGGACAACATAAATGCAATAACATTTGTATCAAAGCAGTGCCAGAAGGAGAAGAGAGAGAGAAAGGGACAGAAAAAATACTCAGAGATAAGAGCTGAAAACTTCCCTAACACAGGAAAGGAATAACTCACTCAAATCCAGGAAGCATAATCAGTACCATATAGAATAAACTCAAGTAGGGGAGTTCCCATCGTGGATCAATGGTTAATGAATCCGACTAAGAAGGTTTGATCCCTGGCCTTGCTCAGTGGGTTAAGGATCCGGCATTGCCATGAGCTGTGGTGTAGGTTGCAGATGCAGCTCGGATCCCGCATTGCTGTGGCAAAGGCCAGCAGCTACAGCTCCTGTTAGACCCCTAGCCTAGGAACCTCCATATGCTGCGTGTGCAGCCCTAGATAAGGCAAAAAGATAAAATAAATAAATAAATAAATAAATAAATAAATAAATAAATAAATCCATCCATCCATCCATCCATCCATCCATCCATCCAAGTAGGAACATCCCAAGATAACATATTAATCAAACTGACCAAAATAAAGACAAAGAATAAATACAGAAAACAGCTAGGGAAAGGAAACAAATAACATACAAGGGAACCCCGAAAAGGTTATCAGCATTTTTCAGCAGAAACTCTGCAGACCAGAAGGCAGTGCCACAATATACTTACATTGATGGAAGTAATAAACCTCCAACCAAGATTATTCTACCCAGCAAGGCTCTCATTCAGATTTGAAGGAGAAATCAAAAGCTTTACAGACAAGCAAAAGCTAAGAGAATTCAGCACTGCTAAACCAGCTTTACGACAAATACCAAGGTAACTTCTTTAGGTGGAAAAGAAAAGGCCACATCTAGAAACAAAAATACTACAAATGACAAGGCTCTCCAATAAAGTCATACATATAAATAATGGTAGGAAATCATCCACACACAAAAATGCTACCAAAACCAGAAATTGTGGGAAAAGGAGGGTACTAGAGATGCATTTGCAATTAAGAGAGCAACAATTTAAAACAATCTTGTACATACATAAACTCCTATATCAAAACTTCATGGTAACTGCAAACCAAAAATCTACAAAAGAGTAAGAAAAAGCAATCCAAATACAACACTAAACACAGTCATTAGTCCACAGGAGAAGAGAGCAAGAGAAGGGAAGAAAAAAACCCAACAAAACCAAATCCAAAACAATTAGTAAAATGGCAATAAGAACATATATATCAATAATTACCTTAAATGTAAATGGATTAAATGCCTCAACCAAAAGACACAGACTGGCTGAATGGATACAAAAATAAGACACTTATATGTGCTGTCTTCAAGAGACATACTTCAGTTCTACTCAGTTGAATTCTGGTGTATAAATTCCCTCTGAAAATGCATGAAATTTAATTCTTACTCATTTAAAATTGTATTTATTTAAATTTTATTTATTTACCCAAGCAAGGGCACAGATTGAATCCACGTCCTCACAGAGACTACATCAGGTCCTTAACCCACTGAGCCACAATGGAAACTCCATTTCTTTTTAACAAAATTGATGGTTTTTACAATTTTCTTTTACATTCCTTTTCTTCAGTTGTTTTAAGAAAGAAAAACGCTTACATCTTATATCTTTTATCTTGTGTATCCCTTACCTAATTATTGTAATCATAGTTATTTTTACTATGTTTGCATTTTAACCTACATACCAGCTTTATAAGTCATTAATACACTACTTTTACTATACACTTACTTCTCCAGTTAGGAGTGACTATTAACAACAATACAAGAAGTAGCGAGTATTGGTAAGGATGTGGAGAAAAGGGAAACATTGTTTATGGTTGGTGGGAATGTAAACTGGTGCAGCCACTGTGGAAATTGTATGGAGGTGCCTCAAAAAGTTAAAACTAGAACTACCATATGATGCAGTGATGCTACTTCTGGGTATTTATCCAAAGAAACGAAAACACTAATTCACAAAGATATATGCACCACCTTGTTTATTGCAGCATTATTTACAATAGCCAAGATATAGAAACAACCTAACTGAAATACATATATTTCAGTCTATTTAGGAATATTTTAGGATGTAATATGGTTCAAGATTATTATATATATGAGTATTATTGATCCATAAAAAAGAATGAAGACTTGTAATTTAGACTTACAAGCTGGACTTTGAAGGCATTATACTAAATGAAACAAATCAGAGAAAGACAAATACTGAATGACCTCACTTACCTGCAGAATCTAAAAAGAAAAAAAAACAGACAAACTCATAGATACAGATAATAAACTACCAATAACCACAGGCAAGGGGTGAAGGGTGGCAGAAATGGGCTAAATTTTTAAATTTTTTTAATTAAAAGAAAAAAGAAAGTAAAAGGAATTGGTGAGATTCTGTGATAGTATTAAAGGAAAACATTTTTCTCAAATTTAATTAGCTATGCATGTTGCTCTGAAAACCAAAATGAAAAAGAAACCAATCTTAAAACACAAACACAATAAGTGACAGAAATATATTTCCAGTTTCTCATTAACGGGAAGAACATTTTGAACAATACAGAAAATAAGTTTAATAGGACCTGCCTGAGAAACAATATGGGCCTTAAGATTTTAGGGTGGTATAACTTTACAACATTTTCCATTTCTTTTATGTTGTTGGTATATTCAGTATGTTTTCATTTCTATTAATTTAGGTTTCTGTCATCAAATTTAACCTTTTCAATATACACTTTCAATATGTTGGTCAATATTTACACACTGTATTCTCCTAACAGTTGAAATCATGTCGTTTCTCTTCTTTTTTTTTCCCCTTTTTTTTAGGGTTGCACCTGCAGCATATGGAGGTTCCCAGGCTAGGGGTCAAATCGGAGCTATAGCTGCCAGCCTACACCACAGCCACAGCAATGCCAGATCCGAGCAATGTCTGTGACCTATACCACAACTCAGAGCAATGCCAAATCCTTAACCTGCTGAGCGAGGCCAAGCATCGAACCTGCGACCTCATAGTTCCTAGTTGGATTCATTTCCGCTGTGCCAGGACGGGAACTCCTCTCTTCCTTCTTGATGTACATATTTATATACCTTCCTTTCTTTTGTTAGGTTTCTAACATATTTGTCTTAAAAAAAATCCTCCCTTGATTTAAATTTAAATTCATTGGTGGGTGTGGGAGAGGGTTAAATACTTTAAATGGGAGTCTATTGTTTTGTAGATCATAAGTAATACATACGTACTGCAAAATTCTTAAAGCAGATAGTGAAATACTTGTGCTGCTGTTTCTCCAAGGGGTACAACTGGACTTTCAGACTAAACAATTCTTTCTTGTTTAGGCCTGTCTGTCCCGATGCAAGAATGCACAGCATCTCTAATTAACCTCTACTTGGTAAATGCTAGGCATGTCTCTGTCATTGATAAAACCCAAGGTGACCCACATTTTCAAAAGCCTGCTATGGGAGTAGTCTTGAAAAACAGCTGAAAATTCTCAACTCATTTTGGGCCCCACTAAATAACTGGTCAAGTATACAAACCAATATATTAAAGAATTTTCATTACAAAATTGTTTACAAAATGAAAAAAATGGAAATGCCTAATTTTTCATCAATTATGACTTATTTAAACACAGGTTAAAAAAACACTTTATGGACATTTTTTAAATAGTGATGAGATGTTCAGTATACTTGTGAATAAAATACCAGGAATAAATTATAAGCACTATCTCACTTATTTTTTCAAAAGGGCTCATATATATGTATATGTTTAGGTTATATATAATTTAAATTTTTATCAGTGATTTCTAAGAGGTAGAAAAAAATGTAGAAAGTACTACACGGAGAAAAGGAAGATTTTAATTTACATTTAATCCACTTCTGCACCGTATAAAGTTTTATAACGATCAATTATAAAAAGTTATTTCAATTTTTTAAAAAAGGGAATACCAGATAACAGGCAGCAGCCACTGTAGTTTCCATAAATCACTATTTTCTGCCTTCATGTTGTGGTAATGGGTACTACTACAGAGAGAGGAAGATTTTATATTGGGTGCAGTAAGGATACAAGAAGAAACAAAAGAAGGTTTAAGCATTCAGGTGGCCTGGCTTCCACCTTTCCTGAGCAAGCTGGGAAGCCGTGGAGTCCAAGTTTCTATATATACTAGTGAAACAGATTTACTTTTGTCAAAGGATGTTTTATTGGTGGTGAAAATATTACGTTAGGTAAGACAAAGGGTATATTACATACTCTAAATAAAATTGTGTTTCAGTGATAGATTTTTAGTCCTTTTGGAGCTTATGTAATTAGAGCAATAATCCAAGGTAAATTTGACTCAAAAATAATTTCTGGCAAATAAAGAAAGCTGTTGATGGCCTGCTCATTCCTGCCAATTGACTATTATTCTAAAACTAAAACAAAAGCAATTATTGAAATAGCATCACAGGAGTTACCATTAAATGCTGCCTTTTAGGGGATAATTTATAAGTACTAAAAATAAATTCAGGAAGGACAGTGATCAAGAGGGAATGGATGAGAATGAAAAGAAAAAATTAATACAGTCAATGAAGAATGGCTAATAGTTATATAGCAGGATGGAGAAGAAAGAACATTCTTCGCCAGGAGAACTCAAGAGGACAATGTAAGAAGTACACATAGGGAAGGCTTAATGTAAGAAGTACACATAGGAAGGAAAGAAAAGAATATGTAATTCACTTAGGAGCTGAGTTGAAAAGGTAAAAGAAACAAAGTATTGTGGGACTAAGGAAAGGAGAAAGATAAAAGCAATGAAGAAGAATTTAAATATAAAAAGAAGAAAACTGAAAAATATTTGTAGGTTTCTGATCAAAGGAAGCAATGATTAAAGTTAGATTATAAATTATTCTAGCCACAGAATTAATGATGGATTGAAAGGGATTAAAAATCAGAGAAACTAACCACAAGCTTCTCTCTTCAGTGACTATAATTCTACTTTAGAACTTAAAGAATTTATATACCTAAATTAATCAGATACTTTCTGTATGTGATGTACACAAAAAAAAGTATCTATGTATAAATTTAGAAAATCTCAATTGTATATTTTCTGAAAAAGTAAAATAAGGGATTTTACTACTTCAAGTAATGTTTGTTATAGATCAATCCATGTCTTACACAAAAATATCTTGGTTAAGGCTCATACTTCACAATCGTGTTTAAGGTTTGACTTTGTTTCAGATTTGTTACTCTGTCCATTTAAACCCAAGGGGTATAATTAAGGTGGCCCAGAGCCAGATTCAACTTCAACATAGTAGTTTTATTCTGAAACATCCATCTTCAGATGGCTCTCTTCTAACTCAAATATTTAGCATACAATTAACTTAAATTTTTAGTCTCCATACTGAAAACGGTTCTAAAATTCTTCTTTAAAGAGTAAGTGACTATTTTGCTCTCATAAGAGCTAGTCCCTCAAAGAAGGCTGAAATTATCATGACAGGAAGGATAATGTGTGTCCTACAGTGCACAAAATTGGGTGGAAACTGAATGTTTAAACATTACTGAAATAGGACTGAAAAAAATCTAACATCATCACAGAATGGAAAGGGCCTTAAGCAAATAAGATCACAATGTATGAGGTAAATATTTTGCCCAAGTTATTCTGGAGAGGAAAAGAGAAGCTTTATATATCATCATAAATATATAAACAGAAATGTTTTAACTTTTCCAATGAGTAATTTCATAAAAGTTAAACAGACTTTTTAAAGTTCATTGTTATAAAATATGAAAATAGATTTTAAATTCTCATGTTTGTATAATAGTACAGTGTCCTATACACAATATACATAGAAAATTATAAAACTAATAGAAATTTTCTAAAATACTGCTAATAAAGAATACTAAATGATTTTAATGTGAAACGTAGTCATGTAAATAATGCAATAATTTTGGTAGATTTTATTTGTTTAAAAATAATTGCTAACATTATATTAAAACCTTTCTCTGGTTAGTCATTATACTAAAATGTTCCAAGAATGTTTGCTTAATTTGGTAAAAGTATTCATTGCATATGTACAGAAATCAAACAAAATGCCCAAACTTTATTTTTAGAATTTATATATTAGAGAGGTAACCTACAGAAACTGAGGAAATATTTGCAAACCATATATATGAGAAGAGGTTAATATCCAGAACATATAAAGAACTTCTAGAACTCAATTTAAAAAAATAAGGCAATTAAACATGGGCAAAGGACCTGAATAGATATTTTGCCAAAGAAGACATACAAATGGCCGAAGATACATGAAAAGATGCTCAGCATCAGTAATCACCAGGGAAATGCAAATTAAAACCACGAGATTTCACATCACTTCTGTTAGTATAGCCATTATCAGAAAAATAGAAAATAACATGTTAATGAGAGTGTGGAAAACTTGGAAATAGGATTCCAAAGAGATATTTTCACTCCCATGTCTGTGGAAGCATTATTCACAGTAGCCAAGAGGTAGAAACAACCTAAATATCCACTGAAAAAAAAAATATGAAGAAAATGTGTTATATTCGTACAATGGAATGTTATTCAGACAAATTAAATCCTTTCATATGCTACACGATTCAACTTATATGAGGTATCTAAGTTAGTCAACCTAATAGAAGCAGAAGTAAAATGGAATTTGCCAAGGGCAGGCAGGAGAAATAATTGGGAGTTGCTTTTCAATGAGTATAGAGTATTAGTGAAGAAGATGAAAAAAGTTTTAGAGATCTGCTGTACAATAATGTGCATATTGTTGACAATACCCTTCTATATACTTAAAATTTTGTTAGGAGGGTAGAGTTCATGCTATGTGTTTGTAACACATAAAAAAATCTATCTTGAACTTACACTTTATTGGGAAAAGACAAACTAGTAAATAGTAATGGTAAATGCTGCAAGGATATCAAAAACAAGAGGAGGAATTAAGAATATGTTGAGTGCAATTTTAGTAAATATTTCTGTATTAAAATGGTAGATGAGCGAGCCAAAAGAGGGGTCATGAGGAAGGGATCTCCCAGAGTGATGGGAGTTGGGATGTTCTGGTTCTTCTTAACACTGAATTGAAGTAGCTGTGTCCTCTTAAAAGGACAAAAGGAAAGGATCATCCTTCCCAAATACTTAAAGGAGGAAGTATGTACTATAGGAAAGAAAGCATAGAATCAGAAGAAAATAATTATGGACACATGGAAAGAAGACAAGATGGCAAAGGAGGACTCAACGCCTCTCACAGAAACGTCAAGATCACAATTAACTGCTGAACAACCACTGACAAAAAGACTGGAACCTAGCAAAAAAAGATAGTCCATATCCAAAGACAAAGAAAAATACACAGTGAGACAGTAGGAGGGGGGTTTTGCAATATAATCAAATGCCATACACACAGGGTGGTGATTCACAGAGGTGAAAATAATTATATCATAGAGGTTCCCCACAGGAATTCTGAACCCCATGTTAGGCTCTCCAGCCTGGGAGTCTGGCATCAGGAGGAGGATCCCCAGAGCATTTGGTTTTGAAGGACAATAGGTTTGAGTGCAGGAGCTCCACAGAACTGAAAGGAACAGAGAGAGACTCCTCTCTGGGAGGGTAAACACAGGGTTTCACGTGCACTGAAACCAAGGGCAAAGCAGTAACCCCACAGAAGCCTGGGTCGGACCTACCTCTGGGTCTTGAAGAGTCTTGTGGGGAGGCAGGGACTGGCTGTGGCTCACTTTGGGGTAAAGAACACTAGCAGTGAAGGACCCAAGAAATATTCATTGGCATGAGCTCTCCTGGACGTCACCATTTGGCACTGAGAGTAGGCCCTAGGCCACAGCCTGAGCCTGCAGGCACTAGTACTGGGATGCCTCTGGCCAAATAACAGGGTGGGAATACAGCTCTCCTCATCAAGAGACAGGTTGCCTAAAATAGTCCTGAGCCCACCACCACCTCTAAACACACCACTTCACGTGGCCCCATCCACCAGAGGAACAAGACCTAGCTCGAACCACCAGTGGGTGGGCACCAGTCCTTCCCACCAGGAAGCCTACACAAACCCCTGGACCAAGTTCACCCACCAGGGGGCAGAAACCAGAAGAAAGTTTAACTGCAATTCTGCAGCCTGAGCAATGGAGACCACAAAAAGAGAATATTATTCAAAATGAGATGGCAGACAAATATTTCTCAGATGAAGGAACAAGATAAAACTCCAGAAGTACAACTAAATGAAGTGGAGATAGGCAATCTACCAGAGAAAAAAATCAGAGTAATGATAGTAAAATGATCCAAGATCTTGGAGAAAGAATAGATGTACAGATGCAGAAGATAAAGAGCTAGAAGATTTAAAGAAAAAAAAAAACAGATTAACAATACAATAATTGAAATGAAAAAATCCACTAGAAGGAATTAAGATCAGAATAAATAAGTCAGAAGAACTAATAAGTGAGTTGAAGACAGACTAGTGGAAATCACTGCTTGAGAAAAGAATTTTTAAAAAAGAATGAAAAGAAATGAAGATAGTCTAAGAGATATAGGGAACAATATTAAATACACCAACATTCACATCATAGGGCTCCAAAAGGCGAAGATAAAGAGACATGACCTAAGAAAAAAGCTGAAGAAACAATGAAATTAAAGCTGGTTCTTTGAAAAGATCAACAAAATTGATAAACCTTTAGCCAGACTCATCAAGAAAAAAAGGGAGAGGGTCAAATCAATAAAATTAGAGGACTCCCCATCATGGTTCAGTGGAAATGAACCCAACTAATATCCATGAAGATGCAAGTTGCTTAGTGGGTTAAGGATCTGCCATAATCGTGGGCTGTGGTGTAGGTTGCAGATATGGCTTGATCTGGCATTGCTGTGGCTGTGGTGTAGGCTGGCAGCTGTAGCTCTGATTTTGACCTCCAGCCTGGGAACTTCCAAATCCCACACCTGTAGGCCTTAAAAAAAAAAAAAAAAACTTAAAAAAATATAAATAAATAAATATTAGAAATGAAAAATAATTTACAGTGGACACTGTAGAAATAAAAAGGATCATAAGAGACAACTACAAGCAACTATATGCCAATAAAATGGACAATCTAGAAAATATGGGCAGATTCTGAAGTATAATCTTCCAAGACTGAACCAGGAGGAAACAGAAAATATGAACAGAACAATTACAGGCACTGAAATTCAAACTGTGATTTAAATATTTCCTACTGGAGTTCCCACAGTGGTGTAGCAGGTTAAGGATCTGGAATTGTCTCTGTGGTAGTGAGGGTTTGATACCTGGCCCAGAGTAGTGGGTTAAGGACTCAGCATTACCACAGCTGCGGCAGAGGTCATAGTTGTGGCTCAGATTTGATGCTTGGCCTGGAAACTTCTGTATACTGTGGGTGCAGTCAAAAAAGAAATGTCCAGGGCCAGACAGCTTCACAGGTGAATTCTAACATTTGGAGAAGAGTTAACACCTGTTCTTATGAAACACTTCCGAAAACCTGCAGAGGAAGGAACACTCCCAAACTCATTCTATGAGATGACCATCACCCTGATACCAAAACCAGACAAAGATACCACAATATACCACAATAAAGAAGAAAATTATGGGCCAATATCACTAATAACATACATGCAAAAATCCTCAACAAAGTGCTAGCAAATCACATCCAATAATCAAGTGGGGTTTATCTCAGGGATACAAAGATTCTTCAATATCCACAAATAATAAACTGGTGTGATATACCACATTAACAAATAGAAGAATAATATAATCTCGGTAAATGCAAAAACAGCTTTTGACAAAATTTAATCCATTTTATGATTAAACATTCTATAGAAAGTTGGAATGGAAGGAACCTAGGTCAACATATAAAGGCCATATATGACAAACCCACAGCTAGCATCATACTCAGTGGTGAAATTCTGAAAGCATTTCCTCTAAGATCAGGAACAAGACAAGGATGTCCACTCTCATCACTTTCATTCAACTTAGTTTTAAAATTCCTAACCATGTAATCAAAGAAGGAAAAGAAATATAAAGAATCCAAATTAGAAAAGAAGAAGTAAAACTATCACTGTGTGGAGGACATGATATTACGCCTAGAAAATTCAAAAGATGCTACAAGAAAAATACTAGAGCTCATATATGAATTCAGTAAATTGCAAGATACAAAATTAATACACAGAAACCTCTTGCATTTCTATACACTAACAATGACAGTTCAGAAAGAGAAATTAAGGAAACAATCTCATTAATTATCACATCAAAAAGAATAAAATATCTAAGAATAAATCTACCTAAGGGGGCAAAAGACTGTACCCTGAAAAATATAATGCTGATGAAAGAAACAGAAGACACAAACAGATGGAAAGATATACTGTTTTCTCAGACTGAAAGAAACAGTATTGTCAAAATGACTATAACTGAAACAATCCACAGATTCAATGAACTCTGTCAAATTACCAATGATATTTTTCACAGAACTAGAAAAAAATTTGTTTTAATTTGTAAGGAAATACAAAAGACCCTACAATTCTGAGAAAGAAAAATGGAGCTGGAGCAATCAGGCTCCCTGACTTCAGAGTAAACTACAAAGCAACAGTAATCAAAACAGTGTGATACTGGCACAAAAGCAGAAACACAGATGAATGGAACAGGATAGAAAGCCCAGAAATGAACCCACACACCTGTGGTCAATTCATGTACAACAAAGGAGGCAAGGATATACAATGTAGCAAAGACAATCCCTTTAATAAGTGTTGCTGGGAAAACTGGACAGCTACATATAAAAGAATGAAATTAGAACATTTTCTAACTTCAAACACAAAAGTACACTTGAAATGGATTAAAGACCTACATGTAAGACTGGATTCTATAAAATTCATAGAGAAAAACATAAGCAGAACATACTTTGACATAAATTGCTAAAATATCTTTTTGGATTTGCCTCCTAGAGTAAGGAAAATTAAAATAAAACTAAACAAGTGGGATATAATTAAATGTAAAAGCACTTGCACAGCAAATGAAATCATATACAAAATGAAAAGACAACCCACATCATGGCAGAAAATATTTGCAAACAAATTGACTCACAAGGGCCTACTCTCTAAAGTATACAAACAGCTCGTGTAACTCAATATCAAAACAAAAAACAACACAATCAAAAAATGGGCAAAAGATCTAAAGAGACATTTCCCTAAAGAAGTCATCAAGATGACCAAAAAGCAAACAAACAGATGCTCAAAATCACTAATCATCAGAGAAATGCAGAGCAAAACTACAATGAGCTATCACCTTGGACAGCTCAGAATGGTCATTATCAAAAAGTTTACATGGGATTTCCCTTGTGTACAGAGGGCTAAGTATTTGGCGTTGTCACTGCAGTGGCTCAGGTTGCTGAGGGTGGGTTTTATCCATGGCCCAGGAACTTCCACATGCCAAGGGCATGCCCCCATCCCAAAAAAGTTTATAAACAATAAATGCTGGAAATTGTGGGGACAAAAGGGAATATTATTCCACCACTGTTGGTTGGAAAGCAAATTGGTATAACCACTATGGAGCAGAGTATAGAGGTTCCTCAAAAAACTAAAAACAGAGCTATCATATGATCTAGCAATACAACTCCTAGGTATATATCCAGACAAAATGAAAATTCCAAAAGATACATACACCCCCAACTTTCATTGCAGAACTATTTACAATAGCCAAGACATGCAAGCAACCTAAATGTTCAACGACCAAAAATGGATAAGGAAGTGGTACATATAAACAATGGAATATTACTCTGCCATAAAAAGAATTAAATAATGCCATTTGCAGCAACATGGATGGACCTAGAGATCACCATACTAAGTGAAGTAAGTCAAACAGAGAAAGACAAAAATACGCTATCATTTATATGTGTATTCTCAAAAAAAATGATGAAAATGAATCTATTTACACAATAGAAAAAGACTCACTTTCATTTTCACAATAGAAAACAATTTTATGGTTACCCAAAGGGAAAGCCGGGGGACAGGAATAAATTAGGAATTTGGGATTAACTTACACACACTACTATTTATAAAATAATCAACAAGAGCCTACTGTTAGTACAGGGAATTCCACTCAATATACTGTAATAATATATATGGGAAAAGAATCAGAAAAAAATGAATTTATGTATAATTGAATCACTTTGTTATACATATGAAACTAACACAACATTGTAAATCAAACATATATCTATTTAAATAAAAATTAAATGAAAAAAAGCATAATGAAAAATAGTGGCATAATAGCAAACATCTGAGGAGTAAGGAGGCAATTCACATGGGGTGCTGAAGGCATCCAGTAAGGTGTACAGAAACAGTAAGGATAAAGACCCTGAAGTGAAATCATGCTTGGCCTACTTCAACACAACACCAAGGACAGTGTTGTCACTGACACAAATGACCAGTGCGGGGGCTGGAGATTAGGTCAGAGAGGTAGCTGAGGGACCATACAGGTATTTATAGGTTTGGCAAGAACTATTCTGGATAGAATGGGAAGCTGCTGAAATCAGAAGAGTGTTTTAAGCAGAAGAGTGAAATCATCGACCTTATATTTTTAAAAGACTATCTATTTTAAGGAGTAGAGACTGCAGTGCAAAGCTAGAAACCAAGAAACCAGTGAGGAGTTTATTTCAATATTCTTACGTGAGAAATAGTAAAGGTGATACGAGGTTATCAGCCTCCAGCTGCCATTTTTTCTAGATATTAGGCTCAAAGAATTCTGGACTGCCCAGGGCTTCCTCGCAGTTTTTACATTCATTTCTCAGGGGCAAACATAATCCCTTTACTTCTGTGACATCTTAGATCAGGATTCTGAATAGGGAGTCAGCAGTCTCTTCCAGTTTACTATCTCACCAGTACCTAGATGTCAAATGTTTTGATATTACTGGATATGGTAATATGAAGTACAGCAAAATGGAGATTACAGGAAAAAAGGGAAAGTCAACACCAGCACCAGAAGAATAGATATATATATATATGTTTTTCCTATTGTCATAGGTCCTCATATTCTCTTAGGAAACAATTGCAAGGGAAATAAAAGGATTTTCCTGCTTATTTTCGGAATGGCTTTCCTTGGTCACAAAAAGAAGACAAGGCATTTTTGCTTCTAATTATTGCTTTCCACAAATTCACCACCATCTATCACTAAATTGTTGACGCTTTTCCTCAAATTGTGGCATGTTATGGTTCTACACTCTAGATTTTCAATGGCCTGAGTTCTTTCACCTTTTCAGCATTCTCATATCTTAGTAAAAAGCTGGGACAGGCTGCAATGGAGTCAGCTAGTCAGATTTTGTTTTCATCCACCACAAATTCTGAATAGGGAAAAACTATCAACGCCTTTTCTCCTGACTTTGCAAAGAATTTCCATGGAGAGGAAAAGAAATCAAAACAGCTGCAAAATGTTAAAAACCAAGGGACCATATGAGGTGAGAGTTAAAGTGAGAAAAACGTCCAGATTACTTTGGGCAATGCAACTCCAGGGAAATAGTAACTCAGAACCTGAGAGCTAATAATTCTAGTGGAATAAATATATATATTCTGGCATTCAGGGTAAAAATGACATTATAGAGAGATTAAGTCTATTAAAACACACATTTGTAGACATGCTTATTTGAAAATTGCTTTTAAAGATGGGAAGAGGAGAAAAACTCATCTTACTTGTCTAATAATTCTACTGGGTGCTTTTCACTAAAAGAGAACCATCCATATATTTATAATTGTAAGAATGTAAGTTGCAGTACATTTCAAATTATATGAGAAACTAGAGAAAATTTCTCAGTTTCAAGTCAATGAGTAATGCCTCCTTGTTTAGTGTTTGTCCCCTAAATTTTGTGATTTTATGAATAATTCAGAGCAATGATTTTTACCTTCTTTCTCTACCACAGCATTTGGCAAGTTTCCACTTCATTTTTGTTGCAAAGGCACAGCTGAGGTTCTTAAAATGGGAATAATATTTAGAATGGTTTAGATGTATTTTTTTTTCCAAAATAAATATTATAAAAGGGGCAACTAAGATATAAGCTTATGGGGTTCTCAATTGTTATACAAACAGACTTAGCCTCAAGGAAGACTGTTATGTTGATAACTGTAAGAGAAAGAAGATATATGGTGCCAGACTTGGGAAAGGTGAATTCAACTTAGCTACAGTTTTGTTTCATTTTGTTCCCCAAAACAAAACAAATTCAAGCTTGAACAGAGCTAACAGTGATACTGAAACATTATTTGATATGTAGAGATAGTATCAGACAAGCATGGCCTTGTGAGTGACCATTTTATTTTATAAAGCATACTCCAGCTACTGGAATATAACACCAAAAAGCAGTGGGCAACTTATCAGTAAATTAATCAAAAACAATTGCAGTGATAATGTAGATAGAGCAGGGAAATTGCTATACTATGTAATCAAAGCAAAAAGTCATCATAACTAATGTCAGAAATCTATGATTCACTGTGAACCTTGATACTGGACTTATAGCAGTGATCCCAATTCCAGATATGCCTGAAGTCTGGTTCTGTCTTCTCAAGTGCTTCTATCCTTTCTTTAGGATTAGCTTAATACTAAAGGTACTCAGGCGTGCAGGTGTCTGCCTGGAGCTGTGGGAGGCCAGGAGAAACAAGATTCTACCCTTGGAAAATCTGATCTGGAGTTATTATCATTCCCATTTCAAATGAGAGGTAACATAATTATAAACTTTTAGAAGTCTTTATCCAATAACTAATGGATAACTCCTTTCTCTGCCAAAGTCTCCGTTCAGCATCAGCCTTACCTACCACCGCTTTCCACACAATCTGAAAGATTCAAGGAAATTAAAAGCAACTTTTGCTAATAAAGGATTCCTTGATACTGTGCAAGAAGAAAATTATTCTATGCCTTATTATGTCTTCATCAGAGAATAACCTGTCTCTTTCTATACAATCAAAACTGATACAAAATTTCCAAGAAATTTTGCTTGTATTTCACTAATTTCTTTGTGCTTTTTTTCTGACTTGTATGTATTGTTAGCCCTTACAGTTAGCAGTATGGCTTTCCAAACAAATCTGGCTCTATCCTCCACTCTGTCACTCCTCCCCAAGTTTAGCACATTGTCAATAAATGTTCATTAAACTGAACTGAACATACAAATGACCCAAATTTCTTAATTTGCATAAATGCCACATGTCTATGCTCACCTGGGACAGCAGAAGATCATTTTCCTGTCAGTGTACATATTAGTAATAATTGCTATAAAATTATAGCCAAGCCTTATATTAGACAAGTAAATCTTTGCCAAAATACACATATTGAAAACAAGGCAGAGCAAGTGCAAACAGAATCCAATAAATGTTTTTAATTTAACACAATGCTTCAAAAATATTAATCCTTCTTTCCTGGCATTAAATCCAAATGAAAGTTTTCTTTGTTTTTTTGTTTTTCGTTTTGTCTTTTTAGGGATGTATGGAAAATCCCAGGCTAGGGGTTGAATCAGAGCTGTAGTTGCTGGCCTACATCACAGCCACAGCAACACCAGATCCAAGCTATGCCTGCGACCCACACCACAGCTCACAGCAATGCCGGATCATTAATCTACCGAGCAAGGCCAGTGATCTAACCCCCATCCCCATGGATACTAGTCCAGTTCAGTTACCACTGAGCCACAATGAGAACTCCTAGAGAAATTTTATCTCAATTGAGAAAAGTGTTTGGCAATGTTTATTGAACTACTCTGTAACTGAACGGAACTCATGTTCAAAGTTTTTCCTTAATGTCAAAGTTAAATGTTTCTTTTTGATTCTCTGTGTTTGCATGTTTGCATTCTATTTTGTTAGAATTTGCCTATGCTAATGTAGCCCATTTTGCTCTTTTCAAATATCTTATTTTAAAGGTACCTTAAACTTTCCATCTTTGGGTTGGAAAAATTTTGGGGAAAAAAAACAGTATTTATATTGAATCATATATTAGAAAAAATGTGCTTGTAGAAATAAAGCCTAAAGCCAAAGAATTAATAGTTAAAAGATATTTAAAGTGGCCAAGGAGTTCCTGTTGTGCTGCAGGGGAAATGAATCCGACTAGGAACCGTGAGGTTGCGGAACCAATCCCTGGCCTTGCTCAGTAGGTTAAAGATCCGGTGCTACCATGAGCTGTGGTGTAGGTTGCAGACATGGCTCCGATCTGGCATTGCTGTGGCAGTGGTGTAGACTGGCAGCTGTAGCTCCAATTTGACCCCTAGCCTGGGAACCTCCATATGCCTTAACTGCGGCCCTAAAAAGCAAAAAAAAAAAAAAAAAAAAAAAAAAAAGCCAAGATTTGCTTTCTATTCCCAATATTTTGGTTTTGAGCACGTGTGCTAGATATGAGAAATTTTTCATAAAAACAAGCCAGGCAAGGTCAATTGTCTTTTCATTCTTTGCTTTCACTACCTCCTCCTTTTTTAAACTACATTCCAGTATTTGCCTTTATATTGTCACCTGTTCATTAAATGTAGTGCCATCAACACTCTTCTCCCAAATTTGGATTGAGCTAGCTCTTAATTCCATCATTTAATTAGCATGGCAACCATTATTTACCTACTTTGTTTTCCTTCTTTCTGGATTTCTGGGTCATTGTTCACTTTCACATCAGTCTGCTATGACTCACAATAATTCCGTATCTACTTTTGACTAATCTTAAAATTCTATTTGAATTATATATCTACACTTTTACTTTGCTTTTGAAAAAACATTACTATCATTGGTGCCTATTTCCTTATCCTTTTTCAAGAGTTCTTCACAATTATTGATCAAAGCCTTATTCCCTGAAAAGAGCAAAGATCTTCACTAAATTACTGCATTTAATGAAGGTGTCATGTTTTTTCATCTGGTTTCAATAGGAAATACTAAGAGTATTCCTTAGCTAAACCATAAGTGTAGGCATGCAGTCAGTGGCATGTTTCTTAACATCTTTCTCTGATCCAAAATAACAAATACAATGGGGTGAGAAATGGAGAAAAGAAATTAAATGTAGCTACATCTGCAAGTAACAATTGCAGCCACTTTGTCAAGGGTAAAACAATCATCAATGAGATATACAGATTGTTTGTCACTGGAATAACTGAATCAAGATGTTCCAATTCATTGATTTTTTTCATTCCCATATGCCTGAACATCTGGGACACAAATAAACTGTGCATATATGTTAATAAGCAGCGTAGTGGTAATGACTTCTACCTAAACTAGAAGCACTTATCCATTTTCTCTTTAATATCTAATTTTAGGAGTTCCCGTCGTGGCGCGCAGTGGTTAACGAATCCGACTAGGAACGATGAGGTTGCGGGTTCGATCCCTGCCCTTGCTCAGTGGGTTAACAATCCGGCGTTGCCGTGAGCTGTGGTGTAGGTTGCAGACACGGCTCGGATCCTGCGTTGCTGTGGCTGCGGCACAGGCCAGTGGCCACAGCTCCGATTAGATCCCTAGCCTGGGAACCTCCACATGCCGCAGGTGCGGCCATAAAATGACAAAAAAGGCAAAAAAAAAATATCTAATTTTACATGAAAATGCTTTAGGTGAATTCTGATGGAAACTCAGAAAGAATGAAGGCATATATGAATATAAAGAAAATGCATTAATGACAGAAAAATTAAAGCCTAAAAATTTTTACAAGGACAGCATTGTTTGATAAGCTTGTAATTTTGATTTGAAATGATAATATAAAGCTTAAAAGTATAATATTCAAATTTATATACATACATATTTTTTAATTCAACAACTAGGGATTAGTGGCAATAAAGATTGTGGAGAACATTGAATTGTACTTCATGTTTATGCCTCTTGTCAGATGTTACCACATTTCCAATAGTTCATCAGGTTTTCAGTTAGTTAACACTCATTCTGTGACAAGTATCACATGACTTATTGCAGGAATATAGGAGGAAATACACTTGTGGTTCCTCGTATTCTCAAGCTTATAATTCTGTGTGGAGACTACACTATGTACATGTGGAAATAACATAATTATGCTCATAAATTGATTTTTTTAAACATGCAAATTAATATGGTACAAACTGAATACATAATAAGTATGGGGGCAGAGTATAAAGCAATGATCAATGCCAGTGGGATTAATCAAGGAAGTTTCTTGGGGGAAGTGAATTCTAAACTGAATTATATTTGTTTATTTTGCACTTGTTTTAATGTTTTGTAATTATAAAAATAATGTATTCTTGTGGTAATAAGTTCGCAAATCTTGAATTTGTAAAAAGAATAAAAGAAACTAAGAATCTACTGTCCAAAGATAATCACTATTCGGGTTCTGTTCTTTCCATTTTCTTCCTTCCATTTTGTTCTCTGATATTTTTCTGCATAGCTGCATATTCAGCATCATAACCTTGTGTTTCAACTGTGTCTATAAACACTCCATATATACTCTGTGTATACAGTATGATAAAAGTGCCTCATAGAAGTTAAGTGTAATACCAACCAAAATAAATGTACCATATTCAGAAACCATTTCCCTATAGCCAAATATTTAGTTTTTTTTCAAATTTTTGTTAATGTAAATAAATTTTAGAAATATTGTTGTTGATACCTTTCTCCTTAGTATTATTTTAATAAGGCAGACTTCATGATCAGGGGTTATGATTATTTTAAGGTTCTTTATATCTGTAATATTTATAAGTAATAGAAGCTATTAGTTCTTTGTAATTACTTATTTCCATTTTATGTTTGATTGCACTGATCAGGATTCTCAGAAATGTGTCAAATGCTAATTATTAATTCTTAGATTCCTGCTCATTTAATAGTAATGAATTCAGTAAATATATTGTTTACACATTGTATAGATATGCTTGATACATTGTTAAGGATACTGATATTTCTGCTTCTTCCAGTAATTTTGTTTTGTTTTGTTTTGTTTTGTTTGGGCTTCTTTTTTTTTTTTAGGGCCACACCCACGCGGCACATGGAGGTTCCCAGGCTAGGGGTCTAATCGGAGCTGTAGCTGCCGGCCTATACCATACCACACCACAGCAACGCCAGATCCAAGTCGCATCTGCGGCCTACACCACAGCTCACAGCAGCACTAGACTGTTAATCCACGAAGCAAGGCTAGGGATTGAACTTGCAACCTCACAGTTCTTAGTCGGATTCATTAACTGCTGCACCATGATGGGAACTCCTGTTTTGTTTTCTTTTTAACTAGAAATCAATCTTGAGTTTTGATCAATAACTTTATAATAGTTACTCTAATTTTACATAACTTTTAATACAACATCCATATTTATATTACTTTTAATACTTCATCCAGATTGAATTATAACCTTTATGTAACAGAGTAAGAATGATCTCACTGTGAGCTACCTTGGTATTCAACGAGGCTATTTGAACTCTTTTAGATAAGCAATGGAAGCCCTTTGGTGCTTTTGAGCAAGAAATTGATATGATCTCAGAAACCGAAGACTAAAGTACAATAAAAATGGAAATTGTCTATACAGATAGCTCCCAATGTTCACAACTTGAAAACTTTGTGATTTTCCAGATGACAAATAACAAACATCTGTATTAAGATGTGGCAATGGAAATGATGAAAGAACCTACACTAAATACATTGCAAAGGAATAAGAACTGGGCTAGACTTGACGAACAATTAGTTATGCAAGCCCTGGAAGAATGAGAAGCTACAAATGTCTATGAGGATTAGGAACCAGAGTGAATGGGAATAATATATGGTATCATTTGTAACAGAAAGTCTCAGCATTCAGAGTTGAGGCATATGAAAAAAGCGTCACGAGTAATGTACTACTGTTAATAAAGCCTCATAATTATGAATAATTTATTCTTTCATGAATTAAAGAATAACAGCACTCGCTTTCATTCCTATATGATTTCTTCAGAGAGAAAGAGAAGTTGGTGGACATACTGCTCAAAGTGGGATTTTGTCTCTCTTACCTAGCTGTAGCCTTAGCAAATGAGCATAACTTTAACGACTGTAGCAATTAAACATTTCTTCTGGATTTTCCAGAAAGGAGAAAACTCTGGAGGAAAAGATGACCTCTCGGACAAGAAAGGAAAAATGACAACATTTATGTCATATGAAATACCTATGAGGAAACCACTTTTTGATAGAAGCTTGCTTATACCGGAAGATCCATGTGCGAAAAGAAAGACTGTCTTCTACATGCCACAATTTGTTTAGGTTATACTATTCCATCTACGCTGAATTAGTACTCCCTGCACTTTCCACTTGACTCCAAAGTTCCTCCTTCTGAAATGTGAATTTCTTTTTTCATGTTTCTAGCTCCAATACCCAGATTAAACACAAAATCTAGTCCAGTTACAAAATGGGTGGTATTTTAAGCCAAAAGACAGACTTTGGAATTTCAGGGAGGAATTTATATTAATTCATATTCCTTTGATAATTAATATTTGTTGCTACTAATGAGGATGGACAAGTAATTCATTAATGCTACCCTATGAGTTTTGTAAAATTCATACAGGCTGGCAGAAAAGAAATCATTTTACAAGATAAACTAATATGCTTTCTTATGACTATGTTTTTTCTGAAACATACTTACTCAATAAACACATGCTTTCATTAATTTTCTATCTTACGGTATCATCATAATTACTTTGTGTTGACTATATTGATGAAGTTAAAGTGCCTTTAAGCTGTAGATTTTCAAAACTGAAACTGTACATATAGTGTACACTGAGTGATGCATACCATGTGTCATGGCAGCTTATAAAAATTTATTTCACTGTCATTTTTATGCTTAATTATCCTAAATATGAGGACTGAGGGATCTCATTGGCTATATGTCAAATTCTCTTCTCTATTTTTCTTTTAGGATTAGTAACTCAACTTTTGAAAAATTAAATTTTCACTGTTCAGCTGGTCAGAATACCAACATTGTTAATTTCTCGTCTTTTATGTCTAAAATAATGTCAAATTTAACTCACTGCAATCACACATCTTTATACCAGATTATCTGACCTTACTTTAATCTTAAGGAGCATTTCACTTATTTTTCTCTCCTATAAAAAAGGAAATGAGTACGTTGTCCTTTCTTCTTAGAACTTAAGCTAAAAAATTAAGCAAAATATTTTAAAAGATATCAGTATTATTTTCAAATGAACATTTACTGTAATGAGATTTCATGAAAAGAGTATGGCAGGTTTTTCAATTAAGTGAACATCTTAGGAAAAAATAAAACTGTTCAGTGTCAGTTTTTAAGTTTTAGACATAAAATCACAGGTATCTAATTAAAATAAGAATATTAGAAAAATCAAAAATAGCTATTTCTGGTGGTATTTAGGATAAATTTTGAGTTTTGTCTTGTTCGTGTGTATTTTAAGTCATCTACAATGAGCATATATTTTAGCGTAATTTTTCAAGATTATTTTATTTATGTCAAACTTTCTGTTTCTTTCTACAGAAGAGACTTCGGAATAGTAGAGGAAACTATATTTAAAAATGGATCCTCAAAGAGCCTTGATTCAGTGTGCCTCCTCAGTAAGAAAAAACACAAGAATATAGTTCTAACAGGATTTTACGCCTAGCATATGTGAATCCATTTTTTAAAATGCAAATCAATAGAAAATACATGGCTTCATATGCAGAATTTCAGTTTAAGAGATATACTTTAAACAGTCTTTTGTTTAATAAAATATATCTATATTCAGAGAGAAGAGTAAAACTGATCAGATCTCAAAAGCCTAAGTTAAATTTTATTTTTTAAAGAGTTATAGGTTATTATCTGGTTTGGCTACATACCACTATAACTTCATGCACACACAACCATATAAAAATGGTTCTCCAAGTGTAATCTTGGACAATTGGGGTGTCTCAAACTCAAAATTATTTCCCTAATAGTGCTATGATATTCTTTTCCTTTTGCATTCTTATTCTCCTATAAGTGTGTAATGCGATTCTGCAGGGTTTGTACACACATGATATTAGGACAGATTGAGTGCAGACACAATATAAGATCACCTAGTATTCAATTAAGTCAAGCACTGAAAAGATTTGCAAAAACATGAAGCAATGTTAATCTTTCACTAATTTTTTTCTTTGGAAAATAGTTACTATTCAAAAAAGTAATTTATTTTAATATGTAATAAATATATTTTCTTTTAAATAAATTAATGTACAAGTACTTTTAAAATTGTTTTAATTTTGAATATGGTAAATATAGAAACAACATAAATAAAAGGTTTTTTTTCATTGTAAAGTGGTCCTGACACCAAAAAGTTTGAGATCCCATCTACAATCCCAAGTTTAAGTAACTAACAGATGATAAACTATTGGTATCAACATTTTTAATACTAGATATAGACTTTTATCTAGACTAGAGATAAGCACATTTCTTCTATAAAAGATCATATGGGCCTTCCATTAAAGGTCATATTTTAGGCTCTGTGCCATTCAGGTTTTTGCAACAGTCAAATCTGCCATTATACTGCTAAAGCATCTACAGATACTATGTAAGCATATGAGTGTAGCTGTGTTCAAAGAAAACTTTACTAAAATAGATGGTGGGCCAGATTTAGCTACAGGTTATAAATTACCACTTCTTACCCTAGTCCCAAATTTGTGTTTTAGAGTCTGTGTGTATGTGTATGTATGGAGTGGGAGAGGTTTTAGAAAGAAAAGTAGTATATTGGTCATCTCTTATCTGTTTAGCATTTCTTAACAACTAACAACTATGTATGCCTTATACGTATTACTTAATAGTTAAATATGAGTTTGTTATAGTGATTTTAACCCTATTTTATAAATGAAGAAACTATAATGTAAAAATATGACACCCATGAAGTACAAAGCAACTTGGATTTGAACTCTGGTCTGTCTGACTTCTAGTAAGCCAAAACCTTTGCCATAACCATCAGTACCAGCACCAGCAGTAAAGCTACAGGATTTACACCTCATAGTACTTTTCAGTACACAAGATGCATTCATATAGATTATTTCCTTTGCTCTTCACACACACATAATAACAACAACCACACAAAAAAATCCAAATCCTCTCCAACAGGGAGAATAAATATTACTATCCCCAGTTCACAGATGAAGAAAATAAGGATCAGATAGTAAAGCCACAATTCTGATCCATATCTTCTTTCGCTGGCAATTCAAATGTTCTGTCTTTACAGATCACTTTATAGAGTCTACCCATTTTAAGATTCCCAGGAATCAAATGGTTCTCTCCTTTTCACTTTTTTTGATACCTCATCTTTTAGCACAAAACTTCAAAGCTATAAAATGTCCATTCTCTGAGATGGACAAAATGGAACATAGAGTGAAAATGTGCATTTTATCTCCATCTCTATGAAACAGAATTCATGCTGAATCAACGGGAGAGCATCAAAGGTCAAAGAGATGGGAAAGAACTCAGCTCAGAATTAGTAACATTTTTCAATGAGGTATTCTTCTTTGAAGCAGAAGGTAATGGGGCTACTAGGCCGTCTGACTGACCCAGAGTTATAGCGGCTTTCATTCCTTTACACCTATAATAAATGGGAGTGGAAACCATAACATCCTGTAGAACTCTGACGATAATCTCTGAGCCTCTTACTGACCAGTTTTAAAGTCCACAGTTACAAGCTGCTACATCTTTTAGTGAAATTTAATATGTTTTGTACATGATAGCATTAAAGATCCAGTGTAGATAAATATTTGCTTTAGGAAAGAACATTTTTCAAATCTATTAATTGAACTATAGTTTGTACTTTTTTCCCCGCACACTGACAGCTAATTCAAGAAAGGAATTAAACTCAAAAAGATAAAATCTAAATTGATGGTAAGCTTATAAAAAGAAGGTTCTTTGTATTAATGATGCAAATGAAAGAAGAAAATATTTAAGGTTCCAAATTAGTCCAGCATATTCCCCTTATGGCGCCGATTTTAGCTAAGATTTTCTTCAGTGGCCCACTCTCACTAGTCCTTGTATGAGTGTTCCCCTGCTGCTCATCAGCCATGCAGATGTTCCCCACTGTCTAGATTATTCCCCTTTTAATTTATATCTCATATGCTTTTCCCCAACCACTCAAAGACATCCTCTGGTATAACTGCAGTAGGGCAGGAAGGTAGCTCACTTCTAACTTTCGTCATCAAGTCTTCTGACATCAGAAGCCAAGAGATCACTACTTAATGGAAAGCAAGCTGACATCATTTGAGTGTGAGGAAGCAAACACAGGAGAAGGTGTGAAATAACAGAAAATATATAACCTGGTGTCTGCTCCCTGTATCTGGCACATTGCTACTAAATTCCTTGTAATGTCCTAAATGATAAGAGAACTAGGAACATTTTTTGTTTTAATAGATGGTCTCTTGGACCTTGGTTTCTAACACAGAGCTCCTAAATACCTTGGAATTTACTAAGTGACAATAGTGTCTTCTAAGGGGAAAACTCTCAGTGGGCTCACGAATAGCTTCAGGATGAGCACTCATTATTAGAGTTAGCCGTGATTAGAAGCTTAGAATTTGCAGCCTAACCTTTCATCCTCTAAGAAGGGGAGAGGGGCTAGAAACTGAGTTAATGATTGATTATGCCTACATGATAACACCTCCCTCCACATACTGGAAGGGTGACAGACACACTCCAACTCCAGGGGGACAGAAGCTTCTGTGCTCAAGACTGTTCCCTACCCCCTCTGGGTACATTTTCATCTGGCTATTTATCTATATCATTTATTGTATCTTTTACAATAAACCGGTAAACATAACTGTTTCCCTGAGTCCTGTGAACCACTCTAAAAAAACAATCAAACTCAGGAAAGGGATTATAGGAACCTCAGTGTATACAGCCTGTCAGTCAGAAATAAAGTGACAACCTGGACTAATGATTGGCATCTTGCGGGACTGAACTGTTAACTTCTGGGATATGAGGTTTTATCCAGGTAGACAGTATCAGAACTGAATTGAAATACAGTACACCCACCTGGTATTCAAAAACCTACACATCTGATGTCAGAAATGAAGTACAGTAGTAGTGTGAGAATAGAAGAGAAACACAGGAGTGTGTTTTTCCAACTTAAAAGGAAAAGTCGTTACACCCCAGTGAAACTTTGATCCTGCAACATTTATTTGATTGCTAAATATATATTACTAAATGAGTAGCAGAAGCCAAGTTGCTTAGAGTACTGTACTCAGTAAAACACGGTAACTATCATCTCCCTGGCAGGGCTGAAGCCTAGGTGGTCTGAGAGGGGCTTTCTATCATAATTTTCATGCTTCTCTGATAATTATAACTTTGCTTCCCTGCTATGTTATTCTCCCCATTCTGGAAAACTACTTGGAATTCTTAAGTGAAGTCCTGTGGAAATCAAGCTGAAAGGGCTCTGAGAAGAAATGGTGAATGCTGAGCTATTCAGCCACTTGTGATTATTTTATTTAAAGCCAGATATTAGTGAAATTTTGACGGGTTGTTGTTCTTCTATTATTAAAATTCTCCCCAAAGAATTTCAAAATGAAGATGTGTATAACTTTAGAAAGGCGAAAAGTAGAATGATGAAAATCAGTGGTTGATTTCTTATGCTGGTTTGACTTCCAGGAGTGAAATCACTAATGCAGGAGAGCTCAACAGACTATTTCACAACCATGTCTCAGATGCAGGATGGCCTTAAAACATGATAGTTTGAAAAGATTCCATCACAGAGGAATCACAACATCAGTCTTCCTTATGACAATTTCTGCTTCAGAGAAATTTGGTTTTCAAATTCTAGCACATCTAAAAATTACCTGGCTTCAAAGAGAGTATGCTGAGGAAGAAAAACAGAAACTAAATATCTACTGTAGGTTCTATTTTGATGAGATTCAAGAACAGATATAACCAAAATATGTTGAGAAAAGAATTGTGCTTAACATAGTTGGAGTAGTAAGGAGAATGGACTGGAAAGGAGAAAGAGCTTTATGGGATGATAAAAATATTCCATATCTTGATCTGGGTGGTCCTCACACATAATTTACTATATAGCCTTTCAGAGCATATTGGAGATTTCTTCTCAGCTTTTAGGAGGATATATTACGTTGTCCCCCTCCCATTTCTGCATCAGTCGAATGGGTTATTCTATTGCTGCCTTTAGTCTCCTGAGGATAATTAAAGCAGAATAATCATGTCTGTCTCCTATCTCTCTACTGTGTCTCTTGGTCTGTAGGTTCTCCTGGGCTGCTCACAGAGTTGAATCCTAATTTTGATGACTGACACTGGAGATGCTGCATTTCTTGTTTTCAAGCTTCTATAGAGTAATTGGCAGAGTTGTCCAGGGTCATGGGAAGATGGAAAAAGCTTAGAATATTGATGAAAATATAGATATATGTTTATGAAATTGTTATTACTTCCTACCTCAACAAAAATGTCCATTGTCTGGAGGCTGACAAACTGTAAAGTAGAAGTTGAAAATATGCGCTTTAAAATGAGGTGATTTTCTATTTCTTCGGTTTATTTTTTCAAAATCTTATTTTATAGATTTGTTAACAACAGAAATGATTGCTATATATATTTAAACAAAAGTAAAGCAATTCTCTGATAGCTGATTAATTTTTAGATAATTACCAAAATAATTACTACTACATATCATATACACATAAAACAAGGAAGCTTTATATATAAAACTTAAAGATTATTTTAATACAAAGTCTTCAAATTTAACTAAATTATGAAAATATGACTTTTTTAAAAAGCACTAAAATTGGCAACTTTTTACCAAAATTTTGAGTATTTCTTCACAATTGTGAAATTTGGGAGGCAGGAAGGAAGTTTTAGCAGAGTCTCAGGCTTGTTTAAGTGGCTAAAGAAATTATTTTCTATCTTCCTAATACATGATCCTTATTCCAATTTGGGAGTTGCGGCTTTAAATAGATTTCTGGAAGAAAGGCTTAGTTCTAGCATTTGGATAAAGAAATGATAAATGTTTAAATGTGTTCATAACAAATAATTAATATGTTTAACAATAAACACTATTTGGTTTGTATGTTTGTGGTCCAGACTTCTCAGTACTGAATAATCTCAAAGAAGACATTACATCATTTCCTCCAACTGCAGGTTTTCTTTCCCTCCCCACTGATCAGGGCTGACTGCCTATGACATTCCCATGATGATGACATTGATATCAGAGTGATTATCACAATCATGGGTAATACATCTATTAAAATGGGAAGAAGGCAAAGTAGGAAGCATCAGGAATCCGTCTCCTCACCCAAACAATAACTGCTGGTAAAATCTGTCTGATGTAACTATTTTGAACTCTGGAGTCTATTAAAGGCATACATTTCTTTTATTTTCTTTTTTTTTTTGTCTTTTTAGGGTTGTACCATGGCATATGGAGATTCAAAGGCTAGGGGCCGGCCTATACCACAGCCACAGCAATGCAGAATCCGAGCTGCGTCTGCAACCTATGCTACAGCTCACAGTGATGCCAGATCCTTAACCCACTGAGCAAGGCCAGGGATCGAACCTGCATCCTCATGGATGCTAGTCAGATTTGTTTCCTCTGAGCTACGACGGGAACTCCATCCCCCTTTTTTTTTGGGCTTACACCTTGGAAGGAAGTCTTGGAAGGTAAAGAGCAGTCATTTTCAGCTCTTATTACAGTAGCAGCCACCAAGCCCTCGCCCTTCAGCTCCATGGCAGGCAGACGTGCACATGTTCCTAGAGCACCTTAAACACTGCTTGCTAGAGTAAAGGTGGACCAAAGGACCCTGTCCTCCAAATAACAGACGTCTTTGCTTTGATTGCTGATCGTTGCTTCTGATCACAGTGATGTAGTTAAGGGGGTGATGGCCCATTGTTGCAGGCCACACCCCCTATGGCAGAAGTAACCTCCAGGAGATTCAAATGGCCAGTATCTATTTTTCCCTTTTGGAGAAGCCAGATATTGAATACTAGAACATTCAAAAGAAAGTGCATATATAGATAAAATTACAAAGTCGCCACACATTTTCAGGGGAAAATACAGGTTCAAAAATACGTGAGAAGACCTTAAGTTTACACCTCAGGCTGATTCTCAGTAAGAGACAGTCTATCATAAAAAATAAATAAATAAAAATAAGTTTAAAAATAAAAACAGAGCAGAAGAGAAACCCTGGGAAGTGGGAGAATCTGATTTCCAGAAAAACAACATTATTAAATCGAAATAGCCAGTTTTCAACAACAAGAAAATATCACAAGCCATATTAAAAAAACAGGAAAGTTTATTTTATTCAAAGTTTCTTTTATTTAAAGTTTCCTTTGAATAGCCCAAAGGAAAAAAAAATAATAATAAGACAAACTGTTCCTGAAGTTCTCTTTGATTCTTTGTGAATCTACTACACAAAGCCTTTAAAACAGCTATCTTAAAGATGATCAAAGAGCAAAGGGAATACATGGAGAAAGCAAATAAAACAATGTATGTAAAAAACGCAAATATCAATAAAGAGATAGAAAACCTAAAAAGGAAACTAAAAGGAAGTCTAGAGCTGAAAAGCACAGAAACTAAAATGGAAAATTCACTAAAGGGGTCAAAGGCATACTGATCAAGCAGAAGAAAGAAACGACGAACTGGAGGTGACAAGAAAATGAGAACTATTGAATCTGAGAAATAGAAAAAAAAAAGACTGAAGAAAAGTGAACAAAGCACAGAGGGACAGTAGAACATCAAAAGTACACCAACTTATACACTACAGGAATCCCAGAAAGAGAAAAAAAAGAAATAGAAATATTTGAAATAATAATTTCTTGAAACTTCCAAATGTGACAAAAGATATGAATATAAATAACCAAGAATTTCCTCAAATTCTATGTAAGATGAACACAAAAAGATCCACTCTAAGACATATTAGAGTCATAATGTCCAAACACAAAGGCAGAATTTTGAAGGCAGCAAGAATGAAGCAACTCATCACGTGCATGGGCTCCCCAATAAGTGTAGCAGATTTCTCCTCAGAAACTTTGAGATTCAGAAGGAAGTAGGCTGATATAATCTAAGCGCTAAAAGAATAAAATCTGTCATCCAAAAACCCTATATCTAGAAAAACTGCCCTTCAAAAGTGAGGGACAGTTTAAAACATTCCCAGTAAACAAAAGTTGAGGGTTTGTTACTACTGGATTTGCCTTGCAAGAAATGCTACAGGGATCCTGTAGGTGGAAATAAAAGGACACTAAACCCTAACTTGAAGACATATGAAGAAATAAAGATTTTAGTAAAGGTAAATACATGGACAATTACAAAAGCTAGTAGTACTGTAACAATGGTATATAACCCCAATTTTAATTTTCTACATAATTTAAGAGGTGTAAAACATTTAAATCTCTTAAAATAATGCATTTAAAATTAATGTATACAAAATAATACATTTAAGAAATATGATAACATTTAATTTTAAAAAGCAACTA
Source organism: Catagonus wagneri (assembly GCA_004024745.2). Taxonomy (NCBI): domain Eukaryota; kingdom Metazoa; phylum Chordata; class Mammalia; order Artiodactyla; family Tayassuidae; genus Catagonus; species Catagonus wagneri. The sequence continues at coordinate 10,486,952 of PVHT020001751.1, forward strand.
TTAGTTTAAAAGCTGGTATCATTATAATTTTGTTTTTTAACTGCATATTTTGTTTTCCACACAATTTAAGACAAATCAATTGCAAAATGTTGGTTTATGTTTGGGAACACATGTGTATAAAGATGTATTTTGTGACATAACAACTGAAAGGGGTGGCAATGAAGCTGTTAAAGAAGCAGAGTTTTTATATGTTCCTGAAGTTAAACCAGGAGAAATTCAAATTAAATTGTTATAACTTTAGGATGTTAAATGTACTCTCAATGTAACCGCAAAAAAAATTACCTAAGAATATACACAAAAGGAAATGACAAAGGAATTTAAATACATCATTACAAAAAAAAATTAGCTAAACACAAAGGAAGACAGAAATGCAAGACATGAGGAACAAAAAATCTATGAGGCAAACAAAATAGAAAAATGACAGAACTCGGGACCTACCTGATCTATAATTATGTTAAATGTAAATGAATTAATAAACTCCCTAGTCAAAAGATAGAAGTTGACAAAAGGTTTTAAAATACATGATCTAACTATATGCATTCTATAACAGATTCACTTTAGATTCAGAGACACAGACTGATGGTGAAAAGAAGAAAAAATGTATTCCGTGAAAACAGTGACTCACAGCAACAAGGATGGTTATACTAATAGTAGACAAAACATATGTTAAAATCAAAACAGGCTATAAGTGATATGGGAGATAATTATATATTAATAAAAAGTTCAATATGGCAAGAAGATAGAGAATTAGAAACATTTATGCACCTAAAAACAGGTCATCAAAATATATGATAAAATAACTGAAAGAACTGAACAGAGTAACAGTTCCACAATGATAGCTGATTTCAATCCCCTTCTGAAACAATGGATAAAACAACCATATAAAAGAAAAGAAAAGAGAAAACTTGAACAGCACAATAACCAACTAGATATAACAGATATATACAGAATTCTCTACCAAATAACAATACATAGTCTTCTCAAATGTGCATGAAGTATTTTCCACAATAGACAATATTAGGTCACAAATGAAGTCTCCAACCACAATGAGATGAAGTTAGAAATCAATAGCAAAGAAAACTGCAAAATTCACAGCTTAGTAGAAACTAAACAAAACAATCAATTAATCAAAGAACTCAAATGCGAAATCAGAAAATATTTAGAGACTAATGAAGACAAAAATATCAAAATGGGATATACCAAAATGGGACAGAGTGGAAGGAGTGCTAAAGGGGAAGATTATAGCTATAAATGCTTTATGAAGAAGAAAGATCTGATATCAACAACCTAAGTTTACAACTTAAGAAGTAAGAAAAAGAATAACAAACTAAACCCAAAGCTACCAGAGGAAGGAAATAATAAAGATTAAAGATTAGCACAGAGATAAATAATGTGAATAAAAAAATGATGGAGAAAATCCATGAAACCAAAAGTTGGTTCTCAGAAAAAAAACAACACAACTGACAAACTTTTAGCTAGATGAACTAAGAAAAGAGGAAAAAACGTTTCAAAATAACAAAATCATAAATGAAAGTGGGGACATAACTGTGATATTGAGATGTATGCAAAGAAATACATATTTAATCTTTGGCCCTATTTCTGGTACAGAACTCCTAAAAGCCTTGGAAGCTCTTAAGTGATGAGAGTGATGAAGGTGTCTTTAGTTATGTTAATGAGATGAGTTTTGGAACAAGATGGGGGGTTGGTTGGGAGCAGAGCCAATCTTGCATAAGAGCACTGGAACTTTCAGTCCCACCCCAAACCCTAGGGAGAGGAGAGGGGCTGGAGGTTGACTCAATCACCAATGGCCATGATTTAATCAATTACATGTAACGAAGCCTCCAAAAGACCCAAAATACTGGGATTTGGGGCAACTGGTGAACGCATGGCAATCTGGGGGAGAGTAGTGTTGCTGAAGAGGGCATGGAAGCTCCACACCTTTCCCCCACACCTCGCCCCAGGTATCTCTTTTGTCTGGCTATTTCTGAGTTATATACTTTTACAATAAGCTGATGAACTAGTAGGTAAAATGTCTGAGTTCTATAAGCTACTCCAGCAAATTAATCAAAGCCAAAGAAAAAGTCATGAGAACTTCTGAACTACAGCTAGTTGGTCAGAAATACAGTTAATAACCTGGACTTGTGACTGGTATCTGACATCAAAGAAAGCTGTTGTTGGAATCTCCAATCTATAGCCAGTTGGTCAGAAACACAGGTGATCACCTGGGCTGTGACTGGTGTCTGGAGGTTGGAGGGAACAGTCCTATGTGATTGAGCTCTCAACCTGTGCAGTCTGTTGCCATCTCCAGTTAGATAATGTCAGACTTGAGCTAAACTGAATTGAATTCTCAGATATTTCTGCTGATGTCCGGGAATTGCTTGGTGTTGTACGGGAAGCCTCCACACAAACATTGGAATTGGGTCCAGGCACCCAAAAGAAATATGAACAATTCTATTAGAAAATAAAAGGATTATAAGAGAGTACTATGAATGATTATGCAAGAACAAATCATATGAGCTAGATGAAATAAATTCCTAGGGACACAAGATTATATCAGAAAAGTATAGAATATCTGAATAGACTTATAACTGGTAAGAAGACATTTACTAAATATTTGAAGTAGGACTAAAATCCCTTCTCAAATTTATCCAAAAATTGATGACAATATTTCCTAACTAGTTCTGTGAGATCAGAACCAAAGTCAGATACCAAAGTCAGACAAATGCATTAGAAGAAAACGACAGATCAGTACCCGTTAAGGAAATTAATACAGGAGTTCCCTTTGTGGCTCAGTGGGTTAAGAATCCATGAGGATGTGGGTTTGATCCCTTGCCTTGCTCTCTGTATTAAAAGACCCAGTGAGCTGTGGCGTAGGTCATAGACATTGTTTGGATCTGGCATTGGATCTGGCTGAGGTGAAGGCCCGCAGCTACAGATCCAATTCAAGCCCTAACCTGGAAACTTCCATATACTGCAGGTCCAGCCCTTAAAAAAAACAAAAACTACACAAAATACCAGCACATAGTAAAATATTATACACTACATGACCAAGTCTGATCTATTTCTGGAATTCGAGAATGGTTTAATGTACAAAAATCAGTCAATGTAATAGACCACATTAACACAATGAAAAAGGAGTTCCTGTCGTGGCTCAGTGGTTAACGAATCCGACAAAGAACCATGAGGTTGTGGGTTCGATCCCTGGCCTAGCTCAGTGAGTTAAGGATCCGGCGTTGCCGTGAGCTGTGGTGTAGGTTGCAGACGCGGCTCAGATCCCGCATTGCTGTGGCAGTGGTGAAGGCCGGCAGCTACAGCTCCTGTTTGACCGCTAGCCTGGGAACCTCCATATGCCGTGGGTGCAGCCCTAGATAAGGCAAAAAGACCAATAAAAAAAAGGAATAAAAACACTTAATTTATGAAAAAAAAAACTTTATAAAACTCACACTTTCATAATAAAAACACTCAAAAAAAACCCTAAGAATAGGAGTTCCCATTGTGGCACAGTGGAAATGAATCTGACTAGTATCCACGAGGATGCACATTTGATTCCTGGCCTCACTCAGTGGGTTAGGGATCTGGTGTTGCCATTAGCTGTGGTACAGGTCGCAGATACGGCTTAGATCCTATGTTGCTGTGGTTGTGGTGTAGGCTGACAGCTGTAGCTCTGACTTGATCCCTAGCTTAGGAACTTCCATATGCCACAGGTATGGCCCTAAAAAGCAAAAAACAAAAATACCCACATCAACATAACAAAGCCAGTATATGACAAACTCACAGAAAATATACTCAATTATAAAAGACTAAAAGTTTTTCCTGTAAGATCATGAACAAAGCAAGTACACCTGCTGTTGTCACTTCTATTCAGCTATACAACATGGTACTGAAACCCCTGGCCAGAGAAATTAGGCAAGAAAAATAATTTTAAAGCATCCAAACAGAAAAGGAAGATGTGAAATGACGCCTGTTTCCAGATATAATCTTATGTAGAAAAAATGCTAAAGATTTAAAACAAATAAAAACTGTTAGAATGAATAAATTCAGCAAAACTAACAGGATACAAAATTAAAATCCAAAAATCGGTTACGTTTTAATACAAAAACAATGAATAAGCCGAAAAAGAAATTACAAAAAAGCCATATACAATGGCATGCATTAAAAGTACTTAGTAATTAATTTAACCAAGGAGTTGAAAAACTTGTACAATGAAAACTACGTAATATTGGTGAAAGGAATTAAATATTTTTTTAAAAATGTAAATATACCTCATGTTCATGATTGGGAAGACAATATTAATATTATTAAAATGCTGATAACACTTGAAATGATTTACAGATTTAATGCAATCTCTATCAAAATCCCAATGAGTTTTTTGCACAAATATAAAACCCATTCATAAAGACCACAAGGGACTGTCAAGGGACCCCAAACAGTCATAAAAACCCTAAAATAGAAAAACAAAGCTGGAGGACTTACATTTCCTGATTAAAAAACCAACTATAAAGTTATAGTAATCAAAACAGTATGGTACTTGTATAAAAGACATATAGACTAGATACCAGATATCTAGACACATAGTCTAGATATAGATTAGCTATGTATTCTGGATTAGAATACAGAGTCCAGAAAAAGGCCTTCACATATATAGTCAAATGACTTTCAACAAGAATGCCAAAATCATTACAGAAAATACAATCTTTTCAACAAATGATAGCAGAAAAACTGAATATCCATATGAAAAATAAAGTTCAGATTTTTACCTAACACCATATACAAAAACTAATTCAAAATGGATCCATGCACTAAAGCTTCACAGTATCAGATTGCCAATGATTTCCTGGATATGACACCAAAGGCACAGATAATAAGAGGGAAAATAGACAAGTTAAATAAGTTTTTACTAAAATTGTGTATCAAAAGATACTATCAACAGAATAAAAAGGCAACCTAAGGACAAGGAGAAAATATTTGCTAACCACACATCTGATAAGGGAATAACAGCTAAAATATATAGGCAACTCCTAAAACTCAAAAATAAACACAAAACAATCCAATTCAAACATGGGTAATAAACTTGAACAGCCACTTCTCTATGTGCCAATAAGCACATGAAAAGATATTACACATCACTAATTAAAAGCAAAGCAAAACTACAATGCAATACCACCTCCCAGTAGAATGGCTACTATCAAAACAAAAACAAAAACAGAAAATAACAAACACTGCTGAGGATGTGGAAAAACTGGAACCCTTGTGCATGTTAATGGGAATGCAAAATGATATAACCACTGTGAACAAGTATGGTGCTCTCTCAAAGAATTAAAACTAGAAGTTCCCACTGTGGCTCAGGGATAGAGAACCCAACTAATATCCATGAGGACACCGGTTTGATCCCTGGCCTTGCTCGGTGGATAAAGGATCTGGTGTTGCTGTGAGCTATGGTATGGGACGCAAATGTGGCTCAGATCCTACATGACTGGCTTAGTGTAGACCCACAGCTGCTGCTTCGATGCAACTAAAGTATCCATCAGTGCACGAAGGAATAGATAAGCAAATGTGGTATTAGGAAGAAGGAAAAGGTTCACCTACAACTTGAACAAACCCTTAGGGTATTATGCTAAGTGAAATTAGCCAGTCACAAAAAGACAAATTCTGTGTAGCCCATTTATATGAGGTCAAAATCATAGAGATAGAAAATGGAATAGTAGTTGCTTGGGAGGTGTGTAGGAAATGAATGGGCATTTACGGTTTAACGGATATATAGTTTCAGTTTCATAAGATGAAAAGCTTATGGAAAGGAGTGGTGGTAGGTTGCACAACACTGTAAATGTACCTAATACCACTGAATTATAAATTTAAAAATGGTTAATATTTTTTTTTTTTGTCTTTTTGACTTTTCTAGGGCTGCACTCACGGCATTTAGAGGTTCTCAAGCTAGGGGTCTAAAAGGAGCTGTAACCGCCGGCCTACGCCACAGCCACAGCAAGGCAGGATCCGAGCCGCGTCTGCGACCTACACCACAGCTCAGGGCAACGCCGGATCGTTAACCCACTGAGCAAGGCCAGGGATCGAACCTGCAGCCTCATGGTTCCTAGTCAGATTCGTTAACCACTGAACCACGACGGGAACTCCAAGATAATAAGTTTTTGATATGTCTATTTTGCCACAATAAAAAATTGAAATAATGAACTGTAAGACCTCTGAGCGTTGTGCTCTCAAAATATCTGGAATACCAAGGTGTCTACAAACTTCCAACTGGACATGCAAATAAATTGGTATGCAACTTACAGGTCATTTACTTAACTTACTTTTCATTTACAAGCACAGAATACTTCATCATATAACAAATTAACAACAAAAATCCTTGTATGTACTACTGATATTTAAGCTATGCTTAGAGTTCACTATATTTGTTTCAGATTACACTCTTCATTAATAGTAAAAAAAAACTGCAGATACAGCTAAATCCTACCCTTACCCCAGATCCATTACCCTTCTTTCCTTAGCAAAGGGAACAACTAACCTAAAGGTAAGAAATACGAGTCTAATTGATTTTTTTTATAGTTCCGTTAAATTTGTAGGTTATCTTGAAACAATACACGGGGGTTATTTACATAAATGGCTTTTCTCTTTTTTTAAACGTTTTTCAGTCAGTATTGTTTTACAGTTTTATTTGTATAGATTTAAAAAAAAAAAAGTCTTCTCTGAGTGTAGCTGGGCACCACTCAAGCCAGCCTGGGGAGACAAACTGAGGAGACATTTTAGAGCTTAGAACCCTCATGTCCAGATGAGGAGGGGTGGGGCACCAGTTGGGGTGCTGCCACAGCAAAGTTACGGGGTTGGGAACCTAGACCCTTTCTGTTCCCATCCCTGAGCGCCCACTCACCTGACCCGGAGCTCAGACACCAAAATGCCTCGCCGTGCAGCCGCCAGACTGAAGAAAACAGCGGACAGGAAGATGACGTCATCTAGGAGGCGGGGCACGCACTCCTCATCCAGAGAAGAAGCCACACCTGCTTCCACGGAGCTCCACAAATGCTGGTTGCACCTGGTGAAGCCATCATCCTGTTGAGAGCCAGGCGAGATCTTGGCTGGGCCGGCGTGCTAGGTCCCTGAGCTCCGCCCAGAACGTGCCCCGAAACTGGTCCCGTCCCAAGACGCACCCTCCAGTCAGGCCTTGCCCAGAGAAAAATACAGAGTTAGTTCTATCAGTTTGGTTTCAGTGTTATATCACTTTGATTCCAGTGTAGTATTTAGTTGATTAAATATACTTTATCTTATTGAAAAGTCAAGTTGTTTGCAAATTTTATTATTAAAATATTGTTCTAAGAAGAAGAAATCCTATACACGTGAGATGTTCTTCTAAGAGAAATTAAGGCTTCATAGAGCATGCTCATTTTAAACTTCAGCAGGTTTTCCAAATTACTCTTCAGCGATCATTTAAAACCATTCCTGTTTGCGAAATTCTAATGTAATATAGTATGAACAAAAACGACAATTTTTAGACAGAAACTTGAAAAAGTCACATGAGTCAGGCCCACTATATAGAAATACCGCACCATAACTTCCTTTTAAAATAACTCTCATGTTCAAAAACTGGGTAAGACAATTCAATACCTTGAAATGCGTTTTAGTACACAGCTAGGATGACTTCCTAATGATAAGTGAGGGAATAAACTACGGAGGGCAAAACAATAATTTCAAAGTAGATACCCACTAAGGAAGTAAAAATAGATGACTGAGTAAATTATATACATAACTAGTAATGGGAAAAAGAAACATTAGAGTCCTTGATGAAAACTGTTAAATTTTGACCCATTTTTTAATTCACAAATCTGCAAGTATCTGCCATGTTTTGGAATTCTGTCATGGAAATCTGTCATGTTTTGGAAAACAAAAGCTTTTTTAAGTTTCTTGGGTAACAGTAAGATGTAAAATAATAATCATTAAGCAAATGCCACGTTTTGTTAAATTGACCTCAAACTTTTAGGCCTGTTTGGTTAGATGGTGAAAACAAAGGGCCAAGGCTACCTTCACTGAATTTAGGAAGTGGGATGGCAAGGCATGCTTCCCACAGGCAATGTTTCAGTTATCCTTGGTCCCTCCAAAATTATGTAATGTAAACAATTTTCATTTTCTAAGTCAACTCCATTTAGTGCTTGAATGATCTACTAACATTTTACCTTCTCTTTTTCTTTTCTTTCTTTCATCTCTATTTTAATATGTATTTATTTTAAATAATAACACATTTTAAATAATATTTTTTGCCCTTCAGGGTAATTGACACTCTCACAAAACTTATTTTAAAAATGAGGATGCAGATGTAATATTTCTTTGGGGATATACAGATACAGATATAGGCATATAATACTTATCAAGGAAGACATTCTGGGAAGTAAAATGTCTCATCAAATTTTAAAAGATTCAAAACATAAAAAACGTTCTCTGACCATAAAGATACTAAATTAACATTACGGACACTATAATATCCAGAAAGTCTCTAAATTTGGAAATCTGAACACACACTTCTAAACAATACATGAGTCAAAGAGGATCTCTCAAAGGAAATTTTAAAATATTTTAAACTAAATATAGATGGAAATACAACATACCAAAATTTGTAGGATCCAACTAAAGCAGAGTTGAAAGGGAAATATATAACATTAAATGCTTATATTGAAAGAGAAGGAAGATTGAAAATCAGTAAACAGACTTCCACCTTAAGAAACTTAAATAAAATCAAAAGTAAAAAGAAAACACAACAATCGGAGCAGAAATTGAAACAGAATACAAAAGAGAAACACAATGAAACTAAAATCTGAATCTTTGATAAGCTGAATGAAAATTTTTTTTTTTTTTGTCTTTTTGCGTTTATCTAGAGTCGCACCCACGGCATATGGAGCTTCCCAGGCTAGGGGTCTAACAGGAACTGTACCTGCCAGCCTTCACCGCAGCCACAGCAACGTGGGATCTGAGCCACGTCTGCAACCTACACCACAGCTCACGGCAAAGCCGGATCTTTAACCCATTGAGCAAGGGCAGGGATCGAACACCACAACCTCATGGTTCTTAGTCAGATTGGTTAACCACTGAGCCACGACAGGAAGTCCAAGCTGGCTGAAATTGAAAACCTCTATCTAGCTGATGAAAAAGAGAGAGCGAGAAAGAGAAAACACATGACTGACACCAGAAAAAAAAGAAGGGACAGTCTACTTCTGCCATAGACATCAAATGAAAAAAAGGAAATACTATTAAAAAACAAACAGTATGCCAATAAATTTGACAACTTATATAAAATGGAGCAATTCCTTGAAGAACACAAACTACCAACCCTCACTTTAGAGAAAACAGGTAACATAAATAATTCTATATCTAAAGAAATTAAATTTCTAGTTAAAATATAAAAAATAGAAAACTAAATATGTAGATAGTTTCACTGACAAATTCTACCAAACATTTAGAAGAGAAATAATTCCAATTCCTATAGTCTCCTCATAAAATATAAGAAAATAAAATACTTCAGAACTCATTTTATGAGACCAGAAATACTCCAATGCCAAACCAGACAAAGACATTATAAAAAAGAAAAATACAAAGAAAGAACAATATATCATGGATAAGACTAACACATTGTGATCAAGTGAGATTCATTCCAAGAGCAAAAGTCTTGTTCAACATTTAAAAATCAATGCATATAATTTGCCATATTAGACTAAAAAAAAAACACCACATGATCATATTAATAGATGCAAAAATACTGACAAAATATTGCAAAATACAACATTCATTTGTCATAACATCTCACAGTAGTCTACAAATAAAACTTCCTTTAACTAATAAAGGGCATCTACAAAGAACTTTCAGCTAGTATCATAGGGCTATGATTCAGTTGGGATCAGTTTTCACTTAAAGTGTGAAATACGTGCTGAGGTTCCTATTCTCCAACCCTTTTTTCCATACGGAGATGTCCAGTTGTTCTAGCACTATTTATTCAAAAGAAAACCATTTTTCCATTGACTGGCCTATGGAATTCCATAAAAAACAAATTGAACATATTCGTGTGGGCCTATTTCTGCCCTCTATGATCTATTCCATTATCTATGCATTACATCCTTTCACCAACCCCACACTGTTTCAGTTACCATAACTTACGAGTAATCTTGAAATTAAGTAGTTTGAGTGCTCAGACCTCATACGCTGTTTTTGCAGAATTGTTTTATGTATTCTAGTTCCTCTGCCTTTCCATAAAAATTCCATAATCATCTTGTCAATATCTATAAAGATGCTTGCTGAGATTTTTATCGAGATTGAGATAAATATATAGATCAAATTTGAGAGAACTAATATCTTAATTCTCATCTTCCAATCCAAGAACACAGAACCTGTCTCATATTACAGCACATGTGGTAGAAATTTTATTTCTTTTAACAGAGTTTTGTAGTATTAGGACACTTTATTTGTACTACCCAAACATGGAAACAACCCAAACAAATGTCTATCAATGAGTGAATAGGTAAACAAATTTTGGTATTTATAACTTGGAATACTACTCAGCAATAAAAAGAACAAACTATCAGCACATACAACCTGTCTGGATTTTTAAACTAATTATGCTCCATGAAAGAAAACAGTACATTCTATATGATTGTATTTATTTAAAACCTTATAAATTTTAAGCTAATTAATATTGAGAGGAAGATAGGTAGTTGCCAGATTATGGGGTAGGGGTAGACAGAGGAGGGTAGAATGGAGGGTTTACAAAGGGACACAGGTAAACTTTTGGGGGTGATGGATATGCTCACTCTTTTTTTTTTTTTGCGTTTTTTTTGCTTTTTAGGGCCACACCCGCAACATATGGAAGTTTCCAGGCTAGGGGTCGAATCGGAGCTACAGCTGCTGGCCTACACCACAGCAACATGGGATTCAAGCTGCATCTACACCAAAGCTACTGACAACGCCAGTCCTTGACCCGTGAAGCAAGGCCAGGGACTGAACCCGCATCCTCATGGATTCATTTCTGCTGCACCGCAACTGGAATTACCTATGTTCACTCTCTTGATTGCGGTGATGCTTTCATTGGCATATCATATGGCTCAATACTGATCAAATTACATAACATAAATGCTTATAGTTTATTGCATGGCAGTTATAACTCAGTGAAATTGGGGGGTTTTGCTTGTTTTACTCAGTATTGCTAAATTTTGTTCTCGATATTTGACAATATACTATTAACCACCATATCACCTGCCCCATGTTTTCTTCCAAAAGAGGAATTTGGAGACTTCATGGCAGTATCAATACATGGAATGCTAATAACCCAAACAGGACCAGTTTTTACTCTAAAGTCTATATTTTCTAAATTTCAAATAGCAAAGTGACCACATAATCACATACATATAACTAAACACTCATCTAAAGTAAAGGGATATTTTTCCCCATAGAAGTCATAAATTGTAATGATAGATTGCATTAGGCAATTACAATTTTGAAGAATGGATGGTGTCCCCTTCAGAGTGGTTACTTAGGACATTATAATGGCAGCATTACATTCATCACAGCATATAGGAGACTTGACACAAATACAATGGAAAGGTCATTAATGGAGAAAGGTTTTAAAACTGTCATCAGATCCATTAGAGCTGATACCAGTATTTTACATAAAAATTGCCTGCTGTGAGGATAAGTTATCTGGGATCAGATATTTGAAGAAAATCAAATCAGATATTTGATTGCTAGATGACATAGCTGTTAAAAGGACAGACACAAATATATATGAATAGAAGCTTGAAGCACTGAAGGCAGAAATGTCAAGAGAAAAGTTTCTGTGAGAAATAGGCTGATTCTTTGGTTAGGCGCTGAAATAAAATGGAGACTCCTTTTTCAAAATACACCTGAAGATTAACCTTTTCGACTACCATGGGAAAATCTTCATCCATATCTTCAGATGCTGTGGGCTCAGCCAAGTAATTCAATCAAATAAGTTGTCAAAGTGATCTTTGTTCTCTTCTTCTTCTTCTTTATTATACTTGATTTACAGCATTGTGTCTGTTCTCTTCTTTGTTGACGTGGAAAATGTTACTAGAAAGTTGTTTAAACTCTTAGTCTTTCAGTGGTAGGACATAAATCAGCATTAGGTTCTTATTTCCATATTCTGACATTAACTATGATGTGTACTCTGACAAAGATCCAATATAAACAGACTATGGCACAGTGCACTCCAATTTTTAATAATGAGTATGCTAAGAAGAGGACTTCTGTTTAATACAAAACTGTATACAGCTGGAATCAATATGGAATGATGGGCTTTTTGATATTCTCAAATGAACCTTGTCTTAGCAGTTATGTTCTGTATTAGTAGAATTAGCAGGGTTTTCTGAGGCCGCTCAATTTCTTATGCTCAAAAAAGAATATACATTATATAAGGAGGCAACTGGAAAGAGAAGAAAGTTTTTTCCCGATGGGTTAACATAATAGGATTTTTGTAAAATTATGGTAGGGCTGTGATAATAATCTGGTTAATTCTCGGATCATCTTAACACTTACTTGAAAATTTACTCAGACCTTTTCCATGGTTAACATTACTAACCGGATAAAGGTATAATACTGTGTAGCACCCAAAGATCCTCACATGGAAAGCTAGAATCTAAATGTCAAACATCTGAAGAAGGAATTAAAATAAAACCATAAAGGGATGTACTAAGAAACCATTCTTGCCTAGAAGAATATGGTTAAATAGAAGGCCCAAGGACAGTTCAAAGCTGTTTCCTCTGTCACCTGCGTCTTCCCCTCAATTAAGGATGCTGGCAGTACATGGAGTGACTTACAGAGCAATCTCCATTGATTTACTGTACACCTAGTGCCTACAGCTCTTGTATCTTTCTCTAATCCGGTGGTCATTTATGTTGTACATGTGGGTATAGAAATGGTAACACTCGTCTGTATTTATACTATACAGTAAGAATATCAGGGGATTTCTAAATCATTTAAGTCACACGTTCATCAAAATGTTCATCACTGAGAAAAAGACCCCATGGGATTTTTTTTCTGCTTTACTCCATGTGCAGAATATTTTATATGAGCCTGCACTCATTTTTCAGAGGACAATCTAATGCAAACTTTAAAGGAGGGTTAATTCTAACTCATAGTAAGTTTCCAGACATAAGCCTGGCAAAGTAGCTATTTAAAGGGAAATTTTAAATGGACATTAAACACAAGACAATTCAGATATATAATGAAGCAAAATAGGAAGAAGAATGACCTACCATCTGAAAAACTGCTGCAATCTTCCAGTAAACATCTGCAGATTAGGTTACTTTCCTAATTCATTATTTCTTGTAAATCAGAGACTTTTTACTTCCCAGTAAACATCTTTAGTTTGGATTACTGTTTTCTGATTCATTATCTCATGTAAATCAGAGACATTTTACTTCATATTCCTTCAAAAGGAGATATCTATCTTAACTGATAACATTGTTTACTGGAGACTATCTGTTTTACTTCTGTGATCATTCTTGAGAATGGTCTCTTGAGCCCGCTGGTATACTAGTAAAAAATAGTGCACCCTAGTGAGAGGTAGAATCCTCTTTATAGGTCTAGTTTGTGATAACCTTCCTCAATTCTATTTTGTGGTCTGTAAACCATTTAAGTACATCCTACTTTGGGAACGTAATTGGAAATACTCCATCCGAACTGTTTTTAAATTGAGAATTTAGGTTGGGAAATTGCTGCAGGCCATTTATTAATTTATTATCTTATTAGGACCACATAATTCTTAGACTCATTTGGTCATTATTGATCCCAAAGATACTACGACCCGTCATTGTTTTGACACTGATGGTGAAATAAGATGTAAATTTTATTCTATATTAATGTTTAGTTCATGACAGGAATAGTCTGTGGTTTTTTTTGCTTTTTTCTGTTTTTCCTTTTTTTTTTTTTTTTTTTGCTTTGGAGGGCTGCATCTGCAGCATATGGAAGTTCCTAGGCTAAGGGTCAAATCGGAACTACAGCTGCCAGCCTATGCCACAGCAACATGGGATCCAAGCTGCATCTGTGACCTACACCGCAACTAACAGCAATGCCGGATCCCCAACCCACTGAGCAAGGCCGGAGATTGAACCCACATGCTCATGGATGCTAGTCAGATTCGTTTTCGCTGGGCCACAATGGGAAATCCTAACTAGTCTGATTTTACACATTAGTGTATGTGTTTCCAATTTCTGTAATAATGAGTTACACATAGTTGTATCAGTTTACTTTCTTTAAATCTCTTATCACTATTCTTTAATGAGCATATAAACCATCACCTCCAACTGTTTAGTATCAAAAACTGAAATGATGCATGCATTAATTAGGAATACAGAGTCCTTTGATTTGCTCAATAAAAATACTTTCTAAAAATATGACAAAGAGGAGTTCCTGTTGTGGAGCAGCAGAAACGAATCTGACTAGGAACCATGAGGTTGCGGGTATGATCCCTGGCCTTGCTCAGTGGGTTAAGGATTCAGCGTAGCCGTGAGCTGTGGTGTATGTCACAGACATAGCTGGGATCCCGCATTGCTGTGGCTGTAGGCCGGTAGCGACAGCTCCATTAGACCTCTAGCCTGGGAACCTCCAGGGTGTGACCCTAAAAGGACAAAAAATAAATAAATAAAATAAAAAATAGAAATATGACAAAGAATACAAACTTCCTGTCATTTACATTCAGTTAAGTTTTCATTACCTCATAGCCATTTGCAAATACATTCTTCTGTCAAAGCTGAAAATACCTCTAATTAAAAAAATAAAGAAAGAAAGCACCTGTTTGGGGTCCAATTATGAATTGCAGAGAACTATCATTTCTAATTACTAAATAGCTACAGTATTGCCATTTAAGTCAAATCAACTACACTTGAAAATAAAACTAGAATTTAAATGTTATAATCATTTATAATTCATTCTGCTTTTGCACACAAAAATAAGGCTCAATTCAAAAGCAAGCCTAGGGTAGGATGTGTACTTTGCAAATCTCACTGGGTGGTTTTAACATAGATGACACCATATTTTCAGAAATTTAATGAGGCAGTTTTTTTCCCCTTAAAGCACATTTTGTAAATTAATCTTGAGAGCTTCCTCTCCCCTACCCCAAGAAAAGATAACTTGTAATAATTCTAAACATTTTTTTTTAATATTGCCACTTAAATCTTCTAGAAAAGCTCCAATATGAAATCACACTTAAGGAATTTCTGGACATAATATAAATACTTTTAACTCATAAAGATGAGTATAATTAGATCTTAAAGACTAAAGCTGATAGCATCTTCTACTTGGACATTAGGAAAATCAATGACCCAAAGGAATCCAATGATAATTTCTCAGGCAAAACTACAGAGGGTACGACTTTTAAGACCTCAAATGCAGTTAATGTTCTCTTGGGAAAGACTGAAGGTTCCCAATATCAATCTTTAATCTGTAGACACATTTCAGTTCCCTCTGGATACCACCAGTCAGTTCCCCCAGCGTAGGCATCTTTCATCTTGATTTGGAAAGAGCGTGACAGTCACTGATCCATGTCATAAATCACTAAAATACACATATTATAATTAGATCTTTCTTCGCAAAGGCATTTAACCATACCCCAAATATGCTCTGCTATAAGGAACTCTAATGGAAAAAAACAACTGCCATTTTTTTTTAACTTGGTTTTGTTAACCATGCTTCATCTATAGGTTATTTTAGGCATGTTTGTTTGCTGCTACTTAAAATAAGGTCACACATAATCTTGCTGATTATATAAGTTCTCTTCCTCTAAAAAAATCACCGGATACAGCACAATTCTGACAAAAGCACACATTGCAGGGTTGATTTATAGAGGAATATGACAGTATTCAGGTTACGTAGCTGGCAAAGTTTACCATTCCCTTAAGATTCTATATGTACATGATGATTTACAATCAGTTGAGTGCATCTTAAATTAAAACATGTGAACAAAAAAAGCATAAATTCCCATGTTGTGATTTTATTTTCAGTTTCCAAGCCCCTTTTTCTGTGTTTTCCCATGTCATTAGTGGTGCTTCTGACTCTACAAATAAGGCTATGAAATCCCCAGGCCTGTTGTGAAAATTGGGGTGATCCTTAAAACTCACTAATCCTTGGTAGGGGTTAAAAACAAAAACAAAACAACTTATTTGTCTTGTTCCTGATGTACAGATCTGGGAGGGAGTAACTCAGGAAATACGTCTCATTCCATAATTTTTCGAATAGTCAAGAAATTACTTAAACACATTTTGGAATTGGCTGAAATCTATTTGAGTTTTGGCTTTGCCACTCGCTAAGTGTGTGACTTTCACAAGTCACTAACATCTTTAGATATCAATGTTATCCCTCATTAGAATAGTGATAAACATTTTATCAAATTCTTAGAGCACACATGATACATTGATGAAACAGCACACAAAGAAATTAGTAGCTGACACACAACGCAAAACAAGTGTTCCTGTTGTTTCTGAAAGTCACAATTTTTTGTCAGCTTTACAACAACAAAATTCACGAGTTTTCACAAAGTATACAGAGGCATAACCATGACAACTGTCATGAAATAAAACATTGCATCACCCTAAAAAGAGTAACACATAGAATCACAAACATTTAAGACATAAAAAAATTTTATGGCATCTAGTCCAATTTCTTTACACTATAGATGAGGAAATCAAGGTCCCATGCAGTGCAGAAAACTACTCATTCTCACTTACCTTAGCAGGGTCAAACCGGTTAAATATCTCAAGCATCCTTCCTCTGGGCTCGGTTCTCTTCTGCTTTAACACGCCAGCTCCAGGGAACCATGAGATTCTGGAGAAGCCTCAGCACCCTACAGAATCATCCACACAATGTAGCAACCCAGAGGACCAGGAACAGGAGAGGGAAAACTGGTGAACAACTTATACTGCCCTCCTTTGGAATCCAAGCACTGGAGAGGTTACTTGTTCTTTTACTCTAGAAGCAACTCCAAAATTTCCTTTAGAGTTTGAAATTTCAATAGTGTTCACCAAAGACACTATTTAGAAAAAAATAATATGTACATTTAACAAACGAATGATGAAATTTGGGGGTGAGTTGAATACACAACAGAAAAAGAACATTGTATTGGAAAACAAGGAAGAAAGACTCTACCCACGGTAGACAAACAAAACATATGGGTTTTTGATCAAACTCTGTTGTTCTTAGGAGTATCTGATGCTTCTTTGCTGGGAGAAACACTGGCTTATCTCACGCCAAGGTATGGTGACCTTGTATCCTATTGGTTGATTGGGATTTTTAAGCTTTAGAGAGTACGGCAGTCAGGATCACAGAATTTCACACTACTGGTTCTCTTGAGATAAAAGGGCCTTACCCTTCTATCTTTCATCAAAAGTCTGGGTGAAAGAGAGGATATCTACACACCATAGATAAAAATCATGACTTTCTAACATTTTATTTATATCCCCTAAAATAATTTTGAAAAACTGTGAATCACCTTATACATTTTAAGTTGATATCCAAATTGCTCTGTCATTTTAAGTTTAAATAGTATTTAAAATGTATGAGCTTTTTAAAAAGATTAATTAATGTTTCAAAACAAAAACGTTAGATCACTAGTTCAAATGTTTCCAGTGAAATCTAATTATCATTGTTATTTGATGCTTACCATCTTCCATTAAAAAAAAGTAATAAGGTATTCTTCAAAAAATCTGCCATCATTCCTTCTGGATCTTGTTCTTGTAGTTCCATTCCACTTCCACATATAATCTTATCTTTCTAAAATAAATTGAATGTATGAAAATCTTTTCTAAATAATCCTATAATACTTAATGGCAGCAAGTATATATGAACAAATATATTTGCTTATAATTTTCTATGGTCATCTATGTTGACAGAAGCAAAATAAATTTATTACCAACTTTAATAAATAATCATTAAGGAGAGTAAGTAAAACGTAATTAAGAATGCATTACTTAATGAAATACATGATGGATGCTCTTGTTTTATTTCAATTAGTTTATGTACCCTCCTAAAATGAAACAGGGTTCAGGATCAATTTGGCTTCTCTCTTTCTCTCTCTCTCTCTTTTTTTTTTTTTCTTGGCTATGTGGGATCTCAGTTTCCAGACCGGGGAATGAATCCAGGACAGGCTGCAGCCACAGCAGTGAAAACACTAAACCACTAGAGAACTACCAGTTTCTAGTTTGTTTTTCGTTTTTTTTAAAGGGCGCACCTACGGCTTATGAAGATTCCCAGGCTAGGGGTCGAATCAGAGCTGCAGCCACTGACCTATACCACACAACAGCAATGCCAGATCCAAGCCACATCTGTGACCTACACCACAGTTCACAGCAATCACCAGATCCTTAACCCACTGTGCGAGGTCAGGTATCGAAACTGCGTCCTCAAGGACGCTAGTCAGATTTGTTTCCTCTGAGCCATGACGGGATCTCCTCTAGTTTTTAATAGACATATTCGTTGAGATAACTTGTTCTTCCCCAAAGAGATGAGAATGAAAAGAATTTCACTATGGCAATAAAATTTAATTCATTGAACTACTTTCAAGTTATAAGACAAAATTCACATTCTGATCTCTCATCTAAAATATATCCTTAATGGTCTAATTGCTAGGTTAGTTTCTTTATTCAATTTTATTGAAAGAAAAGAATTAGAAGCCACCTGATTGGCAAAAGAAATTATTTCCCAGTCATTAGTGTCATTTAAATTATACCTTTGATTGGGCCTTTACACAGAGGAAATGCACCATATAAAGATTCCCTTTGTGTGAAATCTATGCCTTTCTATGGTAAAGGAGGTGAAAACCAATTAGAAAAGAGAAATTAGGGAAGGATAATAATCAGGAAGCTTCTAGCAAGATGCATTGGCTATCAGCAATTTGTCAGGAACATCAATGCTAGGAAGCAATGCATATGGCAGTTGAATATTTGGAAATTGTTTTCCTGAAAACCGAGTGCCTGGTAGAAAGTCTTAATGGACACCCACAGGGAAAACACACAAAGACCTCCGGAGTAACAAATGCTAAAACTAATTTTATCTATGAAAGTTTTCCTATGTTGCTCTTTAGACCTCTGTTAATTTACATCATCTCCAAGCTTCATGCCGCCCTAGAACCATCCTCATTGAGATATAATATATTCCTGATTTTGAAGGCTAAAAAATGAAAAAAATTCATATACCATTACTGGTATTTGATTAACTCAAGACTATACTTGAGGGCCAATTGGGGGGGAGGGAAGTATTTAGAGGTAATTGGCATTTTCTGTAAAATGTTTTTTGAAAAGAATTCAATTATACTTCTTTTATTAAAGTCTCTTGAAATGAATTCTTACCACTAATTTGTACTAGGAAATGTTTGTTAGCCTTGAATAAATAATATATATTAATTCAATTATAGACAAAAAGGTTATAGAACATTTTGTGTTTCTACCTTTGTCTTGACAGCTCAGATACTTAGAGTCAAATTTAAAGCTAAATCACTGTCAATATTTCTTAACTATAAAATATGCTTCCCCCCTTTTCCTTATGATTTTATATTTGTATGTTTTTTTAATAACCTCATTCCATACATACAATTTAAGCCATAAGTCTCTTTATTGAAGATTTAAGACATAACTTAGAGGCTGGAGGAATTAAAATATAAATAATTAAAATATCCACAATCTGGCTATGTAGCTTGTGAAGCTAAATTTTCTTCTTGACAATTACTATCTGTTAGGAAGCTGGTATTAATATTGTATAATTTCAAGTGCTTTTTAGATAAGCAGGAGATTACTGTAACATATATATTTATAGAGGTGATGTTGTTCTGAAACCTGAGAGCATACACATTCATTACGGAAAACATGACAAGGTTTCTATTGGTCTCTGATTGGAACAGCTGCCAGAACTTCTGATAGGACTCATGAAAATATAAAAAATAACTATAGCTGGAAACTGCAATGGTAAAGAGATCTCATTGTCTTGCTTCTACTTTCCACTAATTTTGAAATTAAAAAAAAAAAAGCAACCCTTGTCTAATTTACATGGGTGTCAAAATGTAACAAAATAGTCTTTGACACTACCTTACAGGAAGGTCTATGTCCCAACTCTGCCATTTGCACCTATATGTCCTTACATGACCTTGCTTTATCATAATGTCCTATTGCAGTACTGGCAGGACACATTCATTATAAGAGAGGTGGCTTCAATATCTTTAGTATGGAGTTTCGCATCTGAGTTGGCTGCTTGGCTACTGAGTACATCTAAGATTGAGCATCCCATGCCTTATTTGTCCCCCCGACTCTCTGGTCCCCCTAATATTGATTAGGATGTCCTTTCTCTAGGGCAGGCAAAACATGCAATTATCCCAATGAGCAAGAAAGTAATTAACGGGTGAGAAATATGCCCAGAGTACATTTTAAATGAAGCTTTATCCCAAACATTCTATCAGTTAAAAGTAACTAGGCAGAAGATAAGCTGATCTGCTAAGCAATCTAATAAGGTAAAAACAGCTAGGACAATCCCCTTGTAACATAATAGAAACCAATGCAATTACACTAAAGCCATGTTTAGGACATCCTGGCTTAGATAATAGAAAGTACAACTGTAGAAAGACAAACTCTGGGACCACCTTCCAATTCCACTAGGACTCCAGGATGAAGGAGAGTCCTGTTTCAAATCCCTGCACCTGGTAACAGATGTTTCACTGTTAAATAAATGTAGCTATCTCCAGAAAGAAAACATGGCACAATATGAAGAAAAAGATCAGGTGATCATGACTTATACAACCATGTAAGTCATCAAACTCGCTATAGCGTGTTTAAAAGCATAAATTTTCTAATCAGTTTTCTCAAATCTGATACCCATTCATTCATCTGTTCATTCAACTGTTTACCAAATATGCATTTGAGCATTTTTCAGGAGTGAGGATGAGTTCTAGACAGCTTTAAGAAAGATTTAAAACAGCAAAGAATTTGGGGAGGAGCATGTTTTGGCTTTGCATTCTGGTTCTGACATGAACATCCTGTGTGGGTCAGACTGGGGTTTGGGGGTCCCAAAGTTTGTACAATTTACTGGATCCTTTGTAAGGAAAAAAATATACAAAATTGGGACTACAGACTCATACCAGTAAGGAATCCTGAAACTTCATCAACTTCACAGACATCTGCCTCCATAACTGGGTGTGATCTTGTGCTTCACCTTCTTCAAACCATGGAAAAAGTGCTTTGTGCAGTACCTGGCATGAGTGGGCTCATGTTAAATGGTAGCTAGCAGTGTTGTCAGAGAGCAGACACAGGGTGGGTTTACGCAGACCACAGCAGGCCAGGGCTGCTCCCTTTATTTTTTTCTTAAGAAAAGTACATTCAGTCTAGCTGCCTTCTCAGAAGCCCAGATAAATGCTGGAGTGTCCAAATAAGCTTAAATGACATAGGAACCCTCTGGGAAGGAATAAAGGAGTGCATTTGGCCTTAGGTAGTCTTTTCTGCTCAGTTAATTGGATTCACCAAACTCTCTTTTACAATGACAAAAAGCAAATGTTTGGGATAGAAACCTTCCCTCAGTCTGGTAGAACACCACCATTTCAAATAAACATTTTGATCAAACATTTCATCACGTAGATTGTGTTTTCCCAAAAAAAGCTTCTGCACCTACGTACACTGGTTTTTTCCTTCCCAAAATATTTGCTTGAGCTTTTCTAGACACAGGTTGGAGGCACCAAAAAATAAAATAGTTTTCTTTCTTTTCTGTTTCTTTTTAAACTATCAGTTGTCCAGACTCACTATCATTGTTTAAAGCTGGTTATTGATAGTTCGTCATGAGGAATACTTGACCCTGAGGGAATGAAACCTTTTATTACATTCTGTTTAATTTCCTTACTTCCCATCTCTTTGTTTCGATGTTCAGCCCAAATTATGGATCCCTATTTGCCCTCTGAGGCAAATCATCATCTTGATTCTCTTATGTATTCAGAATATTATATTCAAAATCATATCCATTATTGTCCAGATAATGTTTTTGACCCAAGAATATAAACAGCAATAAGCCTCAGTTGCCTCTCTCAAGGTGCACAAAGCCTAGAGGAAGAGACAAACAAAGGAGTAGTAATTCCGTTATTTAATTAAAAACCCTATCACAGAAATATTAAGGAATTGTGGAAGAAAAAGTGCCTCAATGTGCCAGGGATAGGATAAGTTCAGAAGAGGGGAAAACAAAGGAGGGAACAACGCAGCCAAGTTCCGGAGAGTTATATATGGGTTTATTAAGAGCGCACAAATGACAATTAAGTGCCAAGAGGGAAGATGATATCCACAGTCCTCCTTGATGAAACTGCAGGGACATAAGGGGAAGTAGAAATAGTTTGGTAAAGCTGAAGCGTAAGGTATGTATAAGACTAGAAAAATAGGCTGTACCTGGATTTTTAAAAGACTTTTATGTCATTCTGAGGAGTTTAGGTTCTATTCTGTAGGAAATTTAAGGCAGCATTTGTGCTTTAGAAAGACCAATCTGGCTACAAGTTCTATGAAAGCTGAATTGGCAGAGAAAGAGATGGGGCAGGGAAAACAATGATGAAGCAATGAAAATAGTAAAAACAGGAGATGACTAGTGAGCCAAGATAGAAACAATGACAATGTGGAAAGGAGCATGGATTTAAGTGTTATCTAGGAAGTAGAGTGAAAACACTTTGAAGGTAAGAAAGTCTTGGCTGATTCCTAAATTTCTACATCTCTCTGTGAATCTTACAGAGAAAACAGACACACATAGACATGCAAATAAATACACAACACACCAAAGAAAATATGTCTCAAAATATGTTGTATGTACACACATCGTAGTAAAATCAAGTGGAACAATTAAATGTGTTTAACCATTAATGAACTTATTAATATTTAATTAGCATATTATTAATGGAACATGAAGCAAGAAAGCCACATGACTGTTTCAGAAAATCTGTTATCACAGATTTTATAACCTCCAAGAAAATCGCCAAGGTCTATTAATTTCTTGAGAAGAATCTGTTTATATATGAAATTTTAGCCTAGCTATCATGCTAAGTAGGAATACCACTTGATATTTTCCTATTTCTTTTCATTATTGTGTTATTGTTTTTTTAATGGTTTTATAAATTATTAAAATACATGCAAAATTATATTTGTAATATATCAAAGCATAAAGAGTAATAATAAATGATCATGCACATATTCCTCTACCCAACCCTAGAAATGGAATATGGTCAACAGTTTGAAGACTTTGGGTCCCTTTCACTGATCTCACCACCTTTCCTCCACACTCCCCACTCACTAACTGCAAATTTGATTATTGGAGTTAATTATCTCCTTAACTTTTTTCCCCAGCACAATCAATATCCTCATGTTCTTAATCAGTAGTTATCATTTTACATATAAATTAAATCCTACATATGCATTCTTGGTGATTTTTATCTTTGGCCCAAAAACATATTCCTGAGATTCATACATGTTGATGTAAATAGTTGTACTCATTCTTTGACTCTGGTACTGAGTATTCACTATGCACATAACCTGATTTGTTTTTCCATTTATTTGCAGACTGGTTTATTATGAACATTCCTGCTTTGAACATTTCTTGAGCATGTCTTGTTATGCATATGGTACCCAAAAATAGTTAATCAATTGTCTTTTGCTTAGAAATCCCTTTTGTATCTTTTTCTATCCTTTTACTTTCAAATATTTTGGAGTCATATTTTAGAGGCCTTTTGTTTATATATATACACATATGTATGTGTGTGTGTATACACACACACACACACACACACACACACATATATAAAATGAGAAAATGAGTCCTGGTCTATTGTCCCAACGTATACATAAATACACGTACACAAACATATATATATATATATATATATATATATATATATATATATACACATACACACACACCTTTTTTTTACACATACACACAACCACAAACACACACACATATTTTATATATATAAAATTTATTAACAAATTTTGTGAACTCCTGGCAAAATGAAAATAAGAACTGCTATCAATTGGAATTGGAAAGCTACTCTCTCCAATGCTAGGAAATAGAAGGAAGGAATAAAATGAGATGCTACATTTAGGAACAGAAAATAGAACTTGCTTAAAAAGATATTTATTCTCTCTATAAGAAGGAGAGAGGTAGTTAAAAGAAAATTACAGCATATGGCTTAAAAAGCAGTGGCGGTTATTGAGAGGAATTAAGAGTCAAGTCTAAAGGAAGAAGAAAAAGAGGTGATAAAAATGAGTTTAAAGTTTTCCAGAGAAAGCTTGATAGTGAAGAATATTCTAGTTTTGCAAGACTACCTGTAGAATGAATGCAGCCAGGGGAACAGAATGAAACAATGGACGTACAGTTGGACACCAGGCTAACAATGTATCGTATCCTAAAACTGGGTGAAAATCACAACTATGAACCAAAAGCACGTGAGAAGATTCCACAAGGTCTTAAACTTTGGCTGTCCTGGACTCTTTGTAAAGCAGAAATATCTTTTTTTGACAGCATCAATATTTGGGGGCGGGATGGGGAATTTCTTCTACTCTTCTATATTATTCTGGCTGGTCTAAGAATTAAATAAACATGATACAGAGAGAAGGTCAAATTTAATTGCATACACACAAAGGTCCCATAAGAATAGGGGGCCCAAGGAGAAGCTGGGCAATTGAAGCCCATATGCCATCTGAGAGAAGAAGGGGTAGGGGCTTGGGACTTCAAAGAGAAGTAAAGCCATTCACTGGAAGATGAAAAAGAGCATATGTTTGGTAAACAAATATTTGCTGGGCAATGTAGAGACAATGGGACACAGAGAAGACTTTGATCAAACAGGCCTTGCTAAGTTTCCCCCAATCTACCACACCTAGTTCATGCTATACTTTAGTTGTCTATGTTGATCATTTTTCTTCCTAGAACAGGCCCTTTATCTAAATTCTTTTAGGCAGGTAAGGTAAAAGTCTTTGCTGAGCTTTTTGTTTCTTAAAAACGATGAGCCCAAATAATCTTCGAGCCAAAGAGACACGTTTTGGGGTGACAAGTTTTGTTCCCTACACCACGATCCTTCCTCCTCCAGTGGATGCTCATACTTAGGGCCTTCATGCTGCCGGCACGCTACACAGAATCCTTACTTCCCTGCCAGTCAGCTGCACAGCCTTTCACCAAGTAGACATTTTCATTTTCCCCATTCCATGGTCAATTCATCCAAGGCCAGAAATTCTCAGTCAGCGTACATTTTTTTTCTTTTTTTAAATTACTTAATGGATTTTATTACATTTATAGGTGTACAACAATCATCACAACCAAATTTTATAGCATTTCCATCCCAGACTCTCAGTGCATCCTCCCACTCCCCCAACTTGTCTCATTTGGAAACCATAGGTTTTTTGTTTTTTTTTATAGGCCAATATCTTTAATGAATATGGATGTAAAAATCCTCAACAAAATTTTAGCCAACAGAATCCAATAATACTTAAAAAAGATAATACACCATGACTAAGTGGGATTCATCCCTAGTTCACAAGAATGGCTCAACATATGCAAATCAATGTCATATACCACATTAACAAAACCACATAATCATCTCAATAGAGGCAGCAAAAGCATTTGACAAAATATGATACCCGTTCATGATAAAAACTCTTACCAAAGTGGGTACAGAGGGAATATACCTTAACATAACAAAAGCCATTTGTGACAAACCCACAGCCAGTGTAATACTCAGAGAAAAGTATTTTCCGGCAGCAGTCTAGAAAAGACAATTATGTCCACTCTCACCACCTTTATTCAACATAGTATTGGAAGTTCTAAGCCACTGATATATATGATATATATGTAATATATATCATATTATATGAATGTATAATGTATCAAATTGGAAAAGAAGTAAAATTATCTTTATATGCACATGACATGATAGTATATATAGAAAACTCTAAGGGCTGCACACAAAAACTTTTTGAACTGATAAAGGAATTCACCAAAATAACAAAATACAAGATTAAAATTGTATTAAACTTCTTTAAAATTTTTTATTACTTAATGAATTTTATTACATCCATAGATGTACAACAATCATTACAACCAAATTTTCATAGCATTTCCATCCCAAACCCTCAGTGCATCCTCTCATCCCCCAAACTGTCTCATTTGGAAACCATAAGTTTTTCAAAGTCTGTGAATTAGTATCTGCTCTGCAAAGAAGATCATTGTGTCCTTTTTTTTAGATTCAACATGTAAATGATAGCATTTGATGTTGGTGTCTCATTGTGTGATTTATTTCACTTAGCATGATAATTTCTAGGTCCATCCATGTTGCTACAAATGCCATTTTTCTTTCCTTTTAATGGCTGAGTAATATTCCATTGTGTATATGTACCACATTTTCTTTATCCACTCCCCTGTTGATGCATACTTAAGTTGTTTCCATATCTTGGCTTTTGCATGGAGTGCTGCAATAAACACTGGAGTACATGCATCTTTTCGAGTCATGGTTCTGAATAGATGCCCAGGAGTGGATCAAATTGCTGGATCCAATGGTAATTCTATTTTCAGTTTTCTGAGGAATCTCCATACTGTTTTTCACAGTGGTTGCACCAATTTACATTCCCACTTCCTAACACCATACACAAAAATAAACTCAAAATGGATTAAATACCTAGATATAAGACCAGATACTATAAGACTCTAAGAGGAAAACATAGGCCAAACACTCTCCAACATAAACGAAAGCAACATCTTCTCAGATCCACCTCTTAAAATAAAAACAAAAATAAACAAATGGGACTTAATTAAACTTTAAAGTTTCTATACAGCAAAGGAAACCCTAAAAAAAACCAAAAGACAGCCCACAGAATGGGAGAATATATTTGCAAATGAATCAACTGACAAGGGATTAATCTCCAGAATTTATAAACACCACCTACAGATCAATACCAAAAAAGCAAAAAACTCCATCAAAAAATGGGCAGAAGATCTAAACAGACAATTCTCCAAAGAAGACATACGGATGGCCAAAAAACACATAGAAGATGTTGGACATCACTAATCATTAGAGAAATGCAAATCAAAACCACTATGAGATAGCACCTTGCACAGGCCAGAATGGCCATTCTCAAAAAGTCTACAAAAAATAAGTGCTGGAGAGGGTGTGGGGAAAAAGGGACCCTATTATACTGTTGGTGGGAATGCAAATTGATGCAAACACTGTGGAAAACAGCGTACTTTCAAATTTTGATCAAAGTATAAAATGTATTCTTATTCTTTCACATTGACATATGAAAGATAGGACAATTTGTTCCAGGTTTTTTTTTTTGTTGTTGTTGTTGTTGTTTTTCTTTGCTTTGTAGGGCTGCACCTGTGGCATATGGAGCTTCCCAGGCTAAGGGTTGAATCAGAGCTACAGCTGGCGGCCTATGTCACAGCCACAGCAACGCAGGATCCAAGCTGCATCTGCTACCCATGCCACAGCTCACCGCAACACCGGATCCTTAACCCACTGAGTGAGGCCAGGGATAAAACCCACAACCTCATGGTTATTAGTCGGATTTGTTTCCGCTGCACCACGACGGGAAATCCAGGACAATCCGTTGAATTGTCTGCAAAAGGTATGGAAAGCAAGGGAACAGGAGATAAGCACTGTATTATGAGGTCAAGCTGACATCACAGAAAGGCAGACTGTTTACTGCATCACATTGGAACTCTGTTCATATAACAGAGTTTAGTCTAGACAGTAAACTGTTTTCAGAAAAGAGAGGCATGGTGCCAAAGGGGTGACAAATGAAGTTTGTGATAATTATGGACACATTTATAGAGAAGCAGTCTTACACTATGGTAGTGATTGCAGTGGTAGTGACTGTATTATGAGCATTTTAAAATCTCTTAATCAAAAATTCTAGAATTTGGAAGTATGTTGCAAACACCAAATGTAAGCCTTGTAAGGGTAGTGATTATGTTCAACTTACTGAACAAAGAGACAATGCTAGAGAAATATCAGGTGAATGAATTTCCTTGCCTTGTTTTCTACCAGGGTGGATCTGATAAACTTATTCCATACTACATAAAACTTGTTCAGGTTGATAAAGGGTGATAATGTTTTGCTATTAGTTAAATATTTAACAGAAATTCAAAGCATTATTACAAAGTGTCCTATTCAGATGGTAAGGAATTTCAGACAAAGGTACCAGGCCTAAAGGGAAACTAGGAATAAGGATAATACTTAAATTCAGCCTACTTCCTAAATCACAAAAATCAAGGCCATGAAATAAACAGAGAAAACATGCAGTAGGATTTATCTTATCCACTCTTTAAATATTAATACATACTGAAGAGAGACACTGCTTTAATGGGAAGACACTGACAATAAATATAATAAGAAAATTATGTAATATGCTGGAATGTGTTAAGTGCCCATAAATATTTAGAAAGGGGTTCAAGAAAGCAGGACAAAGGAAAGTTTAAAAATCATTCGTTCATTCATTCATTCACTCAGCCAGCAGGTCTCAAGCACTGACTTTGTCCTTAGCATTTGGAATATAAAGTCTAATTACACATGGCCCTCCTTAGTTCAGTTAGCATACACGAAAAACAGGAAGAGCCAAACTCCTGTTTGTAAATGCCCCTAGTAAAAATGAATATAGAATGCTATATGGATTCAAATAATGACTAGTAGTTCAGGGAAGACTCAGAGATGAGAAATATTTACGTGAGATCTTAGGAACCGAATGAGATTTAACTATAGAAAGGAAAGGAAGGACCATCCAAATGGCAGAAGCTGATGTGACAGAGTGGAGAAATGAAATAGGATAGCAATTCAGGGAGGTAAAAAGCCTGTCATAACAAAAGCAACAATTACAAAATAAAGCAAACTAGGGAGAGTGTGGTGTGGCCCAGTAGAGGTGAGAGAGTAGCTTTACAGGAGATGAGGCTGAGAAAAATCTATCTTATCAACACATATTGAGTTTCTACATATACCGAATTCATTTGTAGGCTGCCCTGTATTTTGATCATAGGAAACAGCAGGCTTAAAAGTACCACTGAACAATGTTTTCCTCTAAGAGTTTTATAGTATCAGGTCTTATATCCAGTTCTTTAATCCATTTTGAGTTTATTTTTGTGCATGGTGTTAGGAAGTGTTCTAGTTTCATTGTTTTACATGTAGCTGTCCAGTTTTCCCAGCACCACTTATTGAAGAGGCTGTCTTTTGTCCAATGTATATTCCTGGCTCCTTTATCATAGATTAGTTGACTATAGATGCGTGGATTTAATTCTGGGCTTTCTATCCTGTTCCACTGATCTATATTTCTGTCTTTGTGCCAGTACCATATGGTTTTGATGACTGTAGCTTTGTAGTACAGTCTGAAGTCAGGGAGCCTGATTCCTCCAGCTCCATTTTTCTTTTTCAGGATGTCTTTTGCTATTCTGGGTTTTTTGTGTTTCCAGACAAACT
>PVHT020001751.1:10517406-10528967 GCA_004024745.2 Catagonus wagneri
AAAGACACAATGAACCTTCTTACAGAACAGACAATGACTCACAGACTTTGGAAAACCTTGGTTTTTCAAATAAGACAATCTGGGGGGGTGGGGGGATGCACTGGGGGTTTGGGATACAAAATCTGTAAAATTGACTTGTGATGATTTATGTACACCTATAATTGAAATAAAATCCATTAAGAGGAAAAAAAAAAAAAGTACCACTGAACAAAGCAGTACACTTTTGTTTTTACCATGGGTGTGCTTGGCTTTAACTAGAATCAGAATACAAAAAACCAAACTTACAGATAAAATAGGATGTGATTATTTTGTGAACAAAGGGACTCCTCACTTTATAAAAGGATTTACATTCTTTGTTCTCAAATACAAAACTAGTGCCTGAGTTTGCCAGCTCTCTGGATGTCAGGAGTCCTCCATAATGGAGTTATTCCTTACGCGCTTCTGACTCTTCAGTAGAACTATTTTTTCCCCTGCTTTGTTTCTAAAGTCTTTAAACCAATTCTACATAAAACATAAATTTGTTGTTTCCAATATGCTTTCAGTAAATATTTTGAATTTAGCTTCCAACTTTCTTCTCCCTTATCCATAAACAAACTGATGGGCTAAAAAGGAGAGGAATGATTTAGTTAGCCTTCAGAAGGTCAGATGATAACATCCCAGAACTGGGGCTGGAAAAATGAGAAACAAAGCTCGTCGCGGAGATGAGGGCCCACGAGGATATAGGGGACACTAATGGGGAAACTGGTACCAAAGATTCTTGGTAATGATGGGGATGTACAGTATAGAAAACGTGAGGATAGTAATACGATTTCGTGGTTTCCTTGGTTGGAACAAATGAAACAATCAAAAACTCTTAATGGGCACATGAAAGATGAGCTTACCAAATTCCTTAATATAGTGATGTTTCATGGAAATATGCATTGTCATTATGTGTCTTCATCAGCTGTTATTCTTTCCTGTTTGAACTTTTAGAAAACTATCTTGATTTTCTAAAAATTTAAAAGTAATTCAAGCAAAGGTTTGGGGAATGACCTCCACCAGGCACTCTTATTGACCCAGCTCTTCAAAATACCAGTCTTAAATTCCTAAATTTGTTAAAGGTTCAAAGTTTAATGTTTGAATTGATAGATATTAATACTTTAAAAATACTATTTAGGAGTTCCTGTCGTGGCTCAGTGGTTAACGAATCCGACTAGGAACAATGGGGTTGCAGACTCGAATCCTGGACTCGCTCAGTGGGTTAAGGATCACGGCATTGCCGTGAGTTGTGGTGTAGGTTGCAGACGCGGCTCGGATCCTGCATTGCTGTGGCTGTGGTGAAGGCCGGCAGCTATAGTTCCTGTTAGACTCCTAGCCTGGGAACCTCCATATGCCACGTGTGCGGCCCTACAAAAGGCAAAAAGACAAAAAATAAAAATAAAAAAACAAAAGTACTATTTAAATATATTAGTAAATGTTCAAATATGTAAGCCATTTGTCTTACTGAACAAATTATCTTTTTTCATTACATTAAACTATGTGTGCATGTGTGTGTATGACGTATCTTCAAAATCTAAGGCTAACATACTTAACGGTAAAAGATAAAGTTCTCCCCCTTCAGAACAGGGAAAAAAAGGCAAGGACACTTATTCCCAAAATCCTAATCAACACTGCACCACAGTCCTTAACCAGTATATTAAGGCAAGAAAAAAGACAAAAGATAGAAGGATAGAAATAACATTTTCCTCATTCATAAATTACATGACTGTTGTGAAACAGGAAAATAATTTTCCCTTTACCTTTCTAGGTTCTTGGCTGAGACTCCTGTAATAAAAGAGATTAACATCAGGAAATTAAACAGAAGTTTAATAATGTGTATACCTCCCGCATACATGGGCAATGCCCAGGAAAACCGTTTAACGCCCTGAAATGGCCCAAGCCATAACTTTAAATACCATCTTCAGTTAACCACAAAATAAAGATGTTGAGTGGTGGGGGAAGGCCTTTTAGTGGGAGATTACCAGGAAAAACATTGGAACAAGTAATAAGGATATGGTTGTTATGTAGAAGTAAGTTGCTACCTTTTCCACTGAGGCAAGTTTCTATGGAATTAGTCATCTCTCTCTTCTTGGTACAGAAAGGGAGAGTAAGTGGAGACTTCCCTTGTAAATATTAATGTCGCTTTACAAAAGGGCAACTTCTACTCTATTTTCAGAGATGCTCCTGTGTCTATAGCTTTTTAAAAAACAATCAGCCTAAAATAATCCTTAAACCTAAAATGCATATTTTGGGGTGCCAAATTCTGCTCCCCTTCATTATACACATAGAAAATACAAAGGAGTATTAAAAAAACAAATATTGCTGGAAAAGTCCATTTAGCAAAGTTACAGGATACAAAATCAATACAGGAAAGTTGATTGTATTTTTCTATTTCTATATCTTAACAAGTTTTAACATGAAATTAAAACTGAGGTTATTTATAACAATATCAAAATACAAACTACTGGGAAGAAATTTTTTAGAAATGGTATAAGAACTCTATACTGACAACCAGAGAACATTGTTCAGAGACATTAAAAGAATAATGGAGAAATAAACAATTTTTAAGAAGTGTAAAACACAAAACCATTAAAATGATCATTTTCCAGACAGAGATACCACAAAAAAAGAAAACTACAGGCCAATCTCACTGATGAACATAGAGGCAAAAATTCTCAACAAAATACTAGCCAACAGAATCCAACAGTACATTAAAAGGATTGTACACCACAATCAAGTGGGATTTATCCCAGGGATGCAAGGATTCTTCAACATCCGCAAATCAATCAGTGTGATACACAACGTTAACAAACTGAAGAATAAAAACCATATGATCCTCTCCATAGATGCAGAAAAAGCCTTTGACAAAATCCAACACCCATTTCTGATAAAAACCCTTCAGAAAGTGCACATAGGGGGAACCTACCTCAACATAATAAAGGCCATCTATGACAAACCCAGAGCTCACATAATTCTCAATGGTGAAAAGCTGAAAGAATTCCCACTGAGATCAGGAACAGGACAGGGATGTCCACTCTCACCACCACTATTCAACATAGTTTTGGAAGTCCTAGCTACAGCAATCAGAGAAGAAAAAGAAATAAAAGGAATCCAAATTGGAAAGGAAGAAGTAAAAATAGCACTTTCTGCAGATGACATGATACTATACCTAGAGAATCCTAAAGACTCTACCAGAAAACTGTTAGAGCTCATCAATGAATTTGGCAAAGTCACAGGATACAAAATCAATACACAGAAATCAACTGCGTTTCTATATACTAACAATGAAAGATCAGAAAGAGAAATTAGGGAAGCAATCCCATTTACCATCACATCAAAAAGAATCAAATACTTAGGAATAAACCTACCTAAAGAGACAAAAGATCTGTACTCTGAAAACTATAAGATGTTGATGAAAGAAATCAAGGATGACATGAACAGATGGAAAGACATATCATGCTCTTCTTGGATTGGAAGAGTCAATATTATCAAAATGACTATAGTACCCAAGGCAATCTACACATTCAATGCAATCCCTATCAAATTACCAATGACCTTTTTCAAAGAACTAGAACAAAATAGTTTAAAGTTTGTCTGGAAACACAAAAAACCCAGAATAGCAAAAGACATCCTGAAAAAGAAAAATGGAGCTGGAGGAATCAGGCTCCCTGACTTCAGACTATACTACAAAACTTCAGTCATCAAAACCATATGGTACTGGCACAAAGACAGA
This sequence comes from Catagonus wagneri, assembly GCA_004024745.2. NCBI lineage: Eukaryota > Metazoa > Chordata > Mammalia > Artiodactyla > Tayassuidae > Catagonus > Catagonus wagneri. The sequence goes on from PVHT020001751.1 coordinate 10,521,158, forward strand.
AATATAGAACAGTGGTACAGGATAGAAAGCCCAGAATTAAACCCACGCATCTATAGTCAACTAATCTATGACATAGGAGGCAAGAATATACATTGGAGAAAAGATAGCCTCTTCAATAAGTGGTGCTGGGAAAACTGGACAGCTACATGTAAAAAAATGAAACTAGAACACTTCCTAACACCATGCACAAAAATAAACTCAAAATGCATTAAAGATCTGGATATAAGACCAGATACTATAAAACTCTTAGAGGAAAACATAGGCCAAACACTCTCTGACATAAACGATAGCAACATATTCTCAGATCCATGTGTCAGAGTAAGGACAATAAAAAGAGAAATTAACAAATGGGACTTAATTAAACTTCAAAGTTTCTGCACAGCAAAGGAAACCCTAAACAAAACGAAAAGACAACCCACAGAATGGGAGAAGATATTTACAAATGAATTGACTGACAAGGGATTAATCTCCAAAATTTACAAACACCTCCTATAGCTCAATACCAAAAAAACAAACAACCCCATCAAAAAATGGGCAGAGGATCTAGGCAGACAATTCTCCAAAGAAGATATGCAGATGACAAATAAACACATGAAAAGATGTTCAACATTGCTCCTTATTAGAGAAATGCAAATCAAAACCACTATGAGGTACCACCTTACACCAACCAGAATGGCCATCATCAAAATGTCTACAAACAATTAGTGCTGGAGAGGGTGTGGAGAAAAAGGATCCCTATTACACTGTTGGTGAGAATGCGAATTGGTGCAACCACTATGGAAAGCAGTATGGAGATTTCTCACTCAAAATAGAATTACCATTTGATCCAGCAATCCCACTCCTGGGCATCTATCCAGAGGAAACCAGGACTTGAAAAGACACATGTACTCCAGTGTTCATTGCAGCACTCCATGCAATAGCCAGGTCATGGAAACAACCTAAATGCCCATCGACAGAGGAGTGGATAGGGAAGATATGGTACATACACACAATGGAATATTACTCAGCCATTAAAAGGAATGAAATAACAACATTTATAGCAACATGGATGAACCTAGAAATTACCATGTGAAGTGAAACCAGTCAGACAATTAGAAAACAACATCCAATGCTACCACTGAAATGTGGAAACAAAAGACAAAATGAACTTCTTTGCAGAACAGACAATGACTCACAGACTATGGAAAACATTTTGTTTCCAAATAAGACAATCTGGGGGGTGGGGGGATACACTGAGGGTTTGGGACAGAAATGCTATCAAATTGAGTTGTGATGATTTTTGTATACCTACAACTGTAATAAAAATTCATTAAGCAATGAAAAAAAAGAAGCAGAAAACACAAAACCATTAAAATGATCAGTTTCTGCAAATTAATCAATGTATTCAATGAAGTCCCAATCAAATTTAAGCACGCTGTTGTTGTTGTTGATGAACAGATTCTAAAATTCATATGGGGAGTTCCCATCATGGCTCAGTGGTTAACAAACCTGACCAGTATCCATGAGGATGCGGGTTGGATCTCTGGCCTCACTCAGTGGGTTAAGGATCCGGCATTGCCGTGAACCTGAGGTGTAGGTCGCAGATGCAGCTCAGACCCTGCTTTGCTGTGGCTGTGGTGTAGGCTGGTAGCTATAGCTCTGATGCTACCCCTAGCCTGGGGACTTCCATATGCTGTGGGTGTGGCCCCAAAGAGACAAAAAGAAAAAAAAAAAATTCATGTGGAGAAGCAAGGGATGTAGAACAGGCAAACCAATCTTGAAAAAGAACAAAGTTAGGGGAGATATACTATGATCTCAAAACCTACAGATCAGTGGAAACAGAATAGAGATTCCATAAATAGACCATATTTAGGTGGTCAAACAATTTTTGACAAAGACATCATTTCAGTTCCCTGAAGGAAAAAGCCTTTTCAATAAATGTGCCAAAACAACAGGATATCCCTAATGATATCAATGAACTTCAAGCTAATATCATAATATTCACAAAACTTAATTTGAAATGAACCATAGACCTAAATATAAAAGTGAAAACTCTAAACTTTCTAGAACAAAATCTCATATCCCTCGGGTAAGCAGTGATTTATGAGGTAAGATATAAAAAGCACTGTCCATGAAGTAAAAAAAGACAGATAAGTCTTTACCAACATTAATATCTTCTCATCTCCAAATGACACTACCAAGAAAGTGAAAAGGCGATTCATTGAGAGGAAATATTTGTGATATACGTATCTGACAAAAGATATATCTAAGTCAACTAACCCCAGTAAAATAAGGGCACTCACTTGTACATCTACATAAGAAAGTATCCCCAACGGGCAAAAAAAACAATTTCTTTTAACTATTACCATCATAATCTGAGTCCCAGGATTTCTATCAAAATTATTTCCAGTGATAAAAACCCAGTGATAATACCCAAGCAGAATCCACTAGAGTAAAGGCAGAGTAGCCCATGAATAGAGATATTAAGATTTTAATGGGCTATACTGCTCTTGTACATGACCAACCCATTATAGATTTATCATTTAGCTTTATGGCATCACAATTATATAAATGCTAACTGCAGTGCTTCATACTCTTTCCTTTTTCCTGGAATTTTCCCAGGGCTATCCATTAAAAAGCAGACTGATCTCATATCAAACTCAACAGAACTGTGATGTGAATTTTATTGACTTAACCGAATAGATTGACAAAAATATAATCCCTTTATTGGAAAAAGAGGTACAGACATACATAGGAATGTTATTGTATTGATGTATTTAAACATTAAATCTAATCAGAACATAATTATTAATTAGCATTTTGTTATAGAAATGATGTCTATTAAATCGAGCATCTTCAGTGTCATTCATGTTTACACACTTCTGATAAGTTCGTTTTAGTTTTCTTTTTTTTCTTTTTGCCTTTTGTAGGGCCGCGGGTGCGGCATATGGAGGGTCCCAGGCCAGGGGTCCAATCGGAGCTGCAGCTGCTGGCCACAGCCACAGCCACAGCCACAGCCATGCGGGATCCGAGCCGCATCTGCAACCTATACCACAGCTCATGGCAACGCTGTGATCCTTAACCCACTGACCGAGGCCATGGATCGAACCCGCAACCTCATGGTTCCTAGTCGGATTCGCTAACCACTGAGCCACGTGATGGGAACTCCCGTTTTAGTTTTCTTAGAAAAAAAAAAATTTATAAGGAGGCACATCTCACATTATGCAAAATAATCCTCAAATTTAAAAACCATATTACAATTGAATCAGTTTTATTACCACTGATTCTTTAAATTTGATCTTATTTTTTCTGATTATAAAATCAATATACACTCATAAGAAAAAAATAGGGTACACAAAAGGGTATACTGTTTTTTCATTCTGAAGATAATAAAATTATTTGGTTTCTTTTCTATGTATTTTTAAGGCTCTGGAATTTTTCACATAACAATGTAATTACCTTTTTCTTAAAAATTCAGAAGAACTTGCTTGTGAAACTTTCTTAAACAAGGTATTTTTTTAGCTACATGTATAAAAATAATTTCAATTTTTCTACTGTGATTTACATTTTTTTCCACAATTAGGATTTCCCAGAATATCTGTAAGCAACTATGCACTGAATTGTTGTATAATATCTCTCCGCTGTGTGTTTTTACACTTTATTTTTAAAAGAATTTTCATTTTAAGAATTTCTCAGAGACTTCTATTTAAAAAAAATCCTTACATATTTCTATCTATTCTTTAAGTGTTTTTTTGTTTCTCTTTACTAATCCATTACTTTTCTTTTTCCTGATTTCTTTAGGGCAACCTTCTTTAAAACTTTCTACCTTTTAAAATAAAATGCTCATTTCATTCATTTTATCTTTCTTAAATGATAGCCCCTAAGGATCACCTTTGAGTAGGTATTTTAGACTATCCCAGAAATTTTGATACATGTTATTCTCAGTTCAATTATATTCTAAAGACATTTTAATTGCATTTTTATTCCCTCTTTAACTAAATTGCTATTTAATGAAATCTTAATTAATTTTTAGTTTTGTTTATTCTTGGACAAAAGATATAATCTTGCCCATCCAGTTTCCATTTTTTTTTAACAAATCGAGGAATTCTGCATGACTTTCATTATGATTAAATTTTATAAACATTCCTTAGGCATTAGACAAAAAATATATATTTTTTTCCCTTTTTGGCTGCACCTGTGGCATGTCGAAGTTCCTGAGCTAAGGCTCAAACCTGCACCACAGCAGTGACCGAGGATACTACAGTGACAATGCTGGGTACTTAACGTACTGTGCCACATGGTAATTCCCAAATATATATATTTTTTCCACTTGTCAGTATACATTTGTATTTTTCATGAGCACTTGTACTTATCCTGTGTCTTGTTTAGTCACAGTCTGATAGTACTAAGCTAAAGGCATCTCACTATACTTGCTTTTTTATATCAAATTATTTCTAATATTTTCGTTGCTCTATTTTGTGTTCGTGGAGATTTATTACCGTTATCCTTTCATAATGGATTTTATCAATAGAATTACTTGCCTTCCCTTTCAATATTTCTTCTCCTTGAGCTCCCTTTTAATATTATTATTGTGATTTCTGCTTCCATCTTGCTTTTTTTTTGTATTTACTGTTAATCGGGGAGTTTAATTCACATGTAAGTGTCATAATCAATATATTTCATCTTAGTTCTATTTTCTTATTTCATGCCTTCTCTAATTTTTTGCTTACTCGCTACTTTTCAAAATGTTTCTTTTTTCCTGTATTTCACTTGGTAGACTTTAATTCGTAGATTTTTTTTTTTAAGTTTGCCAAGTAGAAATCCTACTTTTAGTTTTATTGGAAGTTGTCCTTAAGTTTTTCAAGTATTTCAATACATTTCTTATTTTTTGAAGATAATTATTCAGACATATGTATTTAAATGTTTTAAAACTGAGATCCAAATGCTGCTTTATATAACTGGAGTAGGGCACAGCATAATGAATGACTGGTGTATTTCGGTAAAAAATTAAAAAAATGTAACTACTATGAAAACAGGTTTTTGGTTTCTTAATATAAATACTTGTTATAACTGCATCCATGCTAGAATTCTTAGGAGGAACAAAAAAATGAATCAAAGTTGTGATTTTCTTGCCACTGTTTTCCCAGCAAAATGTTGACATTCTCCTTTAGATCATATTGCAAAAGCACCAGTCTTCTTTCAAACTCATACATTTCAAATAAATTTAATGTTTTCCTATTATGTTTAGGGGCTCATGAAGAAATCAAATATGGTTCCTGCCATTAGGAAACACACAGTCTAGTTGGGGAAAAAGATCATAAACAAGTAAAAAAGGAACACACACACTTGTCTTTTGATCATTTTTCAGGAGTATTTTAATGAGGTGGGAAGAAATCTCATATATTAAGTAATGTATATGAGTAAGCACATGTATAACATGGAATTCTAACTTAAATGTTTATCTTCAGCAATGTTTTATTTCCATTGCCTGCCTTTCCACCAGTTATGATCCTTAATATATTCACTTGAAATTTCCCATCTCAGAATTTCTGCTAATACTTAATATTTCACAAAGAATGATAGGACAGAAAGGAACCTTAGAGATCTTTTAAGCCAGGATGGTAAATTCAGGCACCATTGTCACACTCCCTCTTCCCATGCCCTTTTATTTTGACTGGATATAGCCCGGGAGTGATATAATCATAGCACTCTAGTTTGTACGAACCACCTGAAGTGAGACCTCTTTGAAAAAACTCTTATTTCAAAGTGGAAACTAATTGTTAACTAAAATTTAAAAGTTAGTTGACACACATGTATGAGAATCCCCTTGAATAACAATTTTGTAAGTTGGAATTTTCACATAGGGGTTAACTTGAAAGGGAGGCAAGTTAAAATGTATTGTCACATTGCTCATTCTTAGCCCTATGCCTCTTTCAGCTCAGACAATTTTTAGAACTGTTGTTTGGAGATTTTAACTAGAATGGTGGCCTTAGGTGACTATATTATCTCAGAACAACTGTTTCCCTCTTTTGGAGCAGATCCTTTCTCCAATTTTTCCCCATATAATTCACCCTTCATTTCTCATAAAATGAATCATTATATTCTGTTAGAAACACATGGCAATGTAAAAGCTAAATGTCAATGTAGTCATGGCAGTCTTATTTAAGAATAGACACTGCACAATGGAGAGCTTTATACTTTCTTCAACAAATAATTTATTGAGTATGTTCCAGGTGCTAGGCCATGTGTTAGGCTCTTGAGATAGGTCATTTAACAGAAATTGAAAAGGTTTCAGGCCACTGTTGAGCTTTCTAGTTGGACACAGCACAGACAGAGACAGACCATAAAGAGGACAGTAAGTTGTATATTAGAAAGTGTTTTTTGCTGTAAAAGTAGCATAGTAGAGGAAGGAGCTTGGGAATACTGGGGATGGTGGTGGGATACAATTTTAAATAAAGCCTTATGGAGAAGGTGAAATTTAAAATATTTGAAAGAGGTAAGGGGACCATATATACAGCTGAGAGAAAGATGTTCCAGACATAAGAAACCAGATGGAACAGCAAGGAGGAATAGGAGACAGCAGAGGAGGAGAGAGGCTTGCGGCATGTCACTTTGCACAGACAACCAAAATGGTACACATACAAAAAAGATGGATATTAAATATGCTAGTGTAGTTAGTGTATGTAATTTAATTAAGTGCATTTAGTAGGTTTAAGACCAAAAGATAACAGCAACCCAGTTTCCTACAGGAATTCCTTTTCATTCTTAAGCCCTTCAAAATTTTTTTCCTCATCCCTCCTTTAATTAAACAAGAGTCCTATTTATGAAATTTCTGTTTCCCTAGTCTTGCAGACTGCCTTAATTCTATGTACCACTTTTCTAAATGCAACCTACATAACACATTTTCACATCTGGAGCTTGTGTTTTTTGACATCAAACATGATTACTTGTGAAGCATTTTGTAATATTTCTGCAAAATAAATTGTACTACAGTGCGTTTTGGGCTCCAGTTACTACCTAAAACAATTGATTGGAATCCATTGCATCCTTGGCATAATGATGTGAACTGAAATGGATGTCATTAAAAATGCTGAAGTGCCGCATGCATACTCTTCAGGTTTCTCTAGTGGTGTTGAAATGAGGTAATGCTTTCATGAAAACTCAACCAGCAACCTAAGTGTCTCTCTACATTTCCTGCATTCTTTGCAAGAACAGCGAGTCTCAACTCTCAGAGAGTCAGAGTTATGCTTGGAAATTCAGCCGACAGAAAGAAGACACGGCCTTCTACCCAATCCCCCACCCTTCCAGTAACAGCCATGCTTTAGCTTAACTCCAGGGCACATAGTATCCAGTCACATCATTGGCAGCTATTGTGTGGTGACTCTCTGCCTATCACTGTGGAGGATACTCTAAGGTAAGGCAGCGCTCACATTTTTAGCATCGGTATTATGTTTTATAAATTTCAAAACCTACTCATGGTTTTAGTCAGAAAATCTGCACAATATGCTGTCTTTTGTCTTTTTAATTGGAAATAATTGGAGAGCCAAAACTTACATATGTTACATAGACAATAATCAAGTTCCAAACTCTGTAGCCCCAGCTGTAATCACATTCTCACCATGCGGAATTAATCTAACTAGTTTTAAATCCTGATTCTACTACTGTATAAATGCATTACACTAGATAATTTATTAAAATTCCTTCTGCTCAGTCTCCTCATCTGTAAGTTTGGGCAAACTTGCTAATTAGCAAGCCTAGTGCAAGGAGAGGCACATTATGATTTGTCTTCTGGAACAGCCTTTCTTAGTAGTCAGGCCTCATGCTGTAAAGA
>PVHT020001751.1:10529967-10549641 GCA_004024745.2 Catagonus wagneri
CTAACTAGTTTTAAATCCTGATTCTACTACTGTATAAATGCATTACACTAGATAATTTATTAAAATTCCTTCTGCTCAGTCTCCTCATCTGTAAGTTTGGGCAAACTTGCTAATTAGCAAGCCTAGTGCAAGGAGAGGCACATTATGATTTGTCTTCTGGAACAGCCTTTCTTAGTAGTCAGGCCTCATGCTGTAAAGATGCTCAGGATAGACAAAAAAATAATGAAAAGCCAGAAGGAGGGAAGCCCTAGAGGGTGAGAGCCACAGTGTATCATCCAGCTGAGTGCACCCACCTGAGTGACCTCAGCTACACCAAGTGGAGCAAAAGAACCATCCAACTGATCCCAGTACATCCACAGAACTGGGAGAATAATAATACATTGCTATTTTCAGCTACTAAATTGTAGCGTGATTTCTTAGCAACAACAGATAACTGAAATAATTAATGCATTCTTCTTTTAACGTAATAAATTGTTTAGATTTGGCCTTTGCAATAGATTTTATTTATTGTACTGGTAGAGACAATAGCAAGTCAAGAGCCAAGGAAGGATCTGTAACTGGACCTGGGAATGGATATAGGAATTTGGTTGATAAGGTAAAGAAAAAAAATTATTAATATCTGGCAGTAGAATTTCCTTTAGGCTCAGAATTGGACTTGTTTAGAAAAAAAGAAAATTCTTTGGTGAGTATATCAAGTAGGATTAGGTTTGGTAGCATGTAATAGAAAAACACACACAACATAATAACAGTGTCTTAACGAAGATAGATGTTTACTTCTCTGTGTTCATAAACAAAACCAAAGGAAGACAGTCCAGAGAAGATATGTTAGCCTCTGGTTTTCTGGAACCCAGGCTCCTGTTTCCTGAGGCTTAGCCACCTAATGGCTTTAACTCATGGTCCATGATGGCTGGCAAGTCCTTGCAATTCAAGTCAGTATTTCAGTTAGCTGAGGGGAAAAGAAGGGACAGAGAAAGAAAAAGACAAAGACCACATACAGTGCCAAGGAATGAAGACAAATGTGGTCTTATATATTGCTATGCAATATGCTATGTGAGGACTGCATATGGCTGATAGCTCTTAAAGACTTCATTATTCAAATTACTTTGTGTGTATGTAAATGTGTGTGTGTGTGGTGAAAAGACTGAAAGTCACACATGGGAAACTGTGGATGGCAGAGTGGCATCAATATGAGAGAAGATCCCAGAAATGTAGGTGACCAATGTAATGGGAGCCTCCCAAAGTGTTCTGAAGAAATTCTGGGGTGGACTTTATACCTCAACAGTTTGCAAACAGAAATTGAAGCAATCATTTCTTTCTTTGCTTTTTATTACATACATTTTAAAATATGCCCAAGATTGGAAGGAATGATATAATGAACCCCTCACAAATCCATCACTCAATTTCAATAATTTCAACACATGGCTGATCTTGTTTCATTTGTACACTATGGACTTCTCCTCTCACCCAACACTGGATGATTTTGAAGCAAATACAAGATATCATATCACAGGCCAATGTTTTCTAGATCATGAAGGATCAAAGACTGTGAAAGTATCTGGATTAAATGTGGAAAAATGTAAAAGTCAGTGATTGTAGAGTCAAAGAGCAGAGCTGGGCAGCACTGATAGAACCAGTGGATAGTATGAGTAGTTTAGAACTGAATAAAGATGAAAGGTATGAAGAACTTTAAGATGATTAAGTAATTAGTGTAAGAGTAAGAAAAGGCTAAAAAAGGATGGATAAAAAAGGAGGCTGTGGATGTGTGAAATAGTGAAAAAGACATATAGCAAGAGAGGAGAACATTATTTAGGTTACAGAATATTTAGGAAGTTTCCAAGTGGATAGCAAACCAGGACTTTGAAGATGAAATGGAAAAAGTGAAGAGGTCAGTGGTAAACATAGCTGGTTATCTGCCTAATATCCATCATTCTTCCGAGTCACAGAACCTTAATTGCTTTCAGGCAGCAATGTGTCTAAAATGTGCTAAAAGTGACATTTCCCAGCTTCTCGTTTCACACAGAGTATGTGAAATCATCCTGTAGAGCTTTGGAAATCTTCTTTAAAGAAGACTGATTCACCTGGAGGGGCTCACTTTTTAACCTTTTTGCCCTTTATTCTTTTCTATCTACGTCTATTAGGGGGATTAGGAGGGAAGGGATTACTGGACCCCCAACAACTATCATCAACTAAAAGACAGGGCAGGGATGTTGGAGTTTACATCCCAGATGTCTGTGGAGCCAGCACGTTGGCTGGGCCTGCTGAACTCTGCATTCTGATACAGGAGAGGCAAGTGTAAACCATTTTTTGAGAGGAAGGGAAGGTCCCTGTCAAGTTTAGCCAAAGATGAATTTAATTGATGTAGGTCTAGTGAAAGAAATACAGCAAAAAGTCTTTGAAGGAAGAATGGAAATTATTATTAAACAAAGCAAAATAAACCCTTTCAATTGATCAGTATATGTTGCTGTTGTATAGACAGTGTCTCTCCCAACTGAATTTTTAGATGAAAAATTTAAGCATCAAACACTTCTTGCAGGCCAGTTCTCCACAGCTGAGTCAGAATCAAAGACTCAGCAGTGTCATCTATTATTCTTTATTAATTATTACTACTAGTACTAACCTCTTAAAATTCTACAACAGTTTGTCAGTCTCCCAGCACTTTCATAGACATCATCTTATATCCCCTTATCCATTTATGTAACCAATTTTTCTTTCGAGCACTGAACATGTACAAGTCATTGTAGACATGAATGGTAAGAATCATCATATCAGGTAGGGCCAAAAAAAATAGCTACTATTGATTGATTGATTATCCTGCACGAGGCACCATGTGGAACATTTTACAGATATTTTCTCATGTAATTTCATAACAACTTTATGGAGTGATTTTTACTATACCTCTGTTGGGGTGAGAATTAGAGACATTAAAAACTTACCATGTTTACTTAATAAGCAGAGGCACTGGGATCCAAATCAAGAACTATCTGACTCTCAAGTCTCCAAATAATTTTGATTTGAAATATAAAGTATTAGATGTCTGAAAAAGATGTAAGAAAATGGTACAAGGAAGAGCTTAGATATATAAAGTATGTGGAACAAGGGTTTCTGCTCTATTTCCACAGAAGAAGAAACTAAGTCTCAGATAACTTGTGATTTACCTGACCTGCTTTATTTGTCCCTCACATTTCCAACATGGACCACACAAATTATTATCCTTTCCGCCCCTGCCCTTTTGTATCACCCACTATACATCTAGCTGCCAGAAGTCAGAAAGGATGTGAAAGGGGTAAAGAATATTCAGCTACTGCTGGCCAAAGGGCTGTGAATGATGGAGAAATACTTAGTTCATAATGAAAGAACAAGTCTTCAGCTTAATCCAGTCTACTATTTGTATGATAAATATGAGCATGCTAAACACGCTAGGTGACAATGCTAAGTCCCTTACCGGTGGAGTAGGTTTATGCTCTGTGACCAAATCTTAGAAGACTCACATCATTCTCTTTTCTTCTGTGTTGAGCAAGGCATCAGGCCTAGACCAAAGATGAGGGATGAAATCTAATGTAAGCCTTGCTTTAAGTGATTACAAATGAGTCAGTTCTAATAAAAACTGTGACAGAAGGGTGGTGGGTCAGGGAAAGGGGGAAAAATGAGAAAATGCACGAGCAAAAGTCAAAAATAGGTTTGTCAGACTGAGAAAATGAAAATATAAGGTACCAGTTAAGGTGTTCCCTTGTGGCACAGCAGGTTCAAGATCCAGCATTGTTAGGGCAGCAGCCTGTGGGTCAGGGGAAGATCCTTGCCCAGGAACTTCCATATACCCCAGGAATGGCCAAAAAAAAGGTACCCAGTTAAATTTGAATTTTAGACAAACAATGAATAAATTTTTGGAATAATTATGTCCCCAAATATTGCACGGTTAATAACAGGTTGCAAAATAAAGACAAGTTATTGTCTCACAGCATAGCACAGTTACTCATACCTAAAAATTATTATTTTTTATCCGAAAAATCTAGTTCTTAATTTCAGTTACTAGGATCTCTCAGAGTTTAAGAGAGTCTGAGCCACATTTTTTACTTGTTCTGAGGTTCCAAATGTAGCAAAATGTGAGGAAAATGTTAGTGTTTATGGTGTTTATATTTCATTTTACAAAACACTTCCAACTCAATGAAAATAAATTTTTGCTATTCACTAGATAATTATAGAATATATATTTTTAAATTAAGTCATCACATATATTAAGCAATATGGCCAGAAACTGGGAAACAAAATTTATTTATTTATTTATTTGTCTTTTGTCTTTTTAGGGCTGCACCCATGGCATATGGAGGTTCCCAGGATAGGGGTCCAATCAGAGCTGTTGCTGCTGGCCTACGCTAGAGCCATAGCAATGCCAGATCTGAGCCGCATCTGCGACCTACACCACAGCTGAGGGCAATACAAGATCCTTAACCCACTGAGCGAGGCCTGGGATCAAACCCTAAACCTCATGGTTCCTAGTAGGATTCGTTTCTGCTGCACCGCTATGGGAACTCTGGGAAACAAATTTAAAATGTCGTTTACTTTAAAATTGTATCCATGTATCTCAGTTATTATATGTCTTTATTGCATGCAGATAATGACAAAGACCAAAATGAAGGGCTTCTCTGTATGATTATGCCGAGGGTCGAACGTCCCTCTCCCTTTTCCAGCTGCTTGGCTCTACCAGCCATAGAAGAGTCCCTGACCAATTGTTTGGAAGATCTTTCTTCTGTTTCATGTTCCCGGTATGGAAGGTTTTCTTCCAGATTTGGGGACTGTATTTGTTTCCTTTGGCTGCTATAACGAACTGTCACAAATTTGGTGGCTTAAAACAGCACACATTGATTTTCACACAGTTCTGAAGGCTAAAAGTCCAAAATCTCTTCCCCTGGACTGAAATCAGCTGAAATCAACATTCAGGCAGGGCCATGTTCCATTAAGGGGGCTCTAGGGAGGATCTATCTTTTGCCTTCTCTAGGTTCTGGTGGCATTCCGAAGCTTATGGCCGTATTACCCAACCTTTGCCTCTGAGGTCATACTGTCTTCTCTTCTGTGTGATGTATGTCTGTGCCGCCCTCTCATGAGGACATGTGATTGTACTTAGGGCTCACTTTGATAATCCAACATAACTGCCCTCAAGATCCTGAATTAGTCACATCAGCAAAGTCCCTTTTGCCACATAAGGTAACTTTGGGGGTCATTATTCTGCCTGCCACAGAGACTGAGGGGATGCCTTGCACAGAGCAGGGTCCCTAAGAACATAAACTGGCTTATTAGTGGATTAGCCAGGAGTCAATGTAGTTGGGGATTGCCTTTTTACATTGTTTAGAGAGACCTGGAATCCAGCGTGAAGTTTTTATCTCACACACCTGAAGTCATGAGCCTGGATTGTGTCCCTCACCTGTTTCAAATACAGGTCACAGGTGGGGTCCATAATCCCCCAAAGCAGTTCTCGTGGTGGTGTTGGGACAAAACACATGTCCTTGATAACCTAAAGTTCTGCCCATTTCATGACCGCCTTTTTCCCACTGTAGACCTCAGTGTAGATGAATACATATTAGCTATTTTAAAATATTTGTTTACATCTCTTAGGAGCAAGGCATTGGAGAAGTTCACATAGCAGGGAGGTTACAGAGAAGCCTCTAAAGTAGATTATCAGGAATTTAATTCCTGCTCCACTAATTTAGCTGTGTTACCCTACCTCTGTGCCTGTTTCCCATCTATAAAATAGCCTCTACTTCCTATAGTCGTTGAGGATTAAATAAGCTAATATGTGTGTAAAGTGCTTAGAACAATGACTGGCTGTTAGATGATATTTTAATTTAATCAATACTGTTACTTATTTAATGGAGAAACCAAAGCAGTAAGAATCCCCATGTAAGCAAGCATAGCTGAGGCAAGATATATGTCCCACTTTTTTTTTTTTTAATGTAAGAGTTAAGATAGGTTCTACAAGAAGTCAGCTTAGAGTTTCTCTTCTTTTTCTTTTTTTTTTAGAACTCCAACTTAAAAGGAGGTCAAGAGTTACAGAAGATGACAAGGAAACCGTAAAAGGCTCTTTGGCAGAGACCTGGTAGGTAGCTCTGGCATGTATCATTGCACAGTTAGGGCAGGATGGATAGTCAGGGAAGGATGGTAATGTGGGAAGAACATCCGCTCTACACACCTTGTGCTGGTCTGAAGAGGCATGGAGCCTCAGCTCAGACACTTAAGAGTTCAACCTTAGTGACCTTGACCAAGTTAGAAAAGACCAGTAATACGTACAAAGACTTGTTTTAAGTATTACTTTAAGGAGTTCATGAGAACTCACCCAGAGAAATGCAAGAAGTTTGTTTTCTACATGACCTATTAATTTGGATACTGACAAGCATGTGACTGAAGGCTTCATTCCTTTAAATATAAAACCATCACCATTTGCATCATATCTAAAGGACACTGTTCCTTTGAACAGTTTTTTTGAGCAGACAGTATGTATTGAGGACTATACCAGAAGCTGATGAGCAAATTATGAACCTGACGAAGTTCTGCCTGGAGAAACTTATGGACCAGTAGCAGAGGCAGTCAGGTGAAGAGAGAATACCAAACGCGTGATCAGTAAAAACACGGCATTTTTGGTTTGGATTGGGCAAAAGAAGGTGTTCGGGAATTTTGCTGGACTTTTTGCGTATGGAGAAGTCTGGGCTGACAGTCCAGCCTCAAAGGCCAATGAATAGTTGCTAGATGATTACTAAGTGACACGTGGGAATAAAGTTCTGTAATATTAAAAGTGATATATAGCACAATAAAATTACATCCTTATATATACAGTACTCAGTGCCTAAACCATTGCCTTGCCAAAATCAAAGTAATGGGTTCTGCGTACTCAAGCGGCTGGAGTAATGTGGGAGAGGACCCAGAGGTCAGCCGGCTGCCATGCTCCCCGGAGCCGGCCCTGGCCCTGGCTCTGGCTTGGTGACCAACCGTGGGGGTTTTCAGAGCTGAGGTGGGGGCTAGGGCAGGGGAAGTTCAGAGCCGCGGGAGCGGCAGAAGCACGTGGGCTGAGGGGGGTGGGAGGACGCAGACGGAGGAGTAGCGGGTGGAAGTGTCAAAGAGGAAGGAGTGGAGGGCCGCTGAGGTGATAGGGTGTGGTCTGTGGGGGAGCAGGCGGGCCGGGAGAGGAGGGCAGGGAGACCCACCAGGTCTGAGGAGGCAGCGGGGAGCGTGCCTGCGTCGCTCGGTGTAGTGACAGCCAGGAGCACGGCGCGGGGCCGAGTGGTAAGGGGAGTTTCCCGTGCTCGCCAAGTGGAGCCCAGCTCAGAGCTGCGCCAGCGCCTTCCGCCTGGGCCCGCGTTTGCCAGACACCTGCCGAGTCCGAAGAGGGCGTCCGGCGGAGCGTTCCGCCCCCAAGTAAGTCTTGCCTTTTCTCTTAATTTCTCCTCCGCCACCTCAGCCTCTTTATCTGCGGAGCTCGGAGCTCCTGTTGGGGAGGCTGAGCAAAAAGCGCACGGGAGAGCTCCGGCGGCGTCCAGGGATGCTCCAGCCTCGGAGCGCGCCCCGGCCGGCGCGGGGACCCGGCCGCTAGGCCCGCCGCCTGGTTGCCCTGAGCGGCGCGGACGGAGGTGGCGGCAGAGTTGTTGGCACAGATGCTACCCCTCTTTTGTGTCTTGCCGGATCCCAGTGTCGGGCCAGGCCGGGGGCGGGGGTGGGGGGTGGATTGGGGGTCGGAAGGCACTTTATGGCTCTTGGCCCCACCTCTGGCTCCCACCCCAAATCCTTTGGGATTTCAATATGTCAGGGAATCCGGCGCGAGTGAGTGTCTACCAACCCCTGTTGGGCCATTTGGGTCAGGATGGGCAGCGGCCGGACGGCCACGCCGCCACCCTCCTGTTTTTCTTTTTAGAGACAGCGTCTTTAACAGCAGGTGCTGGGAGCGGGGCTGACTGAGTGCTCACAGGAGTCTTGAGTGTGGGGAACGACCTACCTTCTTGCTTTTCTTGGGTTCTGGAAGGCAAAGGATGGGGCCGCCGGGGGCTCCGAAGCCCGAGCGTCCCGCGCTAAGCGGGCTTGCGCGGCCGGCGAGCAGGCGTTCGCTGGGTGGGTCCCTTGTCTGGCTCATTGTTCGCGGTGACTGTTCTTGGGGCCGGGCTGGGCGACACAGACGCCGCTTACTGGGCCGTGAATTCAAGTGACGACCTGGAGGAGTGAGGTCAAGGCTGCTTGGAGGAAAGGGCTTTACAGTTTGGAAACGGACTTTTTCAGGCGCGGAGGGCAACAGTAGTCGTCAGCAAAAACCGCTCCTGAGTGTGAAACTTAGATCTGACTAATTCACTGAGGCAGCCTAGTGAATTAAACCCTCAGAAACCGGGCTCGATATTTCTCCATTGAAATTGTCTTCAGAGTAACGACGATGGAGTTTTAAGTGTTATTGGCAACTGGCTGCTTTCTTTTGCTAGCACCTGTTTCTCTTAAAGGTTCCTGAGTGGGATTTATTTTCTCGCCCTTCCCCCCCCCCGCCTTTTTTCGGAGTAATGTGTATTTGTCATTCTGTTTGTGCATTCAGCTAATCGAATTGCATGGTTTCGGGCGAAGAATCCGTTTTTTAAAAACAAAGTGCAGTTTCCACTCTACAAAGGGCCAAACGCTGGTGTAGACATTTATTGCTCCCCCACCCTAGCCTCATGCTGACATTCATGGAGGCAGACATGTGCACCCGGAGTCAAAGGGAGCCTGTTGTCTCTAGCTGGAGATGCCTAAACACAACTAGTGAATGCTCACTTTATTGGAAGCTAGGACACTTGTTTTTCCATGTACCTGAATTACAGTGATATCACCTGTTCATGATATTCCTTTAGCCCACTACAAAGGAGGGTTCATTTTCCTGAAAAGGATGTTTCATGTTTTTCGAAGGTGCATGAGTAGTAATCAGAGTAAGCTGGTCCAAAAAGAGAAGTTTTTTAAAAATTATTTATAGATATAAATATGAATCTATATTCTCAGTAGTGTTACTAACCCAACTGCTGCCCTGGTTATATTTACTTTGACCTGACTGATGGACATCCTAAATGTATCAGCCTGCTGAAACCTGGAGTTCCAGCCCTCAGGAGAAATAATATGAACACTTTTCTCTGACCACAGTCTGATTCCATAGGGAATAACCATGCAGTAGGAATGTTATTTACGGTATTGAAAGCTGTGTGATTTATTCTAAAGTGGGAAACAGGAGTTAGAAGAAAATAAAAATGGAAGCCTGAGTAGGCATCCAAACCATACTCATAGTTCCACATATATGTACGTGGAAAGTATGTTGTGTTCTCTGGTTCTTTCTCCTTTATCACTTAGTAGTTATATCCTTAATGCTTTTCATCACAGTTTTTGTTTGTGCCTCTTGTTTTTGGGGGTGTTTTTTTTTTTTTTTTTGGCTTGGAAAAAATTTTTATATTTTCATCTGCTATTATTTTACATTTTCACTATCAGTAGTGCTAATTGAATACGTGGGATCATCTTTTAAACTGTTCTTTTGTTTGTTTCCTTGCATGGCATGTCCAGCTTAGTATGGGACCACATGAACAATGCGTCAACCAGGTTCTAATGAAGATTAAGACATGGAAGGAATCAGTATCTATGCATAAACTGTATACTCATTTAACCACCTTCCCATATGACCAATTTTAGATAACTTGCTTGTTCATCTTCTGAAGTCTCCAGACTCCAAATTCTTACCCAGATTGATTGCTGCACTAAATCTTGATTGTACAATGAACAGATCCTAATTATTTTGGTCTCATTTATCAGTCAACAGTGTTTAGTGTTGCCAGTTTAATTATATCATTGAAATATGCATGACTTTAAAGCGTGTTGAAGAAGGTCCTTTTAAACTTGTTTCTTCATAAATAAAAAAAAAGTCCTTGTGAAGCCATAATTTCACTGCTGTGAGGCCCCCCAGCCATTTGTGTTTATTGAGTTTACTTTTCCACATGAAGAAAGAACCATTGTTTTGTTGTCTAGGAGCTGAAGGAAGATAGAAAGTGAGAAAAGAAAATCATGCACTTAATTTTCTCTACTTGAGAAAAATATATTTTTTAAGTAAATAGTGATTATTTTCTTAACAATACACTTAGGTCTTATTAAAGGATCCTGAGGAAAAAACAATTTTTAGGATAGAAATGCTGGCTGTTACTAAATACTCATAAAAGTTTGGTGTATACAGATGCATACATTTTGAACCAATCTTCTAACACATTTTCTTCTTGCTATAGAATTATGCATGTTATCAAATCATTGTTATTAAAACATTGAAATCTCACCAAAATCTATATTTAAATATTCTGTCCTTTTGCAAGTGCTTTAATTGTAATAGCCTGTTTGTTGAGATTAAAAAGAACATCATTGATGTCATGGTGTGCTTTGCATTTTAAAATAGTAGCTAATGAATTACAAACATTCATTACTCCACAACCACTTGCTGAAATTTCTCAGGACCCCCAAATAGAGAATTATTTGTACTATGTACTTACTATCATTCAGACCCTTGCTGAGTTTTTGTTGATCCCCTTTTCTTCTTTGAAATTAATTGCCTTTTAAATTAATGCTCTGTTGGCTCTGAATCTTTTTCTTCTATATCATAAATTTATGTGTAGATATCTGCAACATTGTCTGGTTAGGGAACTTGCTTTTGAAAACATGAGGGAATTAGTGGGTGGAGGGGTGAAGAGAGAACTGCTTTTATTAAACCTGGGAAGAGTCAGAGCTCAACACAGAGAGGGCAGGTTTCATCTGAATAAAATTCTTTGAGGAATACTTCTTTGACCTTTAAAATGCCAAGCTATGTAGCACATAATATACATTTCAGCAATTCAGGAACTAACTTCACATATCATAAGGCAAATAATAGAGGATCATAGTGCCTTTACTTTGTCACATTTGAAGGGTGACTTCAATTCCATTTACTTTTCTTCATACTAAGTACTAAAAACTACCCACTATTTTCTTATGCTTTTTTTTTTTTTTGACAGGGGTTGGCAGGGGGAGGTGAGGTGGCTGGAGGTAGGTGGGGGGCAAAGAGGGAGGGAGTACTGTTCTATTTACGTAAAAATAAAAACTGTCAATGTTTATTCTGGAAAATTTCTTATATAAAAAGTTGCTTCTTCTGTAAGTTTCATGTTTATTAAATGTTTACTGAGGAAGGTAAAGTTTGGCACTCAGTTTTCATAACCAGATGCAACCAGAGACAGATTAAGTGATTCAAATTAGTGCATTTAAATCTTAAATTTAGGTTTCCTTCCCATAAACTAATATGAAGAAAACTATTGAAATAGGTCTTGTTTTTAATAACTAATATTCATGTAGATTCTCATGCAAATGAAGATTAACATAATTAATAAAAACGAGAACATTTATGAAATAAGGATATAAGGGAATGCAGATTAATGATTGTGCATCCTTTTTGATATATACCTTTTTTCTCCTCATAAATTAGTGTTTTAAATCTCAGGGGGAAGTGACTTTTTTTTTTAACTTAATGAATTTTATTTCAATTATATGTGTACATAAATTATCACAAGTCAGTTTTATAGATTTTCTGTCCCAAACCCACAGTGCATCCCCCCACTCCCCAGGAAGTGACTTTCTTAACTGATCACATTTTTGTCTTTTGCTTTGGCCACCAGAAAGCTCAGAGCCAATCTGAAATCTAATTTATAGATCATTTAAGCCTCCATGGAATGCGTTTGTGTGTTATCTTTCTCAGTGACCTTATCTTATTCTATTTATTTATGTATTTTCTCTGTGAAAATGTTTGGATTTTTTTTTTTCATTGTGTAAACAGACAGACCATCAACATTAACTTGAATAAATGTTTAGAAATGTAATCAACTCTGCAAATATTATTAAGGTCTAATATTGCAAATCCTGAGGGGATATCAGGCAAATTAAGGCATGGTTTCTGATCTAAAGGTACTTATATTCTAGTTGGATAGAGAAGCCATAAACACCTAACAAATTAGCAAATCATGAGTCAACATATGTATATGCACACATCTGCTGCATTACATTGAAAACCTAGACCTTATCTTTAATGATGCTCAGCTTCCACTTTCTTGAAAAATACTATTAGTAGTACTTTGGTAAAGCAAAATAACCAAATCTTTTCATTAGGAAGAATTCCCCTCTGGGTATACTAAACTGCAAGTAGACTGAAGCCCGTGAGGGTAAAAATAAGTGTTAGAAAAGTCATTGTGATTCTGCAGTAGTTGAGTGGAAACTTCCAGACATTTCTCTTCTGTTTCTCTTCCTCTCTCTGTCTCTCCCTGGTTTTTCCACTTGCTCCCCAGTCAGTCAGTCAGTGGCTGGACCTGATTGGCAAGTGTGACAATTCCAGTGTCTTGCTAAAATCCACTAGGCTAGACAGCTTATGAAATTTCTGACTATGTAACTACAGTATTTGTTCTAAGTGCTGTAGTTAAATACAGTAGTTAAGTTTAAGTGCCCACTGATTGTTTTCCTTTGTGTGTGAATCAACAACCATTTTCAGCTTTTAGAGGGACCACCCAGAAAACTGTTCTTTTTGACTGTAGAAAAACTCAGAGGAAAAACATAGAACCAAATGATTGACCCAGGGTGATATTTTTATGGCTAAGGCCACAAACTCTGAATTAAACTTCCAAATCTAACCGGCTACCTGTGGCTATAAATCTGATTCTCATTTTCTCTGTCTAACACATACATATCATTTTCTCCAGACCTATCAATTATGTTAATGTTAAAAATAATTTAAAGTCTAAGACACAGATCTGTTGTCCTGAAGTGAAGAAAACTATGGAAAAGACCATGATAAATACTGATCATTTAAGCCTGGCCTTTTAAAAAGCACACTGGATACAGTGAAAATCCATGTATTAGTATACTTACTGTGCTTTCAACTATGATATAAATAGTGCGTAAAGCTTTAAATTTTTCATCAAATTAATGTTTCACTGACATGCAAATTAACGACTGACATCTAAGGTGCATACCATGTGATGATTCCTAATTGGCAAGTGAACCTGAGGGTTATTTATAGATTACATTGCAACAAAGTGCTGAAGTAAATTCTCATTGTTCAGCTCAATTCCAATTGACGTTTTTAGCTTTGATTCT
The DNA here is from genome assembly GCA_004024745.2 of Catagonus wagneri. NCBI lineage: Eukaryota > Metazoa > Chordata > Mammalia > Artiodactyla > Tayassuidae > Catagonus > Catagonus wagneri. The sequence goes on from PVHT020001751.1 coordinate 10,543,096, forward strand.
CTTCACTTTTTTCACATTCCTTTTGATCTCTAAAGTCTCTCAGAAATAAGCTACCTAAGGTGCAAAATATATAATTAATAACATTTGGGCAAAGAATTTGTCTTCAAATTATCCTTAAGAGATTTGAAGACCAGTTAAGTACCCCCGCCTTAACTAGTTTGTTCAGTTATGAATAACTCTCGGGGCTGTGAATTTGAACTTAAAGATTTGGTAACGTTCATTTCTATCCAGAGCACACAGGATAAATGTTCACATAGAAAAAGTGAGGAAGAAACTTGAACATAATTTATCAAGTGAATTAATTTTTAAGAATAGCTGCCTTTAAAGATCTAAGTGGAAATCCTATTTTATTCTTTAATGGCAATTAAGGTTTCTTTTATCTCTACTTTTCATTACATTATGTGCATGGAGAACGCAGTAAGAGAATTATAATGTATCTGCAATTCCCATGCTATGTTATTAGGTCAAAATTTGGCCTTTCTTTTCTTTATTCCACGTCTGTCTGCTTAAAGGAAGAATAGCCAAATAAAAAATGAAGAAGTTCTTAATTTATTCTGCATATTTCTCTTCAGTATGGATTTTGTACTGATCTCATAAGGCAAAGTTGTATGAGTGATACGTTTCTGCCTACAAAGATAAATTTACAATTTATTAACTTTTAGATACAGTCTTCACACTATACTCAACTGAGAATGTTCCACTTTCCCTACCAGATTGGCGAAATGCTTATCTTTTTGTAAAGATTTACTTAAAAGACTCTCTTTGAAGGAACCCCCACCACTGGATTTAAATTTGGCATTTTTTTGGAAGAGTGTGTGTGTATATGTGTGTGCATGTTTTACAGTCATGTTGTAAACTTGAAAATGTTTAGAAAATCTAAAGAACTCTATACAAATATAATAGTCTTTATTTTTATTATGATTATTACTATAATTATAAAGTTAAGGAGACGAACTGGATGTTGAATCTAAGCTGCGTGTGGAAATGAATACTTATTTTTAACACTTTTGACTAGTAGTTGAATAATTTAGGTCTTGCTTTTTATTGGCAGAAGTTTACACTAGTCAGGTATGGTGTGGTCTGGGTATGACTGAGGCAAGTTGATTTTTTTTGCTGATGAAGATTTATCAGGAAACTTATCCCTTAATTACGAAAACTCACTTTCATTAATAAACTTTGAATAAGACTTACTATGCATTTCATTACATGTTGACATGGGAAATGAGCATAAAAACAATAAATAAAAAAGGTCCTGCCCTAAAGGAATTCAGAACCAAATGGAGAATAAAAATACTGAATTGATATGGTAAAGTAAATAACATCATCAAGGGATATTTGGGGAGCTATGAGGAAAGATAGTTTGGGAAAGTTTAATGGGAGATTTGAAGCAAAAAGAACAAGCAGGAGTCTAGCAGGGGTAGAAACAGTAGAAGGGGTCTCTGGCGTAGAACTTCTGGAGCAAAGGAGAACAGTGAAGCATATGTGGAAAATTCAGATTGTCTGGCAGGAAGTATCTTACGTTATACTGAAGACCAACTTCATAGTCTAGACTAAAGATCAAGATTTTTGAGGTGTAATCCTGATTAAGTCCAACTCTCTTACACTCTTTGTCTGCACCCATGCAGCTGACTGTGTCTCAGTATACAAGCATGGTGTCGTTTCATGTTCATTAATCTTAAACGGATTCTTGAAGTTATCAGATAATCTTACTGAACTAGCAACACCATCTACTCTCCTACAAGACTCTATGTCATGCTTCCTCCTCTCTTCTCCACTCAGTTCCTCTCTCTACACCCTTATTATCAGATGAAGGCCTTGTTTCCTATTCCCTGATAGAAATGAGCCATCAGAAAAGACTTTCCAGTCTACAGCCACATCTCCCTGAATATGCCCGATCTCGGCTGATCTTGGAAGCTAAGCAGGGCTGGACCTGGTTAGCAGTCGGATGGGAGAAAAGACTTTCCACAGTCACCTCCACCACATTTAACCACCTGTCAGTATTTGCTCCCATGTAATCTGCCTTCTTGCATATTCTCTCACATAGCACTGGTAGAATTTCAACTGTTACCTTTTAGGGAAATCTGATGTGGAAATATGTAAATGCAATTTATTACTGAGTGCAACTATTCCTTTAGATCTTGAAATTCCATTTTTAGTTGTTCAGCATTGGGAAATAATCAGGACTGGAGTTGAAGATTTATGTAAAGTATCTTACTTGAATAATGAAAAAGTTAGAAACAACAGACTAGCCCAAGGATAGAGAGAAAAAATAAGAATAAAGTACAGTACATTCTTATGACAGATTGTTAAGCATCATTTACAATTATGTTTTAAAATAATGATGTAAAAAAAGAAAACCCCAAGCTGTACGGAACACTGATGCAATTTTGTTATAAGACCAGAAAAATAAATGAACCATGTTAAAAGGTTGTGTCATTGGATACTGAGATGAAAATTGTTCTGTACGTACAGCAGGTTCTTAGAAAATACTTTCAGCTTGGAAGAGAGAGCTTTTTGGTAGGAAGATCCTGGTAACATAGAAAATGTCCACTGAATGAGCACAATAATGAAAGCCATTTCTATAGTGATTCAACTGTCATTGAAATATCAGTCCCCACTACACATTCCCCTTGCCTGCGACGTCCAGTCTACCAAGACTCACAGAATTTACTGCTAAAATATATCACAGGTTTATTTAATTTTCACCATCTCACTGCTGTCCTTCTAGTGTAAGATGCCATACTTTCAAGCTTTAGCTTCCAGCAGGTTCTTCTCACTCTCAATGTTGCAAAATAATGATCTGAGATGCTATATTGAATAGTGTTCAAAGCATGGACCCTGTTGATGGGCTTCCTGAGTATAAATCCCAGCCCTGCCATTTACTAGCTGTGAGGCCAGGAGCCAGTTATTTGGTGTTTCAGTTTCTTTGCTTTCATTTTTCCCATCAATGAAATTGAAGATACCTATCTTTTAAGGTTATTATGAGAATTAAGTACATGACTAGCTTAAAGCAAGTACTATTATATATTAGCCATTTTTTCAAGACCTAACTTAGATTATAACTTTCCTTGTTTAAAATCATTCAAAAACTTCTCATTGTACCCTGAATTAAATTTTTATGATCACCTGTGTCAACTTCATTGACTCTTGCTACTTTCTATTTTCTCACTATTCCTATGAAAACACCATGTCCCACTCTGTCACTGGGCCTTTGCACATGCCATTCCCTCTGCCTATAATACTGTCATCTGATTCTCCCCATAGCTTTTTCTTGTCCTACAGGTCTCAGCTTCAGCCACATCTTCTAAAAGCCCTTTCTTGATTTTCTAGTCATCTAAAGGATACTACCTGCTATTCTTTTTTCACTCTCCACCTTTATTATTTCCTTAATAGACCTTATCACGATTTGAGCTTTTTCTTTGTTTATTAACTTTTCCCCCTATATTTTACTGCTAGATTTTAAATTCTGTCAAACAAATATAATGTCTGTCGTGGTTATATTTGTTTCTGCCCAATACCTATCAGAGATTGTGGCATGTAGTCCTGAAAAAATATTGAATGGATGGATGTTTCGCTGAGATTCTCACTATTATCATCTTGGGAATTTGTATTTCTAGAAGGGCTAACTTCATATTTGTAAAGTCTTTTTATGTCATTAAGGAGATCTAAGGAGATAAAGTTATTAACACTTGTGGTTTTAGCTCTGGTTCACAAGGCCTTTATAATACTTGTCACTACAAAAGTGCATTTTGACAGAGGTACAGAGTGTGAGAGTGAAGATGGGAGCTATAGGTGAATTGGGGTACTTGATATGTAAAGATGTTTCAAGCTAAATGGAAACTGCAGTGTTGGGGGTGGGGGTGAGCTTGGGGTGAGGCATTAGAGTGTTGATAGTTCAAGCATTCAAGAGGAAGTATCAGGCCATCATTTCACAAAGCACCAGTTTAAAAAATACTATGTAAAGTAACTTCCGTAGCATTTTACTTCTTAGTTTTATTGACTAAGGCTCTGAAGGTACATAATGCCAAAATAAGTGGATGGAAAATTTTTTTAAAGTCAGTTTCGTTATTTCATGTCATGAGATAAAAACAAAACTGTTTTCTGTCTTTGATTCAGCTGGTTTTTAAAATGGAACTCAGTCAGACCTGAGTATGTGTGTATGTGTGTGTCTGTCCTTGAAACATTTTTGTTTTTTTCTGATAAAAAACACTCAATGTAGAAAATAATGTTTTCATGTATTGTTTTTGATCATAAAATTGTAAAGGCACGGAAAATTTTGTATCCACGGATGTTCCCTTTCTCTTACCAGAAGGTGTCACTACAGCTCACTCAAACTTGCTAGTGCATTCTGTAGGAACAAACTAATGCTAGCATTTTATCAAAATATCAGTACCACCACCCACCAACTTCTTTCCTGAGTTAGCTGAAGGAAATCTGATGAAAACAGAATTCTTTTCAGGTGCCTGTTTCTACTCCAAAGAAATGTTCTTATCATGAACTGGATGAAAACTTAAAATACTTGTTTAATATTCTGGAAACAAATGGCATCCTCACTTTCTTTGAATATTGAGTGAGGGCAGTGGAGAGAAAAGAAAAGAGTAAGATACAGAAGGAGAGAGAGCCTTAGAGAAACATGAAGAGAAGAGTGAACGTGTGTTTCCGTGGTAATACACTGCTTGTGAACCCTGCATACCCCTCTGACTGATCCCTGCATACCCCTCTGACTTGCATGCCTTGCCCCTTCCCTGTCCCTCTTCTCTGCCTGGATATAAGTCCAGCTTGTTCTGCCAGAACTGTTATGATTACAACAAAAACATCTATCTGCAGTTAAGCTAATACACTATCCCAGTTGTTTGACACACATAACTTCTCTCTTCTGATAACATTATAACATAGGTATTATTAATAAATATTGTTAAGGTGAAGAAAGTGAAAATTGGGAGTTCTCATTGTGGCTTAGTGGGTTACAGACCTGACTAGTATCCATGAGGATGTGAATTTGATCCCTCTCCTCGCTCGGGGAGTTAAAGGATCTGGCATTGCCATGAGCTGTGGTGTAGGTCTGCAGCCCCGATTCCACTCCTGGTACCTCCATATGATGCAGGTGTGGCCCTGAAAAGAAAAAAAAAAGTGAATGTTGGAAAAGTTGCACAATTTATAGATGTAGCTATGATTTTAGCATAAGCTTATCAGATTTCAAAAGCACAGCCTTGTTCTTTACATGAGTCCCTCCCTCTGGAGACTTTCCTAACATCTTGGAAATTAGGCATCCCTGGGCAATTCTGGTGTCTTTCCTCTGGTCCCACAACATCTGCTACTTCCCCAGGGTGAAACTCATCATGACTGGACCACGACCTTCTATTTTCTTATATCTTGCTTCACCCAGAGTTTTAAGGGTGGGTACAAAATCTTGTCTCTAGAACAGAACGTGAAACCGCTAATATTGGTCAACTAGATGTGCAAACAGGAGAACAGGTGCACCCAAAGGTGGGGCTTCCATGGGGGTGGGGGAGGGTGAGAGTATGCATGAGCACAGCCTGGAAGGTAAGGACCACTGTGCCGCCAGCCTTCACCCATTTCTCTTGGCCTCACTTGCTCCACAAGCAACTGAATCATGAAGAGTAAAGTCTCACCATTGGAGGAGGGGGGAAAAACAGGGTTGAGTGACCAAGAAGAAGGGGCTCTTCAGCACAGCCCACACCTTGCAGCTCCTCTGCAACTGGAGGGCAAAATCGGCATCCAAGGAGCTGTGTTTACTTCTCGCCTCCAGGTGGCAGCATGGCCCAGCTCAGCTCTTAGACGCCCCTGCTGCTGCGGGACTCAGAATTGTTCTTAGAGCATTTAGTGCCCTGGGAATGATTAATGGTGCTGCCCGCTCACTGTACCCTGAGAGTAATTGAGCCTGCAATATTTTGGAGGCTGCAGAGAGACATCTTCAGCCTCTATCTGATAGAAGGGGCTACAACACTTTGGACATTATTTTGCTTCACAGATGTCCCAGAGACTGTTTTGTTGTACACAGAATGCAGTCCTTGGCAGAATGCTTTAAAGTGTGTGTGTGTGGTGTTGGGGGGTGGGGGAGCTCACCACCATCAACACTCCTAAAACATGAGGAAATTGAATAGTCATAATTTTTTTTAGATGTTTGGTTTGCTATGCATTCGTTGTTTTTTTTCCTTCTTTGATTCTAAAATAATATTCCTTTCCACCTGACATAAAGCAAATCCTCTGGAAGGTAGCTTATGTTAATTGACTATTTTGAAAGAGTGCAGATAGAGCTATGTATAATATCTTCATTTAAGCTCTAAGCCCTTTTATATTGTAAGCTGAGGTATTTAAAAGTAAGTGATTGGGAGTTCCCGTCGTGGCGCAGTGGTTAACGAATCCGACTAGGAACCATGAGGTTGCGGGTTCGATCCCTGCCCTTGCTCAGTGGGTTAACGATCCGGCGTTGCCGTGAGCTGTGGTGTAGGTTGCAGACGCGGCTCGGATCCTGCGTTGCTGTGGCTGCGGTGCAGGCCAGTGGCCACAGCTCCGATTAGACCC
>PVHT020001751.1:10550641-10615737 GCA_004024745.2 Catagonus wagneri
AATAGGATATGCTGATAGATCTTAGCACTATTGGGGAAAAATAAATCACTTAAAGATTCAGAAAATGTTTCCTCATCTATGCAACCAAATGGGGAATCCAAACATCCACCTTTTCTGTACTTTGGATTTAAATAGCCCTGGTGGTCGGCTTTAAGTAGTGGTTTGTAGCTTTAGTGAAGTTTTAAAATATCTCTTTGGTACTTTTGAGAACAACTGTTCTTCCTCAAACCTGCTAGATGTGACTCTCCATCACAGAATATTCTTTCATGGTAGACCATTACGATTTAAAGCTGTATTCTGTATGGGAGTTTACCTTCTAGATATTTAGAGAGCCAGACTTAACTAGTTACCATGTACTGACACGTTTACATTTTAGCAGGCAATAAATCTGGTCTCTTTCATTTCTTGGAATAGAGTAGAAAATCAAAAGGATAATTAGTATGGTCCCTCAAAGTTGGTATTTAAATTAGAATACAGGTGTTGTAAGACTGCTTTTCTATCTGCCTTTGCTTTGTTAAATTTATATCAGAGGGTGAACTTGCAATAGTGTGTTTCTGTGTTGAAGACCTAGACCAGGGATTGAAAGTGAAGGGTGGGGATGGAGAATTAATTGAGATAGACCCATAATGGCTTTTATTCACAGTCTCCGATTTAACTCCAACTTTAACAACAAAATTAGTACGGAAAAAAAAAAAAATCCCGGCATACCCTAAAATCCTGCTTGATGACCCATGACTTGTTGCAGGGTTTTTCTCAGCCTACCAGACTCTATTTCTTTGACTGCTTTGGGCAACTTATCAAAAATTTCTTGATTTTTATCTCTTGGTACAAAGATCTCAATTTCCCTAAAGCCTTTAATTATTATACTGCTAAATATATAAATACTGTATCTTGTCTAAATATTATTTATATTTCATATATTTTTCTAACATTTCAAAATAGATTATAATTTTTTGTTATCAATATCTAATTTGTTATTTGTAAAGGAACACTTTTTGGATATATTTAAGTCATTTTTTTTGCAGAATAAAGAGGTTTATTGCCTTAGAAAAGGACACAGCTGGTACTCTCTTAAATATAGGACCCACTGATCAACTTTACATTTCAAAGCTTAATTTGACTTCTTTACCTTAGCACAATAATGTTCTTGAGAAATCAGGTATGGTTGAGGAAAAAGAGTTTTCTAAACTCTTTAGCTCTCAGCAAATAAGAGCCAAGACTGGTGGAATGTCTCAGAGAGTTTAAGTGCATTCCAGGAAGTGGACTAATTCAAGATGAGGCAGAGGAAATGGAAAGCCTACTCCTTTGGAGGTAAGGAATTGTGACAGGTAAAAAGTTACAGAATTAGGGAACTGGGGTGGTTTTTTTAAGATCCTGACCTTCCTTCTTTGAGTTCCAGATCACAAAAAGAGCAGGGCTCAGTAGGAATGCCAGTGGTGTGCCTCCCAGATATTAGGTTTTAGGAGGAAACTGCAAGATTTAGGAGGAGCTCCAAAATAACATGGGCAAGAATAGAGCAGTGGTGGTGATAATCTGCTTGGCTGATGAATCTGCAAGGAGGGACCCAGAAGCCATATCCTGATAAGGGCTTGCCGAGATGATGGGGTAGCCAGTTAGTGGAGGTCTGAGGTCTGGAGAAAGAAGCTGCTGGCCATGGATGGAATCTTAAGGAGTGGGAGAAATGGCTTGTGCCTGTGGACACCAACAAGGGGCACCAGCATTTTCTTCCAAGAGACTAGATGGGGCAGTCAAATTTCGGTACTTACCTGCAGGGATTATATTTAGCAGGTCTGCAATAGCATGCTTGCATCATTTGTTTACAGTCAGAGTCTATTCTGATGGTTTTATTGGACTGGTATCCATTTTGATTTGTTCATGCCATGCCATGCCCATTGTCAGATGTTTTGAATTTACTCCAGGTTATCCACGTAGAGAGCAGACTTGTCCTACCACTCTACATTAGGGACCTGAGAGCATCTGAAGTTCTGGCATGGATTGGAGCTCCCTTCCATTCATTGTCATAAACCCATGGTTAATCCAGGAATTATCTTGGGGAAGAAAAGAAGAAGAGGAAGAAATCTGAAAGACTGAACATTTATGATACAAACACTGTGTCCTCTAGGAAATGACTATATAAACAGTCCTATTCGAGGAGTTAATTTTGAATAGACCCAATATTTAAATTTAAGGAGACTGCTTAAATTTGAAAATAATTAAGATATTGTGAACTAAAAAGTATATGTGGAGTAGGGCAACTTAAAGAATAATTTCAGAGAAATAAACTGTATGTTCTTTTCACATCTTGGAATAGGATGAGTAAATTTCCTCTCATCTCCTACATGCTCTTGCTGAGTCCTCTACAGTAGCGTTTGCTTGGGAACTGTGGCTTGAGCTGATTTCTGATTCCTTCTGTTGGTACCTCTTGCTTCTCACATGTACAGAAGTGTACAAGAAGTTATAGATTGTTCAGTTAGCCTCCTTCTATAAGTGTCTTAATTACACTGGATATTTCCAGGTCTAATCCAAAGGTAGGTCCCGGGTTCCCGGGCTAGGGGTGGAATCAGAGCTTCAGCTGCCAGCCGCAGCCACAGCCAGGGGATCTGAGCTGCATCGGTGACCTGTACCAAAGCTCACGGCAACACCAGATCCTCAACCTACTGAGCAAGGCCAGGGATCAAACCCTCATCGTCATGGATACTAGTCAGGCTCATTACCACTGAGCCACAACGGGAACTTCCTGTCCCTGAGGTGGAATTCTTACACCCACTGTGCTACAGAGGCAACTCCCTTGGTATATATTTCAGAATAAACATTTAAATATTTAAGTGGGTATTTGCAAGTGCCTCTGTGTATGATGTTTTAGCAGTACCTTCAAGAAAATTATGTAGTCCCATTGGAAAAGGATCTAAAAATATATTTTTCCCCATCCTGACCCATGCTCAACTCCACCGTGGCAAAACACTTCTCAAACCTTTATTTTCCATAACAACTTCCTAAACAAGTAGATCTCTCTCTTTTCGTGTCTTCTCAGAATCAAAGGGTAAGATTTATTCTAGAGTATTTTTCGTGTGAATATGAGCTTTGGTGCCCTATAGTAAAACTAACTTGCACTGAGTAAGGTTAGCTACTTATAATATACATTGCTTTGTAGTTCATATTATTGACACTATTTGGCAGAAGATAAAACTCAGTCTTAGAGAGGTCAGGTAGTATGTCTGACCTTCAGGTGATTCGGAGTGGAACTGAGGCCAACCGCAGAGAATTTCACTCTTCATCATCGTGTTCTGCTGCCTCTTGAGCATAGTGTTCAGTCAGCCTAAAAGCAAGATCCTCAAGGAAGGAGCACAGAGAAGATTATCTGTGTACTCAAGTTGTGGCAGCATAAGGAAAATGGCAATGGGGTGAATCAGGGAAACTGAGTTTAAATCCAGCTCCTCTACTTTTTCATTGTATGAATATCTAATACACTTACTTAGCTGAGTTATTAGGAAGACGATTACATTTGTAAAATGTGTTGTAAGACTGTGATGGGCCAGGATACAAAGCACGACCAACTAACAAAGCAGATTAAGGTGGTAACTTGTTTTGGGGCGGATTTCGGCAGTCCTTCTTGGGCTGTGATATTATATTTTATAAAATTTAGATACCTATTGGAAACAAAATGTTTATAAAAAAAGCATTAAATATGCTTGAGGTAAATTCAAAGTACTACTTAATTTATAATTCTTAGCATCTCAGTCACTGTTAACTATTTTAAAGGATCTTATTCTACTGAGTGGATAAAATACAGAAAAATTAATTGCATGTTGTTTTAACCAGCTCAAAATTTCTGGAGCAAAGTCATTAAAAGTTGCAACCTGGACGTAAAATATTGCCCAGAAAATTTCACTATCTCAATTGTGATGACATTTCAAGGCTGAGTTAAAAATGCACGGCATTTTTTCAACTGCCCTTTAAACACATAAATACATTTTATACATTTATAAGTATTAAAAGCTAAATTCCTAAAGTTAGAATGCTGCCCCCAAGTTTCCTGATATCTCTGCCCAACAAAATAATTGTTGAGTGTTTTGAAAAAACTTATCAGAACAATGTGATGATTTAATGATTTTTTTTGCTTCCACCAGAGCTGCATGGTTTCTTTGAGTGTGCTTAAAGGGAGGGGGGAAGGGAAGGGGAGGGTATGAGAAGTCAGTCTGTAAGCCATACTCAAGGTAGTTTCCATCTTTAAAGAACTAAGATAAACTATCTTTTGCCTTGTTTTGTGCATCTGTTTAGCAGAAAGCTTGTGCAATTTGCATTTTAGAATGTTCAGTCCTTTTAATTTACTTCTAAATAATTTGTTTCTACATTATGCTGCTTTGTTTGTAGAGAACAATACTTACACAAGTGTTTTGTGAAGTAAAATGAACTAACACAGCACTCTGCAAAGAGAATTTCAAACTAATACCCATTAAGGATGAATGGCATGCATTACAGAAATCTGTACCATATGTCTGAATGGGTCTTTGTATCAAACTTATTTATGAAAATTCATAGGCACTAATTTATCTAAGAAATAGAATGATAATGCTTTCAAGCCAAAGGAAAAAAAATAAGAACATCGCAAATATGAAAGACACATTAATAATCTGTCACCCTGATTTTGATCTTTTCTTTTGCGTTATCTATTGAGTCCTAGTAGAAGGGTTTTTTTTTATATTGAAGTGTAGTTGATTTACAGTATGTGTCAGTTTCTGCTGTAGAGCGTAGTGACCCAGTCACATGCACGTACACACACACACACACACACACACACACACACACACACACACACATATTCTTTTTCTCATACAGTCTTCCATCATGTTCCATCACAAGTGATTGGATATAGTTCCCTGTGCTCTACAGCAGGGCACATTGCTTATCCATTTTACCTGTAATAGTTTGCATCTACTAACCTAAACCCCCCCGTCCATCTCATTCCCTCTCTCCTCGCCCTTGGCAGCCACAACTCTGTTCTTCATGCCTGTGAGTATTTTCTATTTTGCAGATAGGTTCATCTGTGTCATATTTTAGATTCCACATATAAATTATATTATACAGTATTTATCTTTCTCTTTCTGACTGTCTTAGTATGAGAATCTCTAGTTGCATCCATATATATGTTGCTGCAGATGGCAGTATTTCATTCTTTTTAATGACGGAATAGTACTCCATTGTATATATGTACTACATCTTCTTAATTCATTCATCTGGATTGGCTTAATAATATAGAAATTATTTAGCCTTAACAGAAGTTTGTCCAAATCAATTCCTGGAGTAGGTTGTTTGAAGGATGAGCTACCAATATCATTGCATTTATAAGTGAGGGAAATTGGACCAAACTGTAGGAAATTCTATTATCAAAGATTTCTAAGAGGTAGATTCTGTCTACCGTGGTAAGATACATCTCAAAGACATTGCCCCCAAATGAGATTGACTATCTCACGTCACTAAAAACAAAAAATATGTAATTGGATATCTTAGTATTTTTTTAAAATGTCCTTTTCAAAAAGAATTTGTCCCTTTGTATCTCTACCACCGTATTCTGGATCTGCTTATTTGATCAGACTTGCTTGATGATTCCTTTTACTACTCAAAGTGAAACACCTTGTATATTTTAAGAGTTATTGAAAGAATCTCATTGTTTTATGCATATTATGAGCATCCATATTTTCCTATTTGTTTATTTACGAATCTGAAAATGTTGTAAATTATCTGTATTTTTGCACAAAATGTAATTTATGCAGAAAGAAAAAAATGCATGGAGTAGTTAGTAAAAAAGAAGCTGATAGTACAGAATCCACCAGTAACCACAGGCATTAGTAGCAAACGTGTTTCGTTTGAGAAAAGGGTGGCATGACCTTTTGGTCCAGTGGAACTTGGGGGACCGCAGCAAAATAAAAGTCAAATTGTTATAAAAATTTGGTTTCTATCCCTATAAGTGGTCTTTAAAGGTGATTTGTGAGGGACTTTCTCACATCATTTGTTAGCACTTTTTAATTTTGACTGTGGTTGAGAAATGATCATCTTAAGATACTCATGAGCAATAAAGCCAAATTCAGTGCAAAATTTAACCAACCGTGGCACCATAGCTTCCAAATGTAATATCAGTAGTGACTTGAAACTTCTCCATGTGAGGTTCAGAAACCTACCCTCTCTCAGAAGACAGTTCATATTGTGAGGGCTCATTTCTTATGTGTCGGGGAGCATTAATGACCCACCATAAAAAGTGGGGCCAGAGGTTATTGTTTACAATAATATTGAGGTCATATTGTCACAGTAATATCCCATTAAGTTAATTACTGTGGAAGTGGCTAATAATGACCATTCTAAATCACCTAGTCTGTTAAGGTATGGATGGAATTGATTGATTTGGCTTCTTATTTTATCATAGGAAAATTCACCTAATACATTTTTATAATGTTTTTCTCCATTCTTATTCCCCTGAATGCCATCCAGTAGACAGGTAATACTATAGGAAGACTGGGCATAGGTACTAGGTCTTTCTCCGGAGTTGGAACAGTATAACAATACACTATAGAATCAAAGAGGAGTTTAAAGAGATCTTCTAGATGGAAATGCCAACTCTCTCACCAATCAGCTCTGTGACCTTGGTCAATTACATAATCTCTCATAAGTGGAGAATAAAGCAGGTTTTATAAGAATCAAATAATATACTACAGTGCATGGCATATTTAAAGCACTCAGTTCATGATGCGTGTTGTTTTGAGGGAGGATGAAATGTTGAGAATAGGAGTTCCTGTTGTGGCTCAGCAGAAACGAATCCGACTAGGAACCATGAGGTTGCGGGTTCGATCCCTGGCCTTGCTCAGTGGGTTAAGGATCTGGCGTTGCCGTGAGCTGTGGTGTAGGTTGCAGATGTGGCTCAGATCCCGCGTTATTGTGGCTGTGGCGTAGGCTAGCGGCTGCAGCTCCGATTGGACCCCTAGCCTGGGAACCTCCACATGCTGTCGGTGCGGCCCTGAAATGACAAAAACAAACAAAAAAAAATGTTGAGAATAGTTAAACATGTTGGAATATGGGCCTGGTGGAATTATTCAGGTAAAGGAATTTGAACCCAAAGAAGATAGTGTATAGGCTTAAGGATGAGAAAGAGTGATAAGAATCACAATTTATTAGACACCAATTATATTTTGAAGTCTGTAGTGGGCACACAGATGAAGAGAAAGCCAATATAAGAGGAAGTAGGAGAACTTCAAAATTAATATTTAGCTGATAACAGTTCTTAGCAATGTATTTGCAAAACTTTCTGCTTCTGAAAGTAATCTGGGTCACACCTTTAGAAGTAGTTTGCTCATTTATGGCATGGTTTAAGATGCTAGTTCTGATCATTGGCAATACCTAGTATATTTTGTTGAAAGTGTGCTATGAAAGAAAAATAATGAGCTATTTTTTTGTCTTCTCCTCTGAATCCTTATGCATCCTGAAACATACTGTCATTAAAGCAGCAACCACATGGTGCTCACACAGAGTCCTTTCTTTGAGAAAGTGAACCATTAAGGGAAAGTATAACTTTGCAAACCCAGGGTCTAACATACTATCATCACATAATTGAGCCTAATGAGTGGTTTTTGAATGCAAGAATTGATGAGTTAGAGTGAATCAATAAATAAACGAATCTCTAAGTTTTAAGTCCATAGTTTTAATGAACAGGATCAAACATTTATTGAGGACTCTTTGTCATACACATCATTGTCACTCTGCCAGTTATGAAATGTGTAAAATAATACATCACAAAAATGGTCACTGTTAAAAATGGTAAAATTTTCATAAAAATGATGCATGCATTCCTTGCCAGTGGCATTATCAATTGATAATCCCTTTAGAAGGTAACATGACCATTTATAGCAAAAAGTCAAAAATTTACTCATACCCAGTGCCTTCAGAATTCTTCTCTTATGAAAACATTTGAAGAGAAATAAAACAAGCTGAACATAATTATTACCATTGATATTAGTAGCAAAAATTTGGAGACAAAGTAAAAGTCCACAAAATTGTTATTTTATAGATTATGATATATCAACACAGTTTAATATTATAAAGCTATTAAATTATAATTATTTAGACACGTCAAGATATGTTTATGAGACAATATATGTGAAAATGGTAAAATATAAAATACTGTGTATGCCATTGCTACAAAACACTATAAATACAGTATGTGGATATAGATAATATGCATAAATAAAAGCAGTAGTTGTGTCAGGATATTAAGATAACTGGTTTGCATTTTAAAAACATTTATTCATCTTATATAACCTTTCAATACACTTCTAAAAATTCTTATTTTCTTTTGTCATAAATAGATACTGTGGTGTCTTTTCTTTGGATAATTCTGTGTCTTTATAGGGCCTGAGATTCTTTATGAGTTGCTCTCAGTATTCCTATACTGTAATTTAAGAGTACATAGATAACTGGGTGAAAGGTATATAATATTGATCTCTGGCTATGTACTTTTAAGGTTGTTTGAAAAAATAACTTTCCAATATACATTCAGTTTCTTAAATGGTTTGTTTTTCCTGAAAGTCAGCTTAAAGTAGAAAGTCAAGGGCTATTTATCTTATAGATATAAATACGCATGCATTTTTGTTAATCCGGAGGCAGCACTGTAAAATGGAAAGACAACACTTGGCTAACAGTTTGCATCTGTTGCTTTTACAGATGGGGATACCCAGAGAGGCAGGTAAATGAAGTGATTTGGATGGGGATACGATGGCAATTAATGGAAGAGCCAGGATTAAAATGTGCAGGTTTTGAGTGAGTTGAAAACTTTTCCACCCACCCCTCATCCAGAATGCTTTGCCCATGCCTGAAAAATTTGTCAACGCCCCTCTACCTTCAGAACCCATGAAGGTTTTTCTCTACATGCAGTGTGGTATCTGTGCTACATTCCCATGTCTGAGGAAAACAGGAGTTTCCATCTCAGCCATAAATTGCTACTTTGTATACAATTGTACAGGTAAATGCTGGCTCTTGGCTAGTCTTGTCTACACATTCTCCTTGGTTGCATCTTCTCAAAATCAGGTGTTCTGCTTCTCAGCTCGGTAGCATTCATGTGTGCTCTCTTAGCTATAGCATCCCTATCTGTCTTAGCCTCCTGTGTCCCCCCTCTCCACTAGCCACAGGCAGAAATCCTGGTCACAGCAAGCTGCTCCCACTGGGGTAGCTTCCAGAAATCCACAAAGAACAAATTAGTGTTCCTGATTTACTTCAGAAACAAACAGCAAAGAAGCCTCTCCAACATGCTTGAAAGAAACAAACAAGAGAGAAAAAATAGCTTCAAGGGAAAAACCTACTGCTATTCTTAAGGGGGCCCTAGGAGAAGACTTCAAAAAAGACAAATGGTTGCCGAGGACTGTTTGCCCATTAGCCTGTGGTGAGCCAATTAGGCAGCATTGGAAGGGAGGATGAGTGGGTAAATTCATTTGAGGGGCCTATGGAGCCAGCCTTGAAAGAATTTTTAAAAATTTACTCATTTGATTTAATGAATGTAGTCAAATGAACACAGATGATTATATCTAATCTCTAAATTGGTATGTAGTTTGTCAAACCAGGCATCGTTTAAGCATGGCTTCTTCCTTTGCACCCATTTGTTCTTGCCCTTCTTATTCCTTCCTTGGTGTTAATATGGTGAATAAGCCCTCTTGCTGTGTCTCATTTCCTATTTACAACCTTGTAGAAAACTCTATAATTCTTCTATAATCAGAACAATAGGCAGTGAGTAGTTAAAAAACTTTTTCGTCTCTTTGGAAAAAAATTATTGCCTTTTTTAAATAATATTCATCAGAAACTTTGACAATAGGTATTAGCTGAGCACCTACTATGAATTAGGCACTAGTAGCCATCGTGGAAAGTCCAGATCTGACTAATGCTTTGTCCTTGTCCTCAAGGATTTCGTAGTGTGAGAAAGCAGTAGGAGACTTCCTGGGGCAAGGTGCTGGTTTAGCCATTCTTTCAGGCTACCTTTGTGTCATTCCTCTTCTCATGGCTTCTGTGAGCCCAGGCAGTGTCTTTGATGAATGAGGCAACCATCTAGGAGAGAAAGGCTCTAAATCAGTGGCTCCCAAATTTGTGTCCTTGGATCTGAATTTCCAGATGAACCTGTTGTGCTTTTGGTAACTACCTAATCTAGTATGAATCTGAGTATCTTTGGGAGAAGTCTGTTTTAAAGATGCTCTGTAGGTGATTCTGATCCTTCATTAGATTTGGAAATCAACATTGAATGAGTCAGTAATGGACAAGAGGGAGTAATTGTGGAAATGGATAAGGTAAATAACTATCTGCAGATACACACAAGGCAGTATACATAATGGTTAAGGATTATAGCTTGTGGAGTCAGATTGCCTGGGTTTAAACTGTCTCTGTCACATAGAGCTGTGAGATTTGCAGCAGGTTTTAAAATCTAGCTAGTCTTTAGTTTCCACATTTCGTAAAGTGAGAGAAATAATATTACCTACCTCAGGGGATTATGATGGGATTAAATGGGTTAGCCTCTTAAAGCAGTTAGAGCCACAATGAAGATAAAGAAAACATGCCATAAATGTCACTACTGCTACTGCTGCTGCTATTACTGCTACTGCTACTACTACTACTGGTTGTTGTTTTTCTTTTTCCTATTATTATTAATTATTATTATTATTATCATCATCATCATGAGGAAGTTTATCCTTAGAATCTCACAAAAAATACAGGTGGGAACTGATAGGAGTTTACCTCTGTTTAACCCCACAAATTAAATAAAACAAAATTCCATTCCATTCCAAGCTGGCTGTAGTGATCTTGGGCTTTGTGGACCCGATCCATATCAAGTCAGGGGCCAAGGCCCTTTACCTCTGGCTGCCTTGGATGCCACTCTCTCCCATTGCCGACCTCATAGTTGCACAGGGTCTGGTCTTTGCAGTTGATTTTTCCCACTGGTCTGGCTGTGACCTCATTAACTTGGCCAAGAAGAGAACTGACATTCTTCCTGTCATCGAAGATGCTTGGCACGTACACAAATACTGCATGATTAAAATACTGCATGATTATTGCAATGGTGGATGTGATCTTTGCAGATCTTTGTGGATATGGTCCAGCCAGACCAGATGGAGACTGTAGCCCTGAATGGCCACCCCTTCATACACAATGGAGGATGCTTGGTCATCCCCATTAAGGCCAACCACATTGACTCCACACCCACTGTGGAGGCCATCTTTGCTTCTGAAGTGAAAAAGGCACAGTAGGGCAACGTGAAGCCTCAGGAATGGTTGACCTTAGACCCTTATGAAAAAGGCTACCCTGTGATCATAGATGTGTATAAAACCTTCCCCAAGGTGAACTGAAGCCCAGTGCCATCTGGATTGGGATAGGTTGTATTGCTACTGTTATGTGCTACCGTTGCTGCTATTAGACTAGGTGATTTTTAACTTGTAATTTTTAAGAAACAAAAATTTAAGTTGGTCTGTGTTTTCTGTGCTCAGCAAATGGCTAATATCTAGCCACTACACTCTCCACTACAGTGTACTACTATACATTTTATTGTTTTTCCACTTCAACATGTTAAAAGTGTTAGGAACAGCAGAAATTATAAAGCATAGATAAAACCTTAAGCAGTTTTTAAATGTCTTTGTCCATTGTAATCATGGCACTCATTGGGCCCCAAAGTAATATTCATGTACAAATAAATTTGATTCAGTCAGTATTCTTTTTCTTAATCACTGGGCAGAAGTTGGTGTGGACCGTTAGAAAACGCTCTGGCATCAGATTTAGAGACCGAGTTCTCAAAAAAGGGTTGTTCCTGATCTCCAGAGCAGTCATGGGCATGTCACGATGTCACGTAATATCTCTGGGTTTATTACTGTCATTTATAATTGACATTGGGTTGATATCTAGGGATACCAAAAGAGTGTCCTCCTTTCCCCTCATGGTTTATTTCACTCTGCCTCTCGTGCAAATTTGAGTAGCAATAAGGCAAAAATACCCACCAATTAGGAGGCTAATTACTCTAATTTCAGGATGCTAATTGGGCCACAGTCCTAACAGGTGGATTTCTCTTTTTCACGTGCTTTGTCTTTGATATACTCACTGTCTGCTCTGGTAGCTGAGCCCAAGACCCTTTTATTATTACTGACAGGTAGGATTATCTTGTGTTTCCCAGAATATCCTCTGAATAGAATATCAATGCAATAAAATATTAATAAATCCATCAGGAAAATATTTCCATGATAAAGATTCAGAAATAATATGTTAAGCAAATTTAAACTGATTCATTTTTTTGACCACTCAGAACCTGGAATATGAAGAAGTATACTGTGAATTACAAGTAGGAGACTATAGTACGAAATACTTACAAAATATTTTGATCATGGAATCCAAACCTTCAAAAAATGTTCCACGGGGAGTTCCTGTTGTGGTGCAGTGGGTTAAGAATCGGACCGTAGCAGCTCAGGTCACTGTAGAGGTGCCGGTTTGATCCCTGCCCAATGCAGTGGGTTAAAGGATTTGGTATTGCTGCAGCTGTGGCATAGGTAGCAGCCATGACTCAGATTCAGTCCCTGGCCCAGGAACTTTCATATGCTATGGGTGTGGGCGTAAAATGAAAAAAAAAAAGGAAAAAAGCAAAGAAAAAAGACATATCCCAAGGGATCATGCTTCATGGAGTACACTTTTGCAAATGTTAGGAGAATATTTACCAGTTTTGGCTTCTAAACGAGTATCAACCACATAACAAGCAAATTTTCTATCAGAGGTTCTATGAGTACAAGTAACTTATCCTAAGACACATTCATGGAAAAAGCAAATTTGGAAACTTTGTGTATTTATCCAGCCACTACAGTATAGCACTTCTGGCCTTTCAGTTTAAAGATCTAGGGAACATTGTATTTAAGGATGTATACAAATGTGAGATGGAGGAAGAAATCTTAAGCCCAAATTACTTGGTCCCTGTTGCCTGCCTAGGTCTCTTGTACCGGTCCTATCAATGCTCACATGCTGAACAAAAACAGGGCTTAACTCCCTGACACCCAGTTTCTAAAAGGCTGTCAATCCCGACTTAGTCTTTTTGTATTAAAAGGAAAAGATTGAAATTGTTACTCATGCTTGATTCATTGGACCAAAGGAGCAATTACCAAGGGCTTTAAAGTGCAGTGGCTGGCAGTTCTTGTTCCAGGGTGAATGTTACATTTTTGTCCTGAATGAAAGAAAACTTACTACACTCCCTTTCTTTAAAAAAAAAAAAGAATGTAGGAAAGAACATGAGATCACAAATCTTTTCGTGTAGGTGTCTTGTTTCTGGGAAGGTGCCCCCATGACCTAGCCTTTGTTTCAATGGAGTTAACTTCTTAAATTCAATAGCATTTTGTCAAAATAATGGGAGGTTTCACTAGCTTTTACTATATCCATACATTGGTGGAACTCTGAATAGATTTCAAATAATAATTCATCCAAGCCAGATTTAAATCCAGGAACATACAAAAGAAGGTGAGTTTACTGCAAGTAGTAATAAGTGAATAGAGGGTATTAAATGACTTCCCTTTGTTTGAAGATGCAATCTTCAATTTTTTTTAAGATGGGCAATCATGACCAACTGATACTTCTTTGACCTAGTTGTTATGTGCCCAAACCAGGATTGCTCTGTTATTTTAGAAGGCAGCCCTTTAAAAATCAAGCCATTTGGCAATGTGAATTTGACAGAGAAAATGATGGTTCAGTTAAACATTTTATCAGTGATACAAAAGATGGTTTTAAAATTACATATACTCCGTATTTTTTAATAGAGAGAAGCAGACTAGCAGCAGTAGATTGAGTCAATGCCCATATAACTTATGATGATACTTTTAAAAAGTATACATGTACTTGGTTAGAAAATTTAAATTGTGTGTAAGTACAAAACAAAAGTATCTCACTACCTCACCCTCTATAGAGGTAACTGCTATTGAGTATGAGTGGTGTGTGTGTGTGTGTGTCAATGAAGTCTAATGATAATAATAACAATAATATACCAGCATCCATCCATCACTCTCTGTCTTGTCTATCATTTTGACAATCATTCAGATTTTCAGGTTGCTTTAAAATAATCGTAGCATGTGCATACTTGTACAAATGGTTGTTTTCACATAACTTTAATAATGGATTTGCCGCATTCTCTATATTGGCAACATAATACTCTGCCACAAGATCTATCACCAGTTATTCAATCAATGGGAACAATTTCTAAAGTTAATCTTATGCACAAAATAAGAATATATTTTCCTCAGTTTGTTTCAGCCTATTGATAAGATGGAATAATATATTTCCTTATTAAGATACACATATATACTTGAGATGTGTGATGCTAATTTGATAACCTTTTGAAATATATGAAGCATAAGTATCCATTAGCATA
Source organism: Catagonus wagneri (assembly GCA_004024745.2). Classification (NCBI taxonomy): domain Eukaryota; kingdom Metazoa; phylum Chordata; class Mammalia; order Artiodactyla; family Tayassuidae; genus Catagonus; species Catagonus wagneri. The sequence continues at coordinate 10,565,049 of PVHT020001751.1, forward strand.
AATAGTAACTATAGGAGATTTGCAAGTCAGAATTGGCAGTTATTCTCCCAAAGCCACATTTAGAGAAGAGTTGGAATAGAAATTTTGTTTTCCTGTGACCTCAAATCAAAGAGGAAAACATCAAGCCAAATTATAATCACAACCTGTATTATAATCTGATAGGCTGCGGAGATAAGGGTAGGAAAGAGAGGAAAGGAAATAATTGTAGAGTAAGGTTAATGTGCCAAGAATTGGGTTAGGTGTTAGCACATACATTATTTTTAATTAAGGGATTATTGTTATTGGTCATTTAATAATTAGCTTTCCTGAAGTTATTCCAGCCACTGTGAGATGGATATTGAAGTCAAGCTGCCTTATTATTTCCTTAAATGTGCTCTCATCCATAACAGTTCAGCCCCTGTGACTGGTGATAAAAACTAGAAAGGAGATAATATGAAGAAGGCCAAGATGGGCTGAGATTCTTTCTAATATTAACAATAACCTGACAGGGCTGAAAAAAAGTGCATGAAAATTAAGTTATTCACCCATTCCTACCAACCTAGCAAATTTTAATGTCAGCCTTGCAAATAATTATGATCACCAGATAGAAAGCTTAGGGAAAAAAATTAGGACATATGTAAGGATAATTAAGAAGCAGGCAAATTAAAATTTAAATGAGGGTTTTCAGTAATGGCAATGCATTTCTTCCCTGACTGATATTGGACATTATCTATGCTTTCATCATTTTATTGTGTGTACCTGTGAGAAGGCTTTGGGAAATTTCACTTAAGAAGATAAGAAAAGAGGTTAATCAGTCAGACCTTTCTGCTTTCCAGACTGCTATTTTATCTCTGACATTGACACGTCACCTGTACTTCAGAGGGGTGGGTGATTATGTAAGCATGCGGTATTGAGCACAGTAAGGATTCAGTAAATGACAGCTATTGTTATGATGATCACTGTTACTACAGTTTTGCTTTTGGCCATTCACTCATTTCTAGCTTCCCTTAATAATGAAACTACCAGTCATTCATTTTCCATGACTCTTATTTCCTTTTAAGTCTATACTGTCTCTCAGTGTGGTACATTTCCTACTTGCTGCCTAATACATAAAGTAGCATTTTCTTTCTTTGTACACGCCTTAATAATATGACACCTCATTCTTTAATCTCCTTTTTTTCCTGATAAAGCTGTGTTGACCATGTGAATGCCGTTTATGATCATATTGTCATCAAGAAGTGGTGAAAAGAGTATGGCAGGAAATGATAAAGCGATGTGGATTCAGATTTTTTCTGACACTGTTACCTCAGTAGCAATTTGGGGCCTGTGAGGATTAAGTGAAGTGACATATGAAAGGACAATAACAAAGTGCTTGGCAGATAGTAGGTGGTGAGAAAATATTATTTTTCTGCTCTAGCACCAGCCCTGTTTCTTACATTCTTCTCTTCCTACGTTTCAGCATCCTAGCATAAGAGATACTGTGATTCTAGAGCAACACTGTGCAGTAGACCTTTCCCCAGTGATGGAAATGTTCTGTATGGTAGCCATTAGCCACATATAACTTTTCACATTTAAATGTAACAATTGAATCTTCAGTTCTTCATTTGCACTATTTCAGATGCTCAGTAGCTACAATGCTAGTGGTGACACATATTGGACTGCACAAAAATAGAATGTTTCCTTTTCCTTAAAGTTCTGTTAGACAGCATTGTTCTCTAATTGTAGGTTATAAATGTGACTAGTATGATTGTAGAACTGAGTTTTGTTTTTTTTTTTTGGTCTTTTTGCCTTTTCCAGGGCCGCACCTGCAGCATGTGGAGGTTCCCAGGCTAGGGATCGAATTGGAGCTGTAGCCGCTGGCCTATACCAGAGCCACAGCAACGTGGGATCTGAGCTGCATCTGCAACCTACAAACAGCTCACGGCAACGCCGGATCCTTAACCCACTGAGCGAGGCCAGGGATCGAACCCACATCCTCATGATTCCTAGTCGGATTCGTTAACCACTGAGCCACAATGGGAACTCCCCAGAACTGAGTTTTTGGTTTTAATACTGTTTAATTCCTTTTCATTTAAATGTAAACAGGCACAGGTGACTACTGGCTACCAGATCCAACAGCAAAGTTATATAGTATCACAAGCACTAGTCAACATCTTTGCAGATTTTAGTTGACATTTTGAGATTTTATTTGATCCCAGTGATTCTGAGGTGTGGGTAAATTAATCTGTTAACTCCAAGTGTTTGTAATGTGTTTTTGGTTTCCTCTTCTCCTTTATAACTAGGCTTGATTCAGTCTACATGGGATATTCTTAAGTAATTAGCTGTCCTTAATTTTTGAATTCAAAACCTTTATGTATCTCATTGAAATTTACTGATCTCACTTATTTTTAAATCTAGCAACAAAATCCATAAAGGACTTTTCAATAGTGTACTTAATGCTCTTCAGGGAATGACAAGTTTTTGGGAAAGTATATGAGAAAATGACAGTCTGTAGCAAGGAGGTCTTAGTCACAGAGATACAACACACTGATAAGCTGTGATCACTTCTTAGGTGTGTGATGAGTAATTTGTTGCTATTAATAAAGTGTCAACATTTGCAAATTATTCTCCTTTTTATTTTAAGAAATTAAAACAGTCTTGATCCCGGTATAAATGATGTCAGTCCTACTCATTTACATCCTGTCATGCTCTTTTGAATGGGAAGGAAATATGGTGTGGAGTTATATCTAGCACATTAGTGGTTGCTGTCATACCTGGGTTCATGTATGAGATTGGGTCATTGATCAGAATGGCATCCGTGTATGTCACTGTGGAGAAAACTGTTGAAAACATTATAAGTAGTACATTGCACTGATGATTAGTCACGGGGACTGCACCTTTCTCTCACTGCTTGAATCTTGTTTTTTTTTAAGTTAGATGGCATTTATTTAGTAATTAGACTGTTTTAGGTATAAAAATATGACTTGAATGTGGTTTGAAGTTGAAATAGTATCAAGGATTCATCTTGTTGACAGAATTGAAAGGTGACACGGTGGAAGCGATATTAGGGGGATTAGGACAAAGCTGAAAAGTACAGTGTCTGGAAGGCTTCACAAGCAAGGAGAGGTTTAAACATTTAATGGGAAAGGAGGAAAAGGTCATAGGAAGACATGTCTGAATGTTAGAAAGTAATATAATATTGCTAACCGCATGCAGAATGATTATTTAACTTAGTTCCCTGAATGAGTTCAGGTTTTTGTTTGTAGATTCTGAAGACACTTGTGTCTAGAATACATATAATGAGGGAATTTGGCATCTGTTCTTGTCTAGTTCCTTTATTTTACTTAGGAGCAGAACAAAATTGTTATAGGAAAGATGACACATTAGAAACTCTCACTGGATTCTATGATCTTTTAGCTCAGATACAAATAAATGGCCATCTACAAAGAAGTTTCATCCTGAGGAAAACTGTGATCACTTCTGATTCATCTTGTTATTAAGATAAATTGCATCAGAAGATTTATATTCCTGGGAGTTCCCGTCGTGGCACAGTGGTTAATGAATCTGACTAGGAACCATGAGGTTGCGGGTTCGGTCCCTGGCCTTGCTCAGTGAGTTAACGATCTGGCGTTGCCCTGAGCTGTGGTGTAGGTCGAAGATGCGGCTTGGATCCCGCATTGCTGTGGCTGTGGCATAGGCCAGCGGCTGCAGCTCCGATTGGACCCCTAGCCTGGGAACCTCCATATGCCGCGGGTGCGGCCCTAAAAAAAAAAAAGATTTATGTTCCCCAGTTTTCTAAGGATAGAGCCCGAGTTCCTTCTAGAAAATGGCGGATGGGCACAAATACCGTCTCAGACCCTCTGACTGTGGGAGGAAGAGGAAAGTTTGGCCAGTGTAGTATCTTCTGCCCATTTAGTTTGTTCTTTCTTTGCTGACACTTATATGGATTTAAAAGCCCATTAGGGAAGAGTGTGTTCTGTCTGTAAGCAGTGGAAGCACATGATCTGATGACTGTTCTATAAACATACCTAAGCTTCATTTTAGATAGGAATTGGTTTTCATTTATTTGGAGGCTAATTATAAATTGGAATGATACTCCTTTTGATGGACAATTCAATTGCATTTAAATTCAAATTAACATCTGCTGTTTATACTTTATATTGTACAATCTACCTGAATCTAGTCAGAAGCTATTAAAGATCTGTGGCTAGAGAATCTTTGTTCTTTGAAGAATTTAAAGGAAAAAAGAGCATTTTCTAAACCCTCCTTAAATGGGACCAGATTATAGTTGCCTTTGAAAATCAAGGATACTTTCCTTTGTCCACAGTGTATTAAAGATGGCTGTGCAAATATGCACAAACATATCTCTCTACAAAGGGGATGTTAAAAGTGTTCAGCCTTTTTCAAATAATATTTGTTTTGAATGAAAAACATGTATTGTGCTATTTATAATTTTTGTTTAGATATTGTCTTATTTAAGATTTAGTTCATATTTATAAGTTCATTTCACTGCATAGATACATTAATTCTGTTCATACAGGAGTTCATTTACAGCTATACATCATATATATGAATCCCATCTTCATAAATGGTAATATTTACAGTTGGATGGGTAAATACAGATAGATAGGCATGTACATATATAATAAATCAGCATTTCACAATTGCAAAACTGGAAATAATTAGTATAATAATTATTAGTTTTAGGCATTTTGCTTTCTTTTTCTTTTTTTTGGTTTTTAGGGCCTCACCCGTGGCATATGGAGGTTACCAGGCTAGGGGTGGAATCAGAGCTTTAGCTGCTGGCCTACACCACAGCTACAGCAATGCTAGATCTGAGCTGAGTCTATGACCTACACCATACCTCATGGAAACACCGGATCCTTAACACACTGAGTGAGGCCAGGGATTGAACCTGCGTTCTCATGGATGCCAATCAGATTCGTTAACTGCTGAGCCACTGTGGAAACCTGCATTTTGCTTTTTTTAAACTCTCATTCACTTACAGATCACATGATAATATTATAGGTATTATAATATTATGATATTTGCATGTTGCCAAATGCCTGAAGAATGTGCTTTTCACTTGAGAAGCAAGTGAAGCACAGTGACACAGGAGCAGACCATTAGTGCTCAAGGATCGCCTTAAAGTTATGCGTGAAGACATATACAGTCCACTTAAAACTGTTATTCTTAAAATTGTAGAATCATAGAATTAACATTTCTTCCAAAAAATAATTAGACAATTTATAAATGACAGGAAGTTCTTATGACGTGATAGCCTGTCTAAACTTAGTCCTGACATCGAATTTAAAATGTTAAAGAAATAACTGATTCTTGTTGAATGGTTGTTTTTATCTTTTAAAAATAGTACTGGGATGATTTTCTTACTATTTGAGAAGATTTTAATGTGAAATCAGCATAGCATTATGTTAAAATAACACAGATTTTGTATGAGCATGAACTTGAGTAAGACTTCAAGGTCCACTAAGTGTGTAGCTGTGTTAACTATTTATTTGACAAACTATGGCTTTAAAACTTCAAAATAGGTTTAAAAATGTTAATCATTAACAATCTTGAGATGAGTCAATGTGAGCCTTTATGAGGATTTCGAGATGGGCACATGGCTCAGAAGTTCAGTGTTCCAAATCCCTATGTAGCACCTAATATTTTCTTTAAATGTTAAGGGCTGTCTCATGCTCCCTGACAATTCATCTCTTTAGAATTCTCCCTGGTTTATAAACACCCAAGCCCTACCTTTACATTTTTGTCCTATTCGTATCTAGAATGCTTCATGAAAGTTGGAATGAAGGGGTGAAGGCAGAGTTGGGGAATTGCCAGAAGTAGCTGACTGGCTGGCATATAAAGAAACACTGAGTCACCCAGCCAAGTAGCATGAACATGGCATTACCAGTGACCCTATACGTATTGTCCTCCATCTTGCAGGATCAGAAATGATTTCTTTCTTTTTCTTTTTTAATGAAAGTATAGTTGATTTACAATTTTGTGCCAATTTCTCCTGGGCATATATCTGGACAAAACTATAATTCAAAAAGATGCATGCACTCATAGCATGTTCATAGCAGCACTATTCACAATAGCCAAGGCATGGAAGCAGCCTAAATGTCCATCAACAGATGAATGGGTACAGAAGATGTGGTACATATATACAGTGGAATACGACTGAACCATAAAAAGGACAAAATAATGCCATTTGCTGAAAATGATTTCTTAGCTCACCTAAACTGGATCTGTGAGAACTCAACAAAAAATTTCACACACATATGTGCACCCACATGTATAGAGATACACATAATCCTGAGTAGTATCTTATAACCAGATTTCCAATTTATTACTTCTTAAAAGAAAATATAACTTTTACACATATTGGAATATTACTAATAGCATACCCAGAACATATTCTCTTGCAAGCCAATTTAAAAGAAAGTCAAATCATTATTGGACGTTTGTTTAAGAAAATGAAGTTGAAGAAGTGGCTGATTGTTAAAAAAAAGTGTTCCTTAAGAAAAAAAATGTGCAAGACTAATGAAAAACAAAGAGCCAGCACCTTAATTTTCAAAGATTTTTTACAAATAATTCAGAAAAAGCTAATGTCAATGTTTAAAATGGGCAAAAAGATAAATACCTAACAAGTGAAAACAGTTCATAGAAAAGCAAATAAAAATGACCGGTAAACGTGTGAAAAACTTCACATGTAAAGAAATGAAAATTCAAATAAGATACAATTTTTATACTGTGAGTTCAGCGAAAATTAAAAACATTCAGTGATACTTATATTGGTGAGGATGTGAGGGAAGAAGTCATCTCAGACAAAAGGAGTGGAGTTAGAAACTGGTAAAACATTTCTGAAAGGAAATTTGGCATTATTGATCAAAAATTCTAATTTGCAGAACCTTTGAGCCAGCACTCCACAGCTCAGAGTTTACCTTAATGACACACTTACAAAAGGGTGCTAAGATATCTGAATGGAATGTACCTTGTAATAGCAAACAAAGAAAAAAATATTTCCCTTCCTCAGGGGATTGCCAAAAATTAAGTCAATGTATTGAAACGAAAACTGCATCAGTGAAAAGAATAAGTTAGATGTATTGATTATGATGTAGAAAGAGCTTTAAGATGTGTTATTGATATGCAAAGTGTGCATTACATGTTCTCCTTTGTATAAGTAATAGTCATATGTATTTTACTAGGAGAATACGGATGAAACTATAAGTGGTGGGAGATGTTTAGCTCTCATTCTATACCTTCCTGTGCAACTTGAAGATTTCTTATAGTTTGCCTAGATTTCATTTAATTACAATCACATTCACTTATATACACACATTATACGTGTATATGTGCACATATATATACATTATATATATTACACATACAGACACACTTTTATAAAGTAATATTTAACCAAATAACTTGAAAGGATCTTCTTCCTATAAAAAAGTTTATTAACTGACTTTTTTTTTTCTGGTCACTCCTCGATTGGTCACCACATTCAAAATATTCTTCTTTCATTATTTTCTTGTTATGTGACTTTGGACAAATCAATTGATCTTTCTGAGCTTCTAGGTTAGTGTCGTTCATTCTAATAGCACGAGAGAAATGCCTTTGTCAAGGAGGCGCTATAAGGATTAAATAATAAATCTGCTATGTACATAGTTTAATGTCTGGAAGCTAAAGCAATACCATAACTATTCATTTATTTCACTCATGCAGTGCGTTTGCTTTTTTGGTTTTGTTTCCTCTCCAGTGTCCCTTTCTCCCCTTCTTCATCTTTGTCTTCTACTGCATAGGGCTCTGGTCTGAGACCCCAGAGTCAAAGTACTTTCGGCAACCATATTATGGGCCAGTTACATTCTTCAGAGGTGGCTGAGAATCTCACCACCATCTATAAAATTGTTTGCATAAAGTGAGTCACAGATTAAGTGTTGGAGCACAGTTTTCTCCTTTGAAAATTGGAGAATCCCTGGCCTGTGACTAAACAGCATTAAATAGAGATGCGTTCTTTCTCCATTTTGCTTATTATCTACAACTCAGTCATGCTTTTCATTGCCCCCAAAGAGTGTGATTGAGCTTTTGTTAAAATCCTTTCAATTTAAACACTCTGATAGCCCAAGAAAAGTGTTCATGGAGATTATGCTTTGCCTTCAACATAGGGAACTGGCAGTGTAAATTTGTGGAGGACTTGCTATGAGCCAGACACTGTGTCAGTTGTTTGATAGGTCGCATTTAATCTTCACAGTAAGCCTATGAGTCTCTTGTCATTACTACTCTCATCATTTTCTAAAACAGGAAATAGGCTCAGAGAGGTTAAGTAATGTAGACAAGGCCATACAGCTTTTACATGGGAGAATCAAAATGCTTATCCAAATCCACCTACTGCCAAAGCCCATGCTTTTCCTAGTTGTTGTTAACTGAATGAAGTTTAATACCCTGAAGATGTTTGCGTTTTATTTCCAAAAATGCTCTTTATTATTATTATTGTGTCAGCATTGGAGTTACAACATTTAACCCCTAGACAGTCCTCCTATACAACTTTCAACTTGCTATAAAGAAGTAAACCTTTTTTGACCTTGGCAGAGTAATCTTTCAATACTGTTTTATAGAAGAGTACTTTTTTGGTTGGCAGGAGCCATGATTGTTTGAATGGCTACCCATCCTCTTGTTAAAGGCTCAGGAGTTGGTAGTGGATCTTCTAAAAGTATACTGTGTCATTATGCTCTTCACTCCTGTCCGCAGTGCCAGAGGTGAGCCATGACATGAAAGTTCCCACTCATTCACAAAAGCATATTCACTAAAATTTCAGGAGGAGGCTAGAAGCCATCAGGTTATAAGCACCATTGCTCTAGCATGGACTTTCAGAAACATGATATAGGATGCTTAAGAATGTGTTTTTATGGCTCTTTTCTGTTAATGGACTGTAGTTACTTCCCTCATCCTGGACTGTGCCTGTGTCTATAATTGTTTCCTTTAGCATTAGTCCAATGTGCAGATACACAGTGTCCAGTTGAATTTTTGTGCTCCTTCCCTTCTGTATTACCTGTCAGAATCCCCTGCTCTTTTTGCAAGGGCAAGAAACCTAATGTTTTTATTTTACCCACATTCCTTTTAATATTATGTGTTATACTGGAGCTAGATAGAATTATATCCTGTGCTTTATGATGTCAGTTAGCTACTGCTTCATAACAAATCATCCCCAAAAGTGGTGGTTGAAAACAATATCCATTTATTTCTCTCATAATTGTGCAGGTCAGCAATATAAGCTGGGGCTTTGCTGGATGCTTTAATTCATCTTGGCTAGACTTATTTATGAATCAGTGGTGAGTGCAGGTCAACTGTGGGCCAGCTTTACTGCTCTTGGCTGGGACAAATGGTCTGACTTGATTCTGATCCACATGGTGTCTCATCCTTGAGCAGCCTCACTCAGGCTCATTCACATGGGAGCTGGGCAGTGTTCCAAGAAAAATAGAGAAATAGCAGATGCAGGCAAGGCCTTTTAAGGCCTAGGCTCAAAACTGGCACTCTGGTGTCGCTGCGGTATTTTATTGTTCAAAGAAAGTCACAAGGCCACCTCAGATACAGGAGATGGGGGTGTAGATTCGTCCAAGGGAGGAGCTGAAAAGCCACTTGGCAAATGATGTGGATGCAGGAAGTGGTGAAGAACTGAGGTCCTTTCTGTAAGCAGTTATCCAAAAGCTCTCTCTTTTTGCTTTACTCTGTCAACAAGGTAAATCTGAGGTCTTGGCTAATCCATGCCCAGGTACTGTCCTAGTGAGCTGGCTAACTGCAGTGGTTTCTTAATGATGTTTAAAAGATATATAGTGAAAAAGCCTATAATTGGAGTCGTTACCACCAGCTGATGTTCTCAGTGGAATGGCTGTAGGCACTGGCATCTGCCCAGGACCCAAGCTGACTACTTGGGATGCCTGAAATACCTGCTGGAGGAGTTGGAGTCCAGAGCGATGTATGAGGGGATGGGCTCCCCAAAGTGCCATAACAGGATTGACACTTTCTCAGCTATCTCTGATTAAAACAAAAAAAAGTAGGATAGTTATTTTCTTACCACAATGCTTGTTCGCCACTCTCACTGCTACCAAATAAAGCTGAAATCAGGTTTTTCTGGTCTCTCACAGGTGTTTGATAACTAGTATGCTGCCTGGCTAGATAGCTAAATAACTTTGTGCAGGTAAAATACATGTGTTTCCAGAAAATCCTAGAGCGGCAAGAAACTTTTGTTCTACAGAACAGTAATCCTCCACAATGTTTTCAAGGATCCTGAGATAAGCTAATTGTGTTAAACATTCTTTATTAAATTAATAATCAATACATGTATTGAATAACTACAGTGCATCTTAGTATATTGAAGTATCTGGAAAAATCTTCCCTAAAGAATCACAGTCACACAGTGGGCTGGTTTTTCTAATGTGTCTTCCTGCAAACCTCTGTCTTCCACCCTTCTGTGCCCTGCTCTGGGTTCCCTGGAGGCTGAGCTCTGTGAACAGACTCTACCAGCCCACCTTTTGTTGGGTTTGGCCAGTAGAAGACACCCGTTGATGATAAAAAGGGAGGGAGGAGAAGGAATTTTTCTCCCCAGTTATTTTGGCTTTGGTGCTGTTTCTCTGGCAGTGGCTGGCTTCCTCGGTGACTACAGCTCTTTTTGGCAGGTTCTCCCCATGACTCTAGTCCTCTATGGGCTGTAGAAACACTCTTTCTCCTTCCCTCTATGTTTGCCTCGGGCCTCTCTGTCGTTGCTGCTCTCTGACTGCTTCAGCATCCCTTGATTATTTCGTCAACCCCACCTGTACTTCCATAAGCAGTCCCTTCATTAAAGTCTGTTCCTAAAGCTTCTTAGCTTGGGGTTCAAAGGACCCCAGTTAGATCTACAGTTAGAAAACAGGGGATGGGTGAATTTGGGTGGGAAAAAAATAAGCTTTGTAACTTGCTTAGTAAAAAACTTACCCCTTTATTTTCACTATCCCTAAAAGAAATTGAGTACTTCTTTCAGCTGTGAATGTAGACAAAAGGCATTAGGGGCACCTCTGACTTTGTCATCAGTGCTATTTTCATATAACATGTAGGTTTTGTTGCTATCTTGAAATCGTATTTATTGTTATTACTGCTTTGAAAGTATGTTAGAAGATCTGATGTTCAATCATGCCACTTCAGTGGGTTAGTAAAGAAGCACATTTATTCCTATATTAAAATTTTGTTTTAAAATATTTTATTAACTGCATTTTAGTGTAATTGGATTCCTTTTGTCATATTTATGTATTTTATTTTATTTATTTTCTGCAATGGATTTCATAGGCTTCACCAGACTTCTAAAGAGTTTCAACACGCGCGCGCACGTGCACGCACGTAGGCGCGCGCACACACACACACACACACACACACACACACACGAGTTTAAGAACTCCTGAACCGTCTGAGTGAATTATATTTCCTGAAGGGGAATGACTGATATGATAGGGGACGAGCTTCCCAATTTATTTGATCAGAGAACCCATTTTTCATGTTCATGGATTACTATTTCATGGAACTAGTCTTTCACGAAACACACTTAGGAAAAGATATCCTACGGGAATGACCCATCATATGATATTTCCAGAAATAGGAGCAATCAGTCAGGATGTCTAGTCAGAAAGACACTGTTGCCCTCAAGCCCCACTGAGTGCAGGACTTAAGCTTCTCGCACTTTCTCTGCCACTTGTGCTTTGCCCCGTTCTTGTTTCCTTTCCAGATGCCACGAGTTTTCCTCTTAGGTTCCATGCTCTTACCACTGGACCCCCTTCCCTCTATAGTCTGTGTTTGAAACCCTCTCCCAGGTCCTGAACCCTGTTTCACAAACTCTTCAGTTTCATTCCTGTAGTAAGAACACACTTGTGAATTACAATATTGGCAACAGCCAAACACAACCAAAACAAAAATAGTGGCCCAGGAGCATAAGAAGTCTCGATATTCATTTTCAATCTGGAACAGATCTGTTAGCGACTCTGCCTTTATCACTGAAAACATCGTTTAGTCCTGTCAGGATAGTCAAATAGTCTCACATATTATTTTTTTATCTCTGGTTCCTTGCTAATTAGCCACAGAGAGTCAGAGATGACCACTGCTGTGATGTTACAAATGCCCGATCCCCTCCATTAACTCTGCCTTTTGAGAGTGGTGGTTTCCCTATTTATTTTGGTCTTCTTAGGTCCTAATACCAGGAGTTCAATTATGCTTATTGGATGAATAAATGAGATGCAAATTTAAACTGGGACAAGGAGGATTTTCTTTGTCAACAGATTTAGTGACTGAAAAACCATACAAAAGAAACTTTAAGCACTGAATTCATATTTTATTCATCGTTAGACACACTAAGGACCGTGTGCATGGTGCTGGATGCTTACCGATGGGGTCGTGATCCCAGGTTCCATCCAAATTTCTCAGAGGCAGAGCCACAGTTAATACCTTTTCCCTTTAGAAAGATTAACTAAGTGCTAACCATTCTCCCTACATATTTTGTTTCTTTGCAGGTATTTATAAAATCTTTACAAGGACTGTGATCTTCTTTGATTTCTTTTTGGTCCCATTTAGAACAATGCTAAACCTTTCTATTCTAAGACTAAGCTTCCAAGTAATAATTCTTTGTTATCTTCTTTAAGAAATAGAGAAAAAAAGTTTGCATTTATTATTTTAATCGCATACCTGTAATATATCTTAACATATTTATAAATATTATATATAAATATTTCTGTGTTTTCCTTCTTGGTTAATCATTCACTTTCATTTTACCCACCCCCCCTTTTAAGCCAAATTTCTCATTTAAAATATGAAAAATTGTGTTCTAAAAATTATCTTGCTAATATACTAGGACTAATTTGTGAGCGATCTATATCTTTTACAGTTAACTTTCCTACCACACTTACCCTTTGAGGGATGTTTTCTGCTTTTCATCTGTCTTCTCTGTTTTATGTCTATAACTTTTTCTACCAAAGATGTTTATAGTGTCTTTTCCCTTAGAGCTTTTTAAGAGTCTTACTGAAGTCTGAGTTCCGCCAAGTTTTCTCCCTTAGATTTTCTTTTCTTTTTCTTTCTTTCCTCTTTTCTTTCTTTCTTTCCACTTTACTTTCTTTCTTTCTTCTTTATTTTATTTTATTTTGGTCACCTGTGGCAGCACTCTTTAAGGATTTTTGCATTAAAGTTAGTAAGCTTGAGCTGCGCTTCACATGACCAGTTTTCTAGCATCAAACTTACATGTTGTTATCTTGTCAGAATGTTCCAAGTTACCCTTCAGCTTTGAAGGAAAAATTAAAAAATTGCCATCCTGACTGTGCACTCCAACCATTGATAAATAAACTGATCATGTGCCTCTGTTTTCCCTTTTTTTTCAGTCATCACTAACCTTAATGTAAAGCCCTGTCTGGTAAGTAAAACCCTAGGTAGCTAGGGAGATGATATTGTCCTGCAAAATGCAGTTCTTGGACTTACAAATGGTACATTTATTTAAACTATTCTTTTCATATCTACAATTATGTTTTGCTACTCTATTCTCACTTTACCTTTTGAGGTAATATCTATAATAATTTATGAACCTCAGCAATAACTGAAAATTATTTTTTTAATGTTTGCTATAAGACTGTGATTAAAATGCCAGAGCATTTTAACTCTGGGCTTCATTGTCCACAGTACAAAAGATGGAATCTTCATTTCTCATCCTTACCCTGACTTCAAGGACCAAGTTGAATGTCATCTTTTTGGTGAATCCGTTCTTATACTTTTCCTATCAGAATTAATTCTTTCTTCTGCTGTGCTACAGATGTAATCATAGTAATATTAATTATTAGTATGTCATAATGATAATTTCATTCATGGCACTTAATATTTTCTACGTACCGTACTGAGTACTGAGTACTGAGTACTTTCTATTTAATAATAGCTGACTTACTTTCAATGAAAACACTGTGATTAAGTATTATTATTGTCTCCATTTTACACACAGGGAAACTGAAGCACAGATAGACTGTGCAGATAAAATTGGATCTCAAGGCTTTTAAACCCCAAAACCTTAGTAGCCTCTCAGCACCGTTATCTTGAAAGAAAGATTGTGACTTGCCATTTTATTCCTAGTCACCAAAACTCTTGTCACATTGTAGATGCTCAGTGAATATTTCTGAAATAAATGACTGTGAAAGGAAATTCTTTAGATCAGTGAAAATTATTGAGTTGAACTTACAAATCTGGGAACTACTAAAAACTATAGCTCATCAAAAAATTACTCTTTTATCTTTATTTAACCCTATTTCACACTCATGTCACCGCAAACCAAGAGTTTTATCTTTCCTAACTTCTAGGCATTATCGTTCCTTCTTACTGCTCTGTGGAGATACAGGGATGGCAGAGGGGACACTGCTTCATTGTACAGTGGCAGAAGATCCTTATTCTGACTCTGAGGTTCTGCGTGCCCTTCTTCCCCTCCCACTAAACCCTGACTAGGGGGTCCTTGGCATCTCCCAGTTTGGAGCAGAATAGAGCGTCAAGTCTGGAATCTTATGGTCTACTCAGATTTCATGGGTTTACTTTTTTTTTTCTTTTTAGGGCGCATATGTGGCATTTGGAAGTTCCAGGGCTAGGGGTCAAATTGGAGCTCCAGCTGCTGGCCTGTGCCACAGCCACAGCAATGCTAGATCTGAGCCAAGTCTGCGAGCTACATTGCAGCTCATGGCAACAATGGATCCTTAACCCACTGAGTGAGGCCTGGGATCAAACATGCATCCTTATGGATACTGGTCAGGTTCATTTCTGCTGAGCTACAACGGGGACTCCTTGATGGGTTTGCCTTTTATAACAGGGAGAAGTTCCATCATCTCTGGAGACCTGACTAGGAAAAGGCCATAAGTGTCACAGAACACCTGCCCACCCACATACACAGAGTAACATTATTGTGATGGATTGAGCTGTGTCCCTACCCCACACCCAAAGGCTGAAGTTCTTACCCCTAATACCTGTGAATGTGACCGTACTTGGATAAGAAGATCTTTGCAGATGACCCAGTTAAGATGAGGTCATTAAAATGTGGGCCTAAATCCGATGACTGTGTCCTTATACAAAGGGGAATTTGGGACAAGACACACATTTGGAGAGCATCATGTGAAGATGAAGGCAGAGATTTAGGTGATGCGTCTCCAAGTGAGGAGTGCTGGAAATTGCTAGCAAACCACTGAAAGGTAAGGGACAAGCTCAGATTTTCTCCTACAGGCCTCAGAAGGGACCAACTCTGCTAACACCTGATCTCAGAATTCTAGCCTCCATGTTTATTCCTTTTTAACTTAAAATTCTGTCTCTGTCTTTCTGTTTTTCAAATCCGTAGCTGAAACAGATGATTCAAAGGACCAAAGGACTTTTTACATAGACATCGATAATAGAAGGTCGCAATATACACTGGTTAGATAGCAAGGAAGGGCAGAGAACCCAGGAATGACGAACCGTGTGTATCAAATATTGAGGGAACATCTGTGCTTGCAAAGAAGCCACAGGATGAACAAGATGAGCATGGGCTTTGCCTTGGTGTCCTCCTCTCTCTCTCTAACTCCGCAGAATCCACTCCTTCATCCCATTCCATATTTTTGCTTTGGGGTGTATTAAGTATTGTGCTGGCTTATTTTCTGGTTTCATTTTTCTAATTGTCCTTCCTGGCTTAACTGTGCTCTTCATTCTGAATTTTCAACCTGGTAAGTCCAATGGTTCACTATATGTCCTACACCCAGACAAGCATTTCTTCCAAGCCCCTCCTTCCAGGTAAGGGAAATATGACTCATTTGTTAATGTGCCCATCACCACTAAAAGCACAGTGATCAGGAGCTCATTAGGGTAGAGGTCTACAACCTTGAACACATGATTATTTTTAAGGGCATCACTGTATTTTGCAAAATGCTGTATGATTATCAGAGTGATCTGGGGCCATAAAAATATTAAAAGGTCAGCTACATGTATAATAATACAGCTTAGAAGAGCTTCTACTTTTGTTTTATAAATCCTTAGAAGCTCAGTTGCCTTAAAGCCATGGTGGTCCAAATTAACTTCTTGTGGGCATTAGAGAGCTGGTTCTGGCTCTCTGTTTTATGTTCTTTCTCCCTCTCCTCTCCCACTCCTTCCCCCTCCCCCACTCTCCCCTATACTCCTCCTTTAAAGATGTGGGGCCAGCAGATTATATGTACAGGACTGGAATGAGGCTTCTCTGCCCCCAGTAAATGCCCACATTTACCTGATTGTCATTTAGTACTATCCAACCTTTTTTTTTTTTTTCCAGCTACCGTATGAATGACATATTCAGCATTGCATGAGTAAATATTTCTGCAGCAGGAATTATGTGTACGCCCCCAGCTTGGACTGTTTAAGTCTCCTACTTTGAACAAAACCAAAATTGCACATTGGAATGAAGTCACTGAAGGTGATCTTATTATAAATAAATTGATTCTACTTTATTTTGTATAAAACTCTTTGTTATTGAAACCATGTACAAGTCCCCATGTCCTTGTGTTTTGAAGTAAAAGCCTTGTCCTTTAGCCTCCCAGGCCTCCCCTTGGTCTCAAAAGGCTGACTCAAGAGTTGATGATTAGGAAATATTGTTACAGCTAAAAACTAGTTAAAGCAGTTCTTTTTATGCTATGCTGTGTAACTAGCTCTTAACTGTAATAGTATTTCCTAATCATTAACTCTTGAGTCAGCCTTTTGAGACCAAGGGGAGGCCTGGGAGGCTAAAGGGCAAGGCTTTTACTTCAAAACACAAGAACACAAGGGCCTGTCCACGGTTTTATTACTTCAACCACTATTAGTTAATATACCACACAACTAGTTGAAACATACTGGACCCTGGAAACATGCCTATGGATTAGCTGGTTTACTGGAAAGAGCATTGGTTTAGTATTAGGACAAATCTAATTACCCCTGCTCTTGGCGTTTTTCACCTTGGCAAGTTCATTGCCTACTCCTTGTCTCAGGTTCATCCATGAAGATAACAGACTTGTCACACATCGTTATGCACATCAGTTATGATGATACATGTTAGCCCTTAGCTTGACAGCACCAGTAAGCCTTGATAAATATTTCTTTTCTTTATTTTTGCTTTGTGTTATGGATATCAATTTCTGATTGAAGTCACTAAAAAAAGATGGAAGTCCACCTTTGCCTTCAGGTTCTTTAGATGCAGTCCCTTCTTTGTTTGTTCAGGGCTTTGATACTTTTGAATTGTCAGATAAGTTGATTCTCACACTAGAAGTCTGAGTCCAGGACCCCCTTGAGAATGAAATGCAGACAAGTGGAGTTTTCTTGAGGAAACTTGGAAAAGGAATAAAATAAAGATAATGGAGAGGCAGCAGATTGGCTAGAAAACTTCTGGCAGCCTGAATTCAGTGGGCCAAAGGCCAGCCCTCTAGGGAGTGATCAAGCAAGTCTCTGTGTGTAAGGATGGGGAAAGGGGGTAAGCTACTTGCTTCAGAATTTTGCCTAGTGATGAATAAATAGCTATGAATAATTAACTTTCTTTGTATCCATCACAGCTCCTAACAAATTGCCTTACATATGGCAGGCTCTCAGTAAGTGTTTAATGAATGGATGATTTATTCAATTAATCACTGAATGTTAAATTGCAAGGGGACTGAGAAATCAGATAATCCCAAACTGTCACATTACAGCTGGGAAACTGAAGCCCAGAGACTGTCTCACTTGTGAGCCTACTCGAAAGGCTGAGACCCAGATCTACTGGTTCCAAAACCAAGGCCCAATGCTGTAGCACAGACGTTTATTTCAAAATAGAAGAGAAAATGCACTGGGACCATGGAAGGACTTCTTTTCTATTTGAAAGCACCCCAACCATCAGATTCTGTTTCTTTGTCTTAAGGGCTCAGAATGTCAGGATACCCCATGGTAGGCTTTGAATTCAGATGTCTCCATGTGGTTCTTGTGAAGCTGGAAAAAACAACAACAACAACAACAACAATAAAGGGAGATGGTTTTATAGAGAGGGAGAGGGAGACACTGATGAGGATCAGTAATTGTGTTCCAAGAGGCCATGTGCTATACAGCTGGTGAGGGAATTGCCTCAGTCCTCATACATGATCTTGCTCCTCTCATTTGTCTGCTATGCTTGGTCCAGTCTCTATACTTAATGTCCATGCTTTTCACTTCTTCTGCGTAGTCTTGACACCAGCTCTTGGCTAATGAAATCCTACACACCTTCAGGACCACTGTGGTCACATTTGCTAATGAAGCTCCCCTTTCTAGACTCTTCCAGCCCTATTTGTCTCACTCACCACTGCACCCTTAATGCCTTTGCTGTTGGACCATCCTTCTATTCTTTGTGGTTTCATGTGTGGCACAGAATATGTTCTATACTTCTGTTGTTATAAGACATATTGAATGTTCATTGCATGAATGTTTGGTCAAAGTCCCCTTGGATTAGAGTTGCCAGATAAAATACAGAACACCCAGTTAAATCTGAATTTCAGATAAAAAGTGGAAAACTTTTTAGTATAAGTTTGTTCCAAATAGTGCGTGAAACTTGCTTATACTAAAAAAGATGCATTGTTTATCAGAAATTCAAATTTAACTGGTGTCCTATATTTTTATTTGCTAATTCTGGCAGCTCTAAGTTGGATGTATTTTTTACTTCAGGTCTCTCTTAAAGAAATTCTTCTTTGGAGTAATGAATATTTGGGGTTAAATAACCAACTAAACTTTTTTCTTTTAAGCCTTGGCACACAGGGCTACCAAGATCTCTTGATTTATCTACTCCAGCTTTTGTTGTTTAATCCTCACATTTTTATTTAATAAAATTTATTATAACATGTTTTCTTCTTATACAGAATCTGATATATGCAAAGTTGTATGTTTTGGACTGAAATTCACAATATGTTTTACTAATCTTGGATTTCCATGGTTACATTTAAGAACAATTAGCATGTAAAATTCAAACAAAAATAAAATCTCCCTGCCAACAATTGACATAGAAATGCATAAACATTACTGTTCTGTCAGCTTGATAAAGATAAAGATTTGCCTGCCTTGCACTCTGTCTCTGGTCCCCAGGACCTAGCACAGGTGGCCAGTACCCTACATATAACTGGCTCAGTCTTCTTTCTCTACTCTCATCAATCCCTTTGCACTCCTTGGAGTCACAGGCCATCAGGATTTTTTCCTTTGTAGCCTGCTTTTCTGAAGCAGTGGTTCTTAAACTGTGGTCACTGAACCAGAAGCTTTTAGCCACAGTGGGGAATTTATTAGAAAATGTATTTTGGGGGACCCTGTCCTTGTCCTACTGCTTGAGAAACTCTAAAGTGGAGACAACAATCTGCCTTCTAACAAGCCTTCCAAGTGATTGTGATGCATTCTTAAAGAACCGCTAGAACAACCAATAGTTTCCTATGTTTTTATGTAAAAAAATACAGACAACTGATGTGTGGGTAATTATTCACACTGCTTATATGTGCTTGAATGAAATAAGTCAAGGTCACTAGTCAGTTCTTTTTTTTTTTTTTTTGTCTTTTCAGGGCTGTATCCACAGCATATAGAGGTTCTCAGGCTAGGGGTCAAATCAGAGCTGTGGCCACCAGCCTACACCATAGCCACAGCAATGCGAGATCTGAGCCATGTCTGCCACCTACACCACAGCTCATGGAAATGCCGGATCCTTAACCCACTGAGAGAGGCCAGGGATTGAACCTGCGTCCTCATGGATGCTATTCAGATTCATTTCCACTGAGCCACGATGGGAAATCCAAAGTCACTGGTCAGTTCTTAAGCTTTTCCTCTGTTTTATTTTCTCTTTCTCCTCCCCTGTTATCTTTCTTCCTTACAGAGTCTTGTTTTCTCAATTTTACCAAGTATGTGTGTTGAAAAGAAAAGCTCTGGTTGTCTTTCCTCTCCTCTCCCCATCCTAGCCCCGCCACCTTCTCTTCCCTCTCCTCATCCTTCTTTTCCCTCTTCTCTTTTTCTGTCTTGTTTGATTCAGATTCCCACTCTAGCCACTGAAATCCTTCTAGTGAAAATTTCTCCCATTCTTGTCTTCGACTCACATAAATGACCCTGGACTAATACTAAAACCTCCTTTCTCAACTCACCTACATAGGCTGGTCTTTATCAGCCTTTCTTGTCTTTTTCTCTAGTTCTCTAACATCTAAACACTTTGCTCTTTAGCATATTGATCTGCCTTAATCTTTCAGATCTCTGCTAGTACTTGCTATTCTAACAAGTCATTACCTCATTACCCAATAAACAATCCCCATTTGTTTTATGCATTACTATCACTAGAGTTCACGTTTCATCACTATTACTCCCACTTTTTCCAGGCAGGAATACTTTTAAATTTACATAGTTATTTGAAGAAATGAAACTTATTCCTTATACTTTCCAGAATTGGCCATTCATTAAGCTTCTATATATCTAATTCATAATTACTTTTGTTTCTTACGTGGGACAATGCTTCTATTTCTTATTACATGAAATTCTGTCCCAGCAGTTTATCCCTTCAGAAGATGTCCATTAGAACAGGAATATTCCCTAATTATTATCTTGCATTGTTTTTTTTTCAAAAACTATCTGAGGGTAAACCATTTCTAACAGACAGAAATTAGAATCTTTCTTTGGCAGCTAATTCTTTTTTTTTAAACATAAAATTCAAATAAGATAACATTCACCATTTTAACCATTTTAAAGTATATATTTCAGTGTTTTTTTTTTTTTTAGTATATTTACATTATTACAGTAAATGTCACCACTCTCTAATTCCAGAGCATTTCTTTCACCCCAAAAAGAAACCTCATGACTCCTAGCAGGTAATTCCAATTTCCTCTTCATTCTAGCCCCTCCTCGAAACCACTAATCTACTTAATGTCTCTCTGATTTGCCTTTTCTGGACATTTCATTTATTTGGAACATGCAATGTGTGGCCTTGTTATCTGCATATTTGTTATTTAGTAGAGTGTTTTGAAAGTTTATCCATGTTTTACCATGTTTCCGTACCTTAGTCTTTTTATGGCTACATAACATTCACTATAAAGATATGCTGTATATTACTTATCCATTCATCAGTTGATAAACATTTAGGTTGTTTCTACTTTTCAGCTATAATGAATAGTGCTGTTATAAACATTTATGGGGAAGATTTCCTGTGCACAGTTATCTTGAATATATATTTAGGAACGAAATTGCTGGGTTTTGTGGTAACTCCATGTACGAATTTTTAAGGAACTGTCAAATTGTTTTCCACAGTGGCTGTCACATTTTACATTCCCATAAAAAATGTATGAGAGTAGTAATTTATCCACATTCTAACGTTTGAATTTATGTTTTTTTTTCCATTATAGCCAATATAATGGTTGTGAAGTGGTATCTCATTATGGCTTTGATCTGCACTTCTCTAATGAATAAAAATGTTGAACATTTTTTTTCATGTGTTTATTTGCCACTTGTATATATTATTTGCAAAACTGACCAATCATTTGTTAACTTTTTAATGGGGTTGTTTTTATTATTGAGGTTTAAGTGTTCTTTAATCTAGATATTATCAGATATATAAAGCTGATATATATATATATATATATATATATGCAAATATTCTCTCACATTCTGTGGACTGTTTTTAGTTTCTTCATTGTGTTCTTTGAAACAGACAAAAAGTTAATTCTGAGGAAGTCCAATTTATTCTTTTCTTTTTTGCATGTGATTTTGTTGTCTTATTTAAGAAACCGTTGTTTGATTTGAGTTTACAAATATTTATATCTATGTTGCTTTCTGTGAGTTTTATACTATTAGCTGTTATATTTAGGTCTTTAATACATTTTAAGTTAATTTTTGTATATGATATGAAGTAGTGGTCCAGATTCATGCTTTTGAATGTAGATATTTGGTTATCCCAGCCCTGTTTGTTGAAAAGGCTATTTTCCCCCAATGGAATGGTGTTGACGCACTTTATTGAAAATCAGCTCATTGTAGACTGGACTCTTATTTCTTGACTCTCAACTTTATTCCGTCTCCTCATCTATTCTTATACCAGTACAGCTTTGTTTTGATTACTGTCATTTTGTAGTAAGTTTTGAAATCAGGATATGTGAGTCTCCCAACTTTGATTTTCATTTTCAAGATTATTCTGACTTTTGGAGGGAGTCATGTGAATTTCCATGGGAATTTTAAGATCATCTTGTCCATTTTTTTTTCACAAGTGGCAGTTAAAATTTTGATAGTGATCACTTTGTAAATCACTTTGGAGGGTAATGCCATCTTAATGATACTGACTTTTTTAAATCTATGAACCTGTGGTATCTTTCCATTTGTTTAAGTCTTCTTTAATTTCTTCTACAGTTTGTAAGAGCTGTACACCTTCTTGGTTATATTCCTTCCTAAGTGCTTTATAGTTTTAAATGCTGTTGCAAATGGAAATTATCTTAATTTCATTTTCACATTGTCCATTGTAAGTGTAAAGCAATATAATGGATTTTCTCTCATATATATTATATCCTGTAACCTTGCTGAATTCTTTTATGAGCTCTCACAGTGTTGTGTATGTGTATTCTTTAGGAGATTCTATATAAAATATTATGTCATCAGCAAATAGAGGTATTTCTTCCTTTCCAACTTAGATGCCTTTTATTTATTTTCCTGCTAGATTTATTTTCCTGCTTAACTTCCCAGGCTAGAACTTCCAGTACAATATTGAATAGTAGTGACTAGAGCAGATGTCCTTGACTTGTTCTTGATCATAGAAGGAAGTATCCAGTGTTTCAAAAAAATTAACCATGATATTAACTATGTATTTTTATAGATGCCTTTTATTAGATTAAGGAATTTCCCTTCTATTCCTAGTTTTTGAGAATTTTATTATGAAAAAGTATTATATGTAACTAAATGCTTTGCTACAGCTATTGAGATGATCTTGTGGTTTTCTTTTAATTCTATTAAATATGATTTATTACACTGATTGGTCTTCATATGTTGAACCAAAATTTCATTACTGGCATGAATCCCAGTTAGCCATGATGTATAATCCCTTTAATGCTGCCTGCTTCAGTTAACATTTTTGCATCCATATTCACAAAGGGTAGTAATTAGAAGTTTTTTTTTGTTTTTTTTTGTGATGTCTTTACCTGATATTGGTGTCAGGGTATCACTGGCTTCATAGAGTTGGGCAGTATTCCCTTCCCTTTTATTTTATGGAAGTTTCAGAAGGATTGGTGTTAATTTGGTAGAATTCACCAGTGAAGTCATCTGAAAAGAAAATCCTATGATTTTTGCTTGAAGTCTTTAAATGACTAAATCAGTCTCTTGTTACAGGTCTGTTCAGATTTTCTGTTTCTTCTTGAGTCAGTTTTGGTAGTCTGTGTATTTTTAGGACTTTGTCCATTTTATCTTGTTATCCAGTTTATTTCTCCTGGTAGTATCTTACATATACATTTTAATTTTTGTATAATTAGTGGTAACATAACCACTTTAATTCCTGGTTTTAATAATTTGGATTTTCTCTCATATTTTCTAGGTCCATCTAGCTAAAAGTTTAGCAATTTTGTTGATCTGTTCAAAGAATCGACTTTTGATTTCATTGATTTCTCTCTATTGTTTCTCTTTTCTTTTTTTAGAAATGATTTTAATTTTTTACATTATAGTTGGTTTACAGTGTTCTGTCAGTTTTCTACTTTCAGCAAACTGACCCAATCACACGTACATATATATATATATATTTACATTCTTTTTCTCTCATTATCCTCCATCATGTTCCGTCATAAGTGGCTAGATATAGTAGCTAGGGCTATACAGCAGGATCTCATTGCTTATCCATTCCCAAGGCAATAGTTTGCGTCTATTAACCCCAGACTCCCACTCCCTTCCCCTCCCCCTTGGCAACCAGGAGTCTGTTTTGCAAGTCCATGGGTTTCTTTTCCTTAGAAAGGTTTGTTTACACTGTATATTACATTCCAGATATAAGTGATATATGGTATATTTCTTTCTCTTTCTGACTTACTTCACTTAGTATGAGTGTCTCTAGTTCCAACCATGTTGCTGCAAATGAGTATCTCTGTTGTTTTTCTGTTCTCTATTTCTGTGTGCTAATCTTTATTATTTACTAGCCTCTGCTGGCTTTGGGTCTAGTTTGCTCTTGTTCTTCTAGTTTCTTAAGATAGAAGGTTATGTTGTTGATTTCAGATCCTTCTTATATTTTATTTTTTTAGGGCTGCACCCATGGCATATGGAGGTTCCCAGCTAGGGGTCAAATCAGAGCTACAGCTGCCAGCCTATGTCATAGCCACAGCAATGCAGGATCCGAGCCACGTCTGATATGCACCACAGCTCACGGCAAACGCGAGACCTTTAACCGACTGAGCAAGGCTAGGGATCAGACCTGCAACTTCATGGTTCCTAGTTGGATTTGTTTCTACTGTGCCACAATGGGAACTCCAAGATCTTTCTTATATTTTAAAGTAGGCATTTGCAGCTATGAATTTCCCTCTGAGCACTACTTCCCATAGTTTTTAAGTTGTTTTGATTTTATTATTTCAAAGTATTTTCTAATTTTCCTTGTGATTTCTTCTTTGACCTATTTATTTATTTATTTATTTATTTATTTATTTTTATGACTTAATGAATTTTATTACATTTATAGGTGTACAAAAATCATCACAACCAAATTTTATAGAATTTCCATCCCAAACCCTCAGTGCATCCCCACCCCAACTTGTATCATTTGGAAACCGTAAAGTTTTTCAAAGTCTGTGAGTCAGTATCTGTTTTGCAAAGAAATTCATTGTATCCTCTTTTTAGATTCCACATGTAAGTGGTAGTATTTGATGTTGGTTTCTCATTCTCTGACTGACTTCACTTAGGATGAT
Source organism: Catagonus wagneri (assembly GCA_004024745.2). Classification (NCBI taxonomy): domain Eukaryota; kingdom Metazoa; phylum Chordata; class Mammalia; order Artiodactyla; family Tayassuidae; genus Catagonus; species Catagonus wagneri. The sequence goes on from PVHT020001751.1 coordinate 10,589,879, forward strand.
AATTTCTAGGTCCATCCATATTGCTATAAATGCTGTTATTTTGTTCCTTTTAATGGCTGAGTAATATTCCATTGTGTGTATGTACCACATCTTCTTTATCCACTCCTCTGTCGATGGACATTTAGGTTTTTTCCATGACTTGGCTATTGTATAGAGTGCTGCAGGGAACATTGGAGTACATGTGTCTTTTCAAGTCATGGTTTTCTCTGGATAGATGACCAGGAGTGGGGTTACTGGATCAAATGGTAATTCTATTTTTAATTTTCTGAGGAATCTCCATATTGTTTTCCACAGTGGTTGCACCAATTTACATTCCCCCCAACGGTGTAATAGGATTCCTTTTTCTCCACACCCTTTCCAGCACTTATTGTTTGTAGACTTTTTGATGATGGCCATTTTGGTGGGTGTAAGGTGGTGTACCTCATAGTGGTTTTGATCTGCATTTCTCTAATGATTAGTGACGTTGAACATCTTTTCCTATGTTTTTTGGCCATCTGCATGTCTTCTCTGGAGAATTGTCTGTTTAGATCCTCTGCCCATTTTTTGATGGTGTTGTTTGTTTTTTTGGTATTGAGCTGTAGGAGATGTTTGTAAATTTAATCCCTTGTCAGTCGATTCATTTGCAAATATTTTCTCCCATTCTGTGGGTTTTCTTTTTGATTTGTTTAGTGACCCATTTAAAGAGGTGTTTATTTTCTATAAATTTGTGAATTTTCATATTTACTTCTCTTATTAATTTCTAATTTTTTTCCTCTGTGGTAAAAGGGTATACTTTGTATGATTTCACTCTTTGTTAGTTCACTGAGACTTGTTTTGTGGTTTAAAGTATGGTCTATCACAGAGAATATTCCATATGTGTTTGGGAAGAATGTATATTCTTATGTGTGGTTGAGAAGAGTGTTCTCTAGATGTCTGTTAAAGTTACTTGGTTTACAGTGTTGTCAAAGTCGTCTTCTGTTTCCTATGTGATTATTATTTGCTATCTGATCGATTTATCTCTTTGGTAAGATTTTTGTTCAGATCCCTTCCATTTTTAATTGGGTTATCTATTTCCTTTTTTTTTTCTTTTTGCTTCTTAGGGCTGCGCTCTTGCCATATGGAAGTTCCCAGGCCTGGGGTTGAATCAGAACCACATATGCTGACCACAGCCACAGCAACTGGGATCCAAGCCATGTCTACAACCTATACCACAGCTTACATGGGAATGCCAGATCCCCAATCCATTGAGTGAGGCCAGGGACTGACCCCGCATTCTCATGGATTCTACTGGGATTCGTTTCTGTTGCACCAGGAAGGGAACTCTGGGTTATCTGTTTCTTTATTTTTGAGTTTTAAGTGTTTTAGGATGCAAATCTTTAATCAGATATGTGCTCTGAAAATATTATCTTCTACTCTGAGCCTTGTGTTTTCATTCTTTTAATAGTATCTTTTTCAGAGTAGAGGCTTTTGATGTTGATGATGTCCAACTTACCAGTTTTTTCTCTCATGAATTGTGTGTTTTTGTTGTTGAATCTAAAACTCATTGTCAAACCCAACAGCATTTAGATTTTCTCCTATATTGTCTTCTAGAAGTTTTGTGCTTTACAATTAGATATTTATCCATTTTGAGTTAATTTTTGTGAAAGGTTCAAAATCTATGTCTACATTCACTTTGTCTTATGTATATTAACTTGTTCTAACACTATTTATTGAAAGGACTGTTCTTTCTCCATGAATTCCCTTTGTTTCTTTGTCAAATATCAGTTAACTACAGCTCTCTGAGTCTATTTCTAGACTCTCTATTCTGTTCCATAACTCTATAGCAAGTCTTGAAGTCAAATAATGTCAGTCTTCAGACTTTGTTCTTCATCAATGTTGTGTGCTAGTCTGACTCTTTTGCCTTTTCCGTATAAACTATAGAATCAGTTTGTCAATATCCACAAATAACTCGCTAGGATTTTGGTTGTGGTTGCCTTGAATCTATAGATCAAGTTGAGAAGAACTGACATCTTAATAATATTCAATTTTCCTATGCAAAAACATGAACTATCTCTCCATTTATTTATATCGTTGATTCCTTTCATCAGCATTTTTCATACCTTGTACGTATTTTCTTAGATTTATACTTAAGTGTGTCTTTCCCTTTTTTTGGGGGGGGGTGCTAATATAAATGGTATTTACTAACCAAAACATTTGGGAGGAAAGGCTGAGGATTGAGCTGTTCGGGGAACAGACTTTAAAAAACTGTGATGTATTTCTGGGGATCTTGAGGATCACGTGCAGTCTACAGAGCTATGTATAAGCTCTGAAAAGACCTGAGTAGGTCCAAGCTTTCACCTCTGGATGACCTCTAAGCTCTGTGTAACCAGTAAATAAAAACTAAAGTAGTGACTAGAATGTTCACATGTAAATGTTTTTTACGAAGTCCCCAGGGGTAACAGCTTTAATGCTAGGCGAGTTCCCAATCACATGAGATAAAGTCAGGCCTTTTGAGCAGGTCTTGCAGGAAGCCATAAGACAAACCAAAGAATTCTTTGCTAATATGGTCAGTTCTGCTCCCTCAGGTATTGGTACCTGGAATGCGGGCTGTTATTTTCAAGGCTTCTGTTGAGCTCGGTATTTGGGTATAGGATGAGGGTAAATTAAGACACAGACGATACTTCTCACCGAGAATTACCTGTTTTTTTTGTTTGTTTGTTTGTTTTGCTAAATCTTGTATCTGGGTTGCTTCACAATTTTGGTTGGATTCCATTGTTGTGAAAATGTTAACTCCAGTAGCTTTGGCCCTATTTTTCATTGCTTTTATGGAAGAGCAAACTTCTGGAGTTCCTTAATCTGCCATTTTCTGTAACATCTGAGAAATGAGTCTTAAAGGAAGATGACATTCCCCCCTTTCCTGGATAGCTAGAAAAATGGATCATACCCACCGGATATGTTTAGTCCTACCAGGAGAGAGAGGATTCATGTGGACTTCTAAGCCCCTGTTTCCATATTTGTCGAGTGTTGAATACAGTATAATTCTAATAATTTAATATTGTAATTCACAACATTCTATATGATCAATATCAGTAATAATGCAATTAATAACCAAATCGTAAATTTATATAGGCTTTTAGTATTCTAATAATAGTCATGTGTGTTATCAGTTTGTTTTTTCTCCTCTACCATACTGTATAAGGGAGTTTTTTCTCTTTAAACTTCCAACATAAAGGACAAAAAATATTTATGAGAAAATAATTCAGACTGCCTTCAGATAAATTCTGCTATTGCTGAAGGTTATCAGGAAGAGTAATTTCTCGAGAACGTTTTGTATGGGAAAAAACCCTGTAATAGGTTGGTTAGGCTAAGGATCTATTCCTCTATAAAAAGGAATTTTAAAACACTTAGGAAATCTTTGCCTATCTTGCACATCAGCTATAATCTCCTATAGGAAGGAGAAGTACATACAGTATGAAGCAACTTGGGCAAATAGCACTGGACTGGGAGTCAAAATTACTGCCTTTAATTTACTGTATAGCCCATAATGCTCTCTAAAGCTTAATTTATCATATAGCTACTGAAGGGATTTATTTAGACCCAAGTTGTAGCATGTAACAGTGACATTGGATACGTTATGCTGTATAATGCTTGTCATTTGTTGAACCAAATGAATATATATGTGACAAAATACTACCAGCTTTTGGACTTTTTTGTGCCCTTTAGCAGAGTTTTATCTTAATGGTTCATGGCATCAGCAAGTTTATATCGTTTCATACCACTTAGAAATAAAGTTGAACTAGAGAACAGTCTAAGAATACCATCTAGAATCCTGGTCATGTTCTCAGTGTAGCCAAACTCCTTTTTTGTTCCCAGAGCTCAAGGTTACTAAGGGTTTCATATATTCTATTCCAAGTCTAAGAACACAAGGTAGACATCTCAAGGCTGTCTGCTTCACTTATTAGTCCAACATGTATTAGTTATCCAGGAGTAATGACAAATCTCAGAGGGGTTCTAACTTGCCGATATTGGGAAACAGATTGTCATGATAATGTTTCTGATAATTATCCTGGTCATCTTTTTTTCAAACTAACCTATGTCAGGCACCAAGAAGTAGTGTAAAACTATCACTGAATTAGGACAGAAAGGGTAGAATAGGAATATTAGTCCCAGCCCTGCTGCTAACTAATTCTGTGGTCTTATCTACTTTGTCTTGGTACTTTGGCCCGACCTTTGTAAAATGGACTGATGAGTGGCTCTCCAAGTACGATGTGCAGAACTCAAAAAAGGTTTGTGGGGTTGCTTCAGGGTCTTCTAGGATGTAAGGATAGGTCTGACAGCTGGGACTCCATCTTTACCCCTCTTTCATCCAGAACTGTTCTGCTTTAGTTTGTGTTATTTATTTGAGCTTCTTGGTATGAAGCCCTTGAGGGAAGATTCTAAGGCTCTGAAAGTCTCTTTCTGGATGACTGCTCTTATAAATCTCTTTGGCCAGTTGTTAGTGACCTCCATGTTTCTAGTTTAAGTTGACAAAACTGTACAACTTTAAAAGTAACGGAGGTTCTGTAAGTAGCAACCAAAGGACCAGCAGCACCTTTAAAGAAAGGTCAGTGATTAGAAGGAATTGTGGGGCTTTGTAGTGTATAGAGCATGTTTGTCAAGTGTGCATTTACTGATAATGATGATGACACAAGTGTTCTGACAGTAGCTAGATATTTTTGGACGTATGCATGTTCTTTTTCGCTGTAGTGCATTTTTATTTTTGTCATATTTTGCCAAACAATAAATAAAGACAGCATTAATATTCATGAGAGGTTGCAGAAAGAAAATGTTGAGTTTATTTTGCTCTCAGGGACACAAACCACTGAAGGGAAGATGCTATAAACTCATAGTTGGAGAGTAAAATAGCAAGAACAATAATAATGATCTACCTAATTCTCCAGGGTACATTAAAAGCACAGAGCATTGTCTAAACTCATTTATGAGAGTGAAGCACATTGTCAGGCCCCATAGCTCACCTTTATGTGCCTTGATTTGACCTCCAGAGTGTACCTGAACCTGTAAGAATTTTCTCACACATAGCAGAAACTCGAACTTGGGTACAGAGCCAAAAGGATTTCCTGGTACTATAACATGAATTATACTTAGCTGTCAGAATTTCTCTTTTCCCCACAAGACTGTGTTTTTCTTGAACACAAGAAACCTCAGTTCCCCAAAGTGCCAACCATAGTGTTTCATAGCATTTTGCTCATAGTTGAAACTCAATACATGTTTGTCAAAGGGAAAAGCTAAACGAAGTATAGATGAAAACTTTGTTTTAGGAAATAAAAGCATGTCTGTAGAAGCTGTGCAGGTTTCCTGGCCCTGATTTATTGCATCCATGCTTAGGCTGGAGCCAGTAACAATGGGCCCAGGCCCTGCCTTAGCACCATGAGCCAACTGATAAGTCATTTGAGAACTGATGAGAACTTTTATTCCAAGCAACAAGGAAGGTGCTCATCTACTCTTTTAGGATTCACTCACACTGAGGAAAAAGTAAGCAACTCAACTGAAAGCTCTTTCATTTTGCAAGCATGATAAAATGATTAAAGACCTTCAGTGGAAGCCCTACCCAGATGCTCTCCAGATTATTTTAATGAGCAGCAAGTTTTGAGAAACATGAAGACTGAGAAAGAATGCTGGCTTTGGAGTCCAGGTCCAAAGTTCTAATGGCCACTTAATCTCTGTATGATACTGAGTATGGAGCACTGGCTGTTGGAGCCAGATTGCCTGGGGTTGGGGAAGCTCTTTAGCCTCCCTGTATATCAGTTTCCCACATGGTAAATGGGTATAAAACTAATATTTGCTTCATAGAGTTATTATGAAGAGTAAATGTTATATGTGGAAGATATGAATAATGTATAAGAAAGCACTTAGTACTTGGCCCATTGTAAATCCTAAACAAATAATTTATTTATTATTGTTGTCATTGTTGTCCATGTCTCTAGGCTTCAGTTACTTCATCTGTAAAATGAGGTTGCAATATTTACCTTTAAAGGTTACATGAGGCTTTGAAATAACATTTTTGGAGTCTGTGACATGTCATAGGTATTCAATAAGATAATTTTATAGCATAATTATTATAAATTCTGATCTCAGTTATATGATGTGTAGTTGAAATAAGCCTGATGTTCTTCAATATATGGAGTGATTTGTCATCCCCAAGGATTTTTGGCTGGATCTCTGAGTCAGGACCTCTGATAGAGAATATGAGGTTTGATTATGACCACACCACACTGCCATACCATACTGCTCTTCTTTCCTCATCTCTAAATTCAAGCCTTTCCACTATTTTTTTAAAGATCACTTACAACTTCAGCATTCAGTCTCAATATGATAACATAGATTTGATATACTTCCTGCTTTAGCATCAACATGGAGTTTTGTGCATCTTTATTTCTTATGTCATCAGGGGAATTTTAGTCCAACGAAACAGAATTTTAATGCTGTTGAATATTAACATTTATATTCTCACAGTTAGTTAAACCAGATTGCCCTGACTCTGGAGAAAAAAGGCAGATATTTAAAATGTGTACATAATGATTGCCATTTGCCAAAAATTTAAATTCATTGATTAGTCACGGACAAACATTTGGGATCACCCAAGGATTTAGGAAAATCAATCCAATTATTTGGGTATATTTCCTTTGTGAATCTTATTGATGACTGGGGAAAATAGAATATGAAAACATAAATATGGTTCAGAGAGAAATCTTTTAAGCCAGAACATTATGAAAGGTTTTGTTATAATCCATTCAGAAATTCTGAAAAGTAGTTTGGATGTATCGTCCTTGTTTAACCACTGAGGAAATTAAAACACCAAAAGAATGAAAGATCCATCTATCTCCTACCATAGCGGGCAGGGACAAAGCCAGGATTAAAATGCAAATGGCACTGTTATCCAGACTCGTATAAAACACTGTGCAGCCCAAAATGTCTATTTAAAAAATATTCCTAGTGTTAAATGGTTCTGTTGGAGTGTATTTTCCCTCTAACTAGTCAATAATCCATTCTTATTTAGCTCCAGTAGGCACTATTAAAAAGCACAGAATGTTACATATCTAAGGAGCCTTGGAAATCACAGCCCATTCCTTGGATTTCTCAAAGGTAATGACTGAAAGAAAGAGAAGGAAAGGGCTAAGTGTCCACATGGCCAGACTGTGCATAGGTGGTCATCACCTACAGGATAAAGAGTCTCCTTACATTTTTTTTTTCAATCCTGGAAGCTTTGTTTTGTTTGCACAAAACTGCAGTAGGCTTCTTGTGCTCTCTCTCCTAGCAGATTTTAGTGCAATCTGGTTTCAAATATATTCTAAGGCTAAGCATATTGGAAGGAAATACCACAGACATGACCCACAGTTGGGCTTGACTTAGGTTGTAGAACCAACAGAGGGAAGGAGGAGGGAAGGAAGAATGGTAGAAGAGAGTGAGGGAAGGAAGAAGGAAAGAAGAAAATACTGAAAAAAGAACTCTTTAAAATCAGTGTATGAACCAACACACTATTCACCAAGCGTGCATCTGACTCATGAGAACTCTCTAGTTCTGCTTAATTTTGCATTTCTCCCTTAGGTTTCTTTATTCAAAAGAATTTACCAGAGTGGATATAGGTGCTAGTTGGTGTAGGGCAAGGCAAGTTTTCCTTGATCCTCTTAGGATCCTTGACTGGGTCTGAAATTTAAACTGACCAAGACAGAGTAACAGGTTAGATGCAAACACAATTTATTCAAGTTTTACGTATACAAAGGCACCTTGACAAAAGAATGAAAACCCTAAGAAGTGACCAGAGTGGGAGGCTCTTACACCATTCAGACAAAAAAACCCCAGTAAATTTATGAAGAATTGCAAGATAAAGGGGTTTGGGCCAGGGGTAGTGAGTGATAAAGAAGGAACGAGGAAGGTAAGGGTTAGTTTAGTGAGGCTTGTTTGTACTGATTTCTCAGCCCCTAGTTCCCTGTTTCTAGTGATAAGAATGCCCCCTTCTTCCTGCTGCAGGTGGGTACCTTGCACATGGGAGATTTAGCTCCTGCTTTCAGGGAAGAAAGACAAGGAGGTCAAAGTGACCTTCTTGCTTCTGCCGTTTTCTCAGACTTCTTTAGCTTAAGCCATTCAGTATGCCCCAGGGTGCTATATTTTGGGGTGTTGTATTCTTGAACCCCATCACTGGATAGAAAATTCTCTAATACTTGGCTCCTTCCTTGCATTTCTGTCTCTGAACTTCTGAGTTTCCTGACAGGGGCAGGATTATCTAGCTGGGTGTAAAGAAAAGATCTGGGGTCTGGAGTCAGGGAGGCAGAAGTATACATTCCAGTTTTGCTGTTTACTACCTATGTGACCTTGGGCAGGTCACCTAATCATGCTGAAATCCTAAACCCACCCTTAAGATGGACATAATAGTTCCTACTTCACAATGTCGTTGTTGTATGTTGTTGTGACAATGACCTGACTCAAGGGCTAGCATGGTACTTAAAGACAGGGTATTATTATAATCATTATAAAGAATATGGATTTGGAAATGTTGAAGTTTTACTCTCTTCTTACCTGATTATCTGGATTTACTTTCTGTAGTTACTTTATGAGGTTTTTAAGTTTCTAAAAGCTGAGCTGCTTAATCAGAATTTTCCTCCCAGTTACTCCTTTGTGTTTAGTGCAGTGTTACAGATTTGCTTAGGCTCAGCCAACTAAGGCTTCATGCTCATGACTTACAGTTGGTATGTGATGAAAAAGGAACCATAGGGCATATGCAGACTTTGGGAGTCAGGTTTGAAGTTTCATTAAATCTGCAAAAAACAGATATTGAGTTAAATTACAAAAATGTAGGAATCTGAAGCAGAAAAATAAAAGCCCTCAGAGAAAAGATTATTGATATCCTTATGATCAAATATGTACTAGTTTGGAAATATATTTGTTCCTAAGTGATATTATATCTGATTATAAAAACAATCCCTGTTCCTTTGGAAAAATTAGACAATTAGAAGTAACCGTAACCATTGTTAACAAGAGTGCCCCTTGCCTTTTAGTGGATTGTCTATGCAAATATGTATAGTACGTGTATATACGTACTACATAAACAATTTTTTAGAAAACTAAATTTTAAACTGTCATTTAATAGCAATGGTCTATAATTAAACCTCTTGATCATAGATTGAGGAGTGGTAGCTATATATTACCTTCTTGAAACTTAACCAGTGTAAACTTCAAACACTCTGGAGGAGTTCCTGCCATGGCTCAGCGGAAACAAATCTGACTAGCATCCATGAGGATGCAGGTTCAATCCCTGGCCTTTCTCAGTGGGTTAAGGATCCACCATTGCCGTGAGCTGTAGTGTAGGTTAAAGATGCAGCTCAGATTCCACATTGCTGTGGCTGTGTGCGGGTCATCATCTGTAGCTGTGATTTGATCCCTGACCTGGGAACCTCCATATGCCGTGGGTACGGCCCTAAAAAGATGAAAGACCAACAAAACAAAACAACAACAAAAAAACACTCTGGAAACACATATACAGTAACTTAGACACACTCACAATGCTTTACTGAGTCCCTTTGTTTGGTGAGCTACCTGAAAAATGGGAACCTCCAAGCCTGAGTAGAGTTTGGAATTTGAGAAGCCATCTGAGGAGGAATATAATTTTATTTTAAAAAGTGGAGGAGGATTAAAAGTTGGCTTGCTGTACAGTAGAAAACTGAAAGAACACTGTAAACCAGATATAATGGAAAAAAATAAAAATTATTATTAAAAAAAGAAGTAGAAGAAATAGCCAACAGTAAAACCCAGACTAGGATGTCTCACTGTTGTATACCTAGGACGGCAGACAAAGTGGTATGACTCCATTCTCAGTATTGTCTTAGGTTTCATGGCAGCAACTCGTGAGCTGGTTATTTGTGTGTGTTTTGTGTTCCAATAAAACTAACTTCTTATGCCCTGACTATTTGTGTCAAAATTGTGAGAATCTGGAAGGCAAGAACTGGGACTATCTAATTTTCTTTTTCTTTTTTTTTTTTTTTTTGTACCATGGAGAAATAAAAAACAAATGGTTTGTAATAGTCTTAGGGGACCCAGCTCTTCAGGAAGGATTGATTTGAGCTTGAAGAGCTCTGTGATAGAAATAAAGTTTTCATTAGACAATTCAAGTCAACATACTTATGTTCAATATAAAACAGACAATCATAATTAGAATTTGAAACATACCAAGAAATGAGAAGAGTTCGTCTCAAAACAAAACAGGGAAGCTAGCAAAGAGCCAGGAATGCCATGATTATCAGGTTAGACCCGAGGTGTGCTGGCGAATGTTAAGCAAAGTAAATTTTTAAGTAGGAATAGGGCATAATCAAAGTGGTAGAAATGTTTTTGCTTCTCTGTTGCACAGTAGCTTGATATGGAAAATGGTTTCAAATGGCAGAGCCCAATAAAGGGGCTATCTCTGGCATCTGGGTTTTATGCACCGGTAAATGGTTGTATCTATGAGCCTGAAGAGGAAAACCATAGGTATGCGGAGTATTCTTGTTGAATGCATTTATTGTAGACTATTTGTCGAGAGACAGAATTTCGTTCATCCACTTATTTTTCATTCATATATCATCAAAATATTTCTGAACACCTATGATGTTCTTAGGTGCATAATTTTACAGGCTTTGAAAACTTGGATGCAGCAGTAGACAAAACTGACAAATCCTTTTTTATGTGGCATTTACTATCTCAATGGGGAAGATGGAAAATAAGAAAATAAATATATGATATGATGGCAGGTAGGGTTCTCTTGTGTGTGGTTGTGCTAGTTTAAATAGGATATTTAAAATAGAGGAGAGAGAAGAGCTAACAGTAACTTAAGGAAAATGAATTTTGAGGATATTGACTAAACATTGGGAAGAGCCATGGGAGGAGATGACAGAGTCACTGTTCAGAGTAAAGAGGTCATAGCATGGAAGAGTGTCAGGGAACAGTGGGGTTTTAGGCTAGGGAGATCTGGATTTGAATCTTTTCCACTGAACAAGAGCTTTTGTGACTTTGCCCACATAAACTCTGTGAGCCTCAGTTTCATCATTTGTAAAAAAAAGTAGTATCTTTCCTGTAGAGTTATTAAGGATTAATTCTCCATGAAAATAGATGACTTAATATTCTTTCTGATATGTTTAACCCATTTACTGATTTTTTCTTTTTTTTTTGTCATTTTAGGGCTGCACCCGCAGCATATGTAGGTTCCCAGGCTAGGGGTCTAATTGAAGCTGTGGCCACCGGCCTACACCACAGCCACAGCAACGCCAGATCCGAGCTGCATCTGCAATCTACACCACAGCTCATGGCAATGCTGGGTCATTAACCCACTGATCAAGGCCAGGATCGAACCCACAACCTCATGGTTCCTAGTCATATTCATTTCCGCTGCGCCATGATGGGAACTCCCCATTTACTGATTATAAATATGTATGGTAAAGCCCTTTTTGCATACTATTTCATTTAATCCTCACAACAACCCTGTTGTAGATACTATTATTATCATTATTATACAGATGAGAGAACGTAAGCACAGACAGTTTAGGTAAACTTGTCGAAGTTTGCACAGATAAGTGATAAGCCGTGTTTCAAACTCTTGGGAAACCTGACTGCATGATCCAGCCCTTAAGCACTGCACCTGCCTACCTACCACAGCATTTTAGGGATTTAAATAAGGCCTTCATTTAATCTTTTTATTTATTTATTTTTAATTTTTTTATTAAAGTATATTTGATTTATAGTGTACTGTCAATTTCTGCTGTACAGCAAAGTGACCCAGTCATACATATATATGCATTCTTTTTCTCATATTATCTTCTATCACATTCTATCCCAAGTGATTGGATATAGTTCCCTGTGCTATACAGCAGGACTTCATTGCTTATCTATTCTAAATGTGATAGTTTGTGGTATAGTGGTGAGCATAGCTACCTTCCAAAGACCTCATTTATGAAATGAAGGAACTAGCGTGGGTAGTTCCTCAGCATAATCCATTCTTACATTCGGTGACCTATGAGCACAGTCAGGAAGTAGATCTTATCTGAGAAGTAAGGGCAGGACAAACAGATGGTGCCAGAATATGGTATTTAAAGAATGTTAATTTCTGGCCACAACTCAGAATGATCTGAAATTCGTGGATATCTGTACTGATAAGGAAGCGGCTCTTCTGTTATAGAGTCATAGGCTTTCTCTTATGTATGTGCCAATTTTTTCACATACTGAATACAGAATGTAGCTTGGCATAGACAAATTGAAGACCTTTGTGATGTTTATTCTGAGAACTTGATCCTCTTGTTTTCAGAGTTGTGTTTGTGTTCTGAACATTCAATACAGAAAGGTGAAAGAAGATTCAAAACGTAAGAAATTGCAAACACGGAGAGTAAATATCTATCAGAAAAAAATATTTGCATTTATAGGGCCATTGTGGAGGAGTGAGAGTGGGGATGGCAAGGATACTCAGACATCACAGAATATGGTGGAAAATCATAGACATGCCTCCTGGAATGGAGAAGTCAGAAGAAACTGAGGCTTCTTTAGAGATGCAATGGTCTCTCATGACCCTTCCCCCATTTCTGTGCTCTGTGTTCCTCTCCTGAGTTTTCAGGAACTTTCAGGAACCCTTCATAATGCTTTAAGGAAACTGAGTTGCCTCAACCTGGGTTCTAGCAGGAAATAAATTAACCCCGGATTATGCAAATAAAAAAGAATAACGGGACCACTAGCAGAGGTGTGGGAAGAGTTTAGTGAATGAACAAGGGTTAGAGACACTGCAAGAAGCTAATAACCAGTGAGGAACCATTGCTGCAATTGATCATAAACATTTGTGGAGGAAACGTAGTAAAGTCATTACCATAAACAAAGTTTCATATCCATTTATGTCTCTTCCATCTAATATCCATCTAATATTTGCTCCCTTCTTGGTCTTATTTGACATTGCTTAATTTCTTCTAGTTCCCAAACTTCTAGTTAGTGTGCATGCATATGGATGGATTAATAGCTGAGATTTGATTCTAAATATATGAAAAGAAATCTGAATCTAAAAATTCCATTAGCCATTTCATCATTCGTGAGATTATCAGACCCTGTCAGGTCAATTAGTTTTTAATAGACTGGAACATTTGCAGACTATAGTGTGCTGTGAACGGTGTCAGACTTTGGGGTCATTAGGCAAGGGATAAAGTTTTAATCCCCTACATTGACTGTGGGGATGTGGACCTTCTAAACCACAAATTCTCATCTATAAAAAATATAAAATAATACTCACAGGACTAGTATGAGAAGCAGATGGTTCAAAGCTAGGACATTATTCTGAAAAATACAAGTACCATGTAAATACAAGAACATTAACTATCAACAACATCACACCCTCCACATAGCTATAGACTCAAAGAAACCCAAATGGAACCTCCTTTTTAGCAAAAATAAGTGATATAATATAAGCCCAATGAAAATTAGAGACTATTTGTTCTTATTTATTCCTAAGAGGTTTAGTGTCCCATATTCTAAGTTTTAGCAACTTAGAAACAAAATAATTAAAAATTATAAAGGAAAGACATCCCATTGTCATATCCCTTTATCAAGCAAGGAGTGAGAAAAATGCTTACCAAAAATTACTCAAAAGTTATGAAAAATAGATCTTGTATGTTTAGGAATATCCAGCAGTCAGGGTCATTTCCTGCTGTGTAAAGAGCGCAATTTACTCCAAGTGCCCAGAAGGCAGCACTGTTTATATGGGCTGGAATAATGAGTGTTTGTAATGATTACATTAAATTATCGCCGAAAGGTTAAATCATGTTTGCTGTGATTTGCTCCAGACAACAGGGATATACATAATGTATTCTGGAAAGATATGCATTTGGAATGGTTAAAAGTTTAATGATATTGTGAAACTTTAAGAATTATTTGGAAAACACAGCTCTCAATAGCTGAGGTTTTATTATACTATTCTACTGATTTATAGTATAGAATGTCAGACATGAAATCATTCATTTTCCAGGGCTTCCTAAGACGTGTATTTACAGAGTTGAGTGCACAGTAACAGAATCCTCCAAGTTCTGGCTATCCTATTACCTTGTTTGAAGAAGTCTGCTCTCCTTATTTTTAGGACTTGGAGACTTTGAGTGGCATAGCCCAGGAAGTGAGAGGGTTTATGATGTGTGCTTTAATAAAAAATTACCAAGTTCTGCAACTTCCATGAAGAGTGTACCAGCTGTGTTCTAGGATCTTAAGTTAGCATGCCTAATAAGAGTTCACCTGCATTGTCCGTGGTTCATTTGCACACTTACTAAATATTAATCAATGCCTACTATTTGTGAGGCATAGAGGATTAGGCCTGTGTTCAGCACTGGGGATACAAAAGTGAATAATATGATAACCTGAGAAAAGTAGTGGTTATGTTTTTCTTTGGGTTCATTATAAACTCCCATGCTGTCTCACATGCACACATAAAGAAGTGAATAGTGCCATCCTGGTTCTAGGCCTTCTAACGTTCTAAGAAAGAGCTCAAAGACTCATGATTTAGAAAGTCTAGATTCAGTGGACCAAGAGCCAAGCAGTGGCTGAATTTGTCTCAAAAGGTGAAAGGACCAGAGAAAGGTCATGAAAAGATGAGGTAGAGATGAGCTGCTAGTCTTGAGAAACATGGTGGTTAAAGGACCTTGGCCGAATGAAGCATAGGGAAGAGGTTTCTGTGAGGAGAGAAGTTCTTGTCTTTCACAAGATCACTTTGCAGCAACTAACTCAAAGAACTGAGGACAGAGACCGCTCCCACCATTTCAGTATAGGCTAACCATCCTTGGACTCCTGAAAGAAAAGTTCTGGATGGGACTTACTGTTGTAGCCCAGTAGAAACGAATCTGTCTAGCATCCATGAGGATGCAGGTTTGATCTCTGGCCTCTCTCAGTGGGTTGGTGCTCCAGTGTTGCCATGAGCTGTGGTGTAGGTTGCAGATGTGGCTCTGATCCCACGTTGCTGTGGCGTAGGCTGGCAGCTACAGCCCCAATTCGACTCCTAGGCTGGGAGCTTCCATATGCCATGGGTACAGCCCTAAAAAAAGCGAAATAAAATAAATAAGTAAGTAAGTTCTGGGTGGAGGTGAGCAGGGCATACTTCCAGTGAGAATTTGGAACAATATTTAATTTGAATTTAGAGCAATTCATGCACCTCTGAGTTGTGGAGCAAATTCATATCCATTAGAAATGTAGATCACGGAGAAGCTCGCAGTCTAGAAGAATAATTCACATAAATAAAACTAATCATTCCATCTCACTTTTTACTGGCAGGTTTTCTAATGTTCACAGTAAAACCTGCAAGGTGGGACTTGTCTGTGTTTTACAGCTAAAGGAACAATAGAGGGTGGTTTATATATTAATGAAAGGGTATAGAAGTTATGATATACTGTGGACAAACATGGATTGTCCAGCTCCTCCCTGGGATGTCCATAAATAGAATGACAATAACAACAACAAAAGCAAATGCTGAAAGAAAATGCTTTTAAATGCTCTTGTGGAGGAATGGCCCCATTACATTTATTTGTTTAAAAACTTTTTTCACACGATTTTCCAAATACTTTGGAAATTGTATAAAATTCGAAAGGACTGACTGTTCCTTTGTTATTTTTTTTTTTTTATTATTACTCAATGACTGTTCCTTTAAATAGCAGTCGCTATCACTAGCCTTCAGTTTGACTGAATGTAATCTTTAAGGAACAAGAGGAGTAAACTTTCCACTGTGCCTTAAAGAAACAAAGTGGGATGCACTGCCCCAGAATGATATCTGAGGACCAGAGCAATGAAGTTCACTGCTGTGGCTCTCTTCTGTCACATGCCAAATGCTGTTTGACACAGTTGTGGGAACTCTAGCATGTTTTTGGCTTAGGAATTTTCCAGTTGCATTTTCAAAAAGATAGACTCCTTGGAGAGAATCCGAGCCTTTCTCTGGTTTATAACGTGGAAAGATACAATATGAAATAATTAGTACAATAAAAAGTTTAGGCACCTCAGGTCACATTTACGTTTTGTTTTCCATCTTTGAAACATTGGACCTGTCTTCAGAAGAAAGAGCATCTCTGGAGGAAGCTGATATAAAGGGATAGGTCAGAAGATACCAGAAACCCTATCTACAAGATAAAGGGCAATTAAAAGTAGCCAGAGGCCTTTCCTTTTCTTTTAAAGCAGAATTCTGATTAAATAGACTTTGGCAATTCACAGTTCTCATCTCCTCCCCAATAGCAGGCATTCTTTCCTCAACAGAAAGTTAATCCTGCCTCTGTTTGAACTCACCCTATACTTTGTGAGGCAAACTGGTCAACAGGACAATTGTTGCCGTGGACTTTCTACTCATAGCCCTTGTTTCTAGAACATAATATGAAATCTACTTTCCCTTCTATATGACAACCCTAAAATAGTTTAGAGATGACTATGATCCTTCCCCCAAACACTTTAGTTCAGGTTTCTTCACACATGTCGTTCTACTTGCTGTCTTCTGCATGTGCTACCTTTTCAACTTTCCTCCTTAAATTGTCTGTTAGGGACTGAGATATGTCATCTGACCAGATTAGTTGAGTAGAATTATTGCTTGTTTTAAACTTTATTTATATTTACATATTAATGACTTTATTATCTCTTAAACAATGCATAATGAAAGTTCAATTAATACAAGTAAATACAAAGCAAATAACCAAACTGCCTCTGCTCAGAAATAATTAGTTTTCACATTTGGTGATCACTTTAGATGTCTCACCATGCATATATCCGCTTGACTCAACCTGTAAATTGTGTCTTAAATATGTCTGCTTCTTTTTTTTCTACTTTTTATGATAGCCATATGTGTAGTGTATATTTATACCTCATTTGGTTTAAATTTGCATTTCTCTGATGGTTAAGGATAGTGAACCTCTTTTCATGTGTTTATTTACCATCTGTATATCCTCTTCAGCATATCCTCTTCAGAAATATTTGTTAATGTACACTTTCTATTTGGATTTTAAAAAAATCTACTATTGAATTTTGGGATTTCTTTAAATCTACTATTTCGTTTTTGTGGTTGGTAAGTATTTCATCCCTGCCTGTAGCTAATCATTTCGTCTTCTTTACATGGTCTTTCACTAAGCAAATGTTTTAAAATATATCAATTTTAAGTTGTTAAAGTTTGTAACCAATCTTCTTTATATAGAACTCTTTGCCTAGCCCTAAATCTAACAGATTTTTCTCCCATGGTTATTTCCAAAAGTTTTATAGTTTTGTATTTTACATTTACATCTGCGATCTATTTTGAGTTAAATTTTGTGTAAGATATAAGGCTTTAGATTGAGATTCGTTTTTATTGCCTATGGTATCCAGTTGTTCCAGCAATTATTTGTTGTAAAGGCCATGCTTCTGCCATTAAATTGCTCTTGCAAGTTTTAAAAAAGTCAGTTGAACATTTTGTGTGGGTCTGTTTCTGAGTTCTGTATTCTATTCCATTTGTCTATGTGTCTGTTCCTCCTCCACTAATACCACAGAGCTTGATTAATGTAGCTATGTAGTAAACTTTAATATTGGGTAGAGTAATTCTCATTTTATTTTTCTTGGTCAAGATTGCTTTAGCTATTTTAAGGCCTGTGTGTTACCAGACAGATTTTAAAATAACCTTGTCTCCTTCTAAAAAAATTGAGTGAGATTTTGATGGGAATTGAATTAAACCTAGAGATCAGCTTGGGGAGAATGGATATCCTTACTATGATGAGTGTTCCATTCCTTAAATATGCTATGTCTTTCCATTTATTTAGGTTGTCTTTGATTTTTTCCATCATTTTATAATTTTCAGCATGCAGATTCCACACAGTTAAGTATTGCATTTGTTAAGTAATATCTGTGTTGCATTTTCTTTGGAGTAATTATAATTAAAAATTGTTTTCACACAGACAGTGTTAGTATATAGAAATGTGATTCATACTTGTGTGTTGATTTTTGTATCCTGTGACAGTGCTGGGAGCACTTAAAAATCTAGATTTTTTTTTTTTTGATAGATTCCTTTGGACTTTCTGTGTACACAGTCATGTCATCTACAAATGAGGACAGCTTTATTTCTTTCATTCCAATCTGTGTGTGTGTGTGTGTGTGTGTGTGTGTGTATACACACTTATTTGCCTTATGCTGGCTAGAACTTCCGGCACTATGTTGAATAGTGATGAGAACAGAAATTCTTGGCTTGTTCCTGATCTTAGGGTAAAGTGTTCTGTTTTTCATCAAGTACAATCTTAGCTATAGGTTATTTTTACTTATTCTATATCAAGTTGTGGTAATTTCCTCTATTCCCAACTTTCATCATGAATGGGTATTAAATTTTCTCAAATGTTTTTTCAGTGTTAATTGACATAATTTAATTTTTGTTTCTTAGCCTTTTATATAATGGATTTACATTGATTGGTTTTCTAATTGAGCTACCTTGAATATTCCACTTGATAATGATATATAACACTGTTTATACATTATTGGATTTGGTTTGCCAGTATTTTGTTGAAGATTTTTGTGTCTATGTTCTTGAGAGATACCGGTCTGTAGTTTTCTTTGTATTTTCTTGGTATAATTTTAATATCAGAGTGGTATTGGCCTCATAGAATGGATTGGCAAGCATTCTTTCTTCTATTTGCTAGAACAGATTCTGTAAAGTTAGTGTTAATTCTCCACTAAATGTTTTGTAAAGGTCTCCAATGAAAACATCTGAGTGTAGATATTTAAATTATGAATTCTATTTTTTTTTTCTTTTTGGGGGCCACCCCGTGGCATATGGAATTCCTGGGCCAGAGATTAGATCTGAGCTGTAGTTGCAACCTAAGCCACTGTAGATCCTTAACCCACTCTGCCGAGCTGAGGATAGAACCTGCATCCCAGTGCTCCCAAGACACTGCTGATCCTGTTGTGCCACAGTGGGAACTCCATGAATTCTATTTCTTAAAGTGTTATACTGCTTTTCAGATTATTTGCTTCATCTTGGTTGAGTTTTGGTAGTTTGTTGAGTTTTGAGGAAATTTCCCACTTTTTTCTAAGTTGTCAAATTTATGAGGATAAAATTATTTGTATTATTTCTTAATTATCCTTTTAATAGCTGCAGGGTCTGTGGTAATACCCCTGTGTCATTCCTGATACTGATGATGTGTATTCTTTCTTTTAATTTTTGTCAAGCTTGCTAGAGGTTTATTATTTTTTAATTGCTTTTGGTTTAATTGATTTTCTCTATTACTTTTTTACTTCTAGTGTCATTATTTCTATTCTCATCTTTATTACTTCCTTTTTTGCTGCTTTGGGTTTATTTTTATTCTTTTTTTGATTTCTTTATTTAGGAACTTAGATTATTGATTTGAGACCCTTCTTTATTTCTAATGTAAGCATTTAGTATTATAAATTTCTCTCTCAGAACTGCTTATGCTGCATCTCACATGTGTTGATATGTTGTATTTTCATTTTTATTCAGTTATATATATTTTAAATAGACTTCTTTTTTGAACCAGGGTTATTTAGTTGTATGTTGTTTACAAATTTTCCTGTTGTCTTTCTGTTGTTTCTAGTTTTATTCCGTTAATGCCAGAGAACACATCCTGCATGATTTCAATTATTTACATTTGTGAAGTGTTTTTTTTATAGGCCAAGATATGATTTATCTTGGTTAATTTAACATGATCATTTGAAAAAAAAAGTGTACTCTGCTATTTTGGGGTGAATTTTTCTATATATATCACTTGGATTCTGTTGATTGTTCTATTTATATCTCCAACATCCTTGCTAATTTTCTGATTTGCTGGGGTTCGGGGAGTGCTGGGGCCCCCAACTATAGATGTGGATCTGTTTATTTCTTTTTTTCAGCTCAGTTTGTACTTCATGTATTTGGAGGCTCTGTCAATTAGTACTTATACTTTTATGACCATAATATCTTCTTGGTCAATTGATTATTTTATCATTGTATTTGTCTCCAATAACTTCCTTTGTTTTGAAGTCTTCTTTATCAGATGTTAATATAGCCACTTGTGCATTTTTATTAATGTTTGCTTATCTTTTTCAATATTTTATTTTCAATTCAAAGTAAGCTTTTCATACTTCATTCAGAGTGGAAAATTTTGAGTTTGGATTTTTTGTAAGCATATAGCTGGGTTAATTCATTTAAATCTAAATAGCCAGTGTCTTTTGTTTGGTGTATATTTAGATCATTTACATTTAAGGTAATCATTGATATGTTAGCACCTAATATATGTTTAGAGCTGTTTTATTATATCTCTTCTGTTTCCTCTCATTCTCTTTCCTCTTTTCTTGCCTGTGTGTGAGTTACTGGAACATTGTTTTAGGACTTTATTTATTAGCGTTTTTGAATGTGTATTGTTGTATAGTTTTTGTAATGGTGGTATTACTCTGTGCATATGTGACTTATTCCACCCTATGGATATCAGTATTCTGCCACTTTAAGTAAAATGTAGAAAACTTTTAGTAGTCACGGGTCCTGCTAGGAATTTTTCCATTTAATTTAAGTCGTCTAATTTGTTGATACACATTATTCATACTATTGCTTTATAATCCCTTTTTTTTGGTAAGTATTTCTAGTGTCATGAGTAATGACCCCTTCATTTCCTTTTTTTTTTTTTAGAGCCGCATATCCAGCATATGGAGGTTCCCAGGCTAGGGGTGGAATCGGATCTATAGCTGCAGGACTACGCCACAGCCACAGCCACAGCCACACGGGATCCGAGCCGCTACACTACAGCTCACATCAATGCCGGATCCTTAACCCACTGATCAAGGCCAGGGATCGAACCTGCAACCTTATGATTCCTAGTTGGATTCATTTCTGCTGCACCACGATGGCAACTCCGACTACTCCATTTCTTGATGCAGCAATTGGAGTCTTCTTTCTTCTTGCCCTAATTTATAGCTAAGGATATATTAGTTACCTCTGGCTCTCATATTGTTACTGCAAAATGGGTAGCCTAAAACAGCTAAAATTCATTCTCTCACAGTCTGAAATCAAGGCATTGGTATGGCCATGATCACTCAGGAGTCTCTAGAGAAAACCCTTTTTTATGCCTCTCTCCTAGATTCTAGTGGCTGCGGCACCCTTGGCATTCCTTTTTACCTCCATATTCATATGTTCTCTTCCTCCTTCTGTTCTCCTCTCCTATTTGTCTGTCAAATCTTCCTCTGCCTCTGTCATATAAAGACAACTGTAATAGAATATTTTTGCCACATCTTGTGTAATTCATCTTAAGCTCCTCTTCTCTAGATCCTTAATGTAACCATACCTTTTCACATGTAAAGTATCACAAGTTCCAGAAATTGAAGAGAATATCATTTGGAAGATGGGGTAGAGAGTGATTTTTCAACCCTCAACAAAAGTTGCCAATTTTAAATCTTTCCAAATAATCAGGTTTTATTGTTTTTTTTTCTATTAACTTTCTAATCTCTGGTTAATTTCTGATCTAATCTTTATTATCACCTTACTTTTGTTTGCTTTAGGTTTAGTTTTCTCTTTTTTTTTTCCAGTGTCTTACTGTGCAAGGTTACATTGTTGATTTGAGGTCTTTCTTCTTTTTAACATAGGCATTTATAGCTATAAATTTGCATCTCTTAAGTTTTGGTATGTTGTGTCTTTATTTTTTTCAAAATATTTTCTAATTTTTATTTTGATTTCTTCTTCAAACCATTCAGTAATTTAGGAGTGTGTTAATTGTCACATATTTATAACTTCCAAAGTTTCTTTCTGTTGTTGATTTCTAATTTCATTCCTTTTTTTTTTTTTGAGAATATTTTAAATGTATTGAGGTTTGTTTTATGGCCTATGCTTTACCTGGAAAATGTTCCATGTGCACTTAAGAAACTTACAGTTTTACTTGAGTGGAGTGTTCTATACATGTCTGTTAGGTCTAGTTAGTTTATTGTGTTATTTAAGACTTCTGTTTCTTTATTGAGCTTTACCTAATTGTTTTATCTATTACTGAGAGTGGAATATTGAATCACCAACCGTTATTGTTGATTTCTCAGTTTCTCCCTTCATTTCTGTCAGTTTGCCTCATAAAGTTTGACACTCTACTATAAATGTTATAATTACTACATGTTTTCCAATTTATTTATTCTTTTATTATTATAAAATGCCCTTTATCCCTCTTAGCATTTTTGGTTTTAAAGTGTGCTCTCCCTGATGTTGTTATAGATACTCCCTCTATCTTAGAGTTTCTGCTTGCATCATAGCTCTTCTACTTTTAATCTATGTCTTCGAATCTAAGGTATGCCTCTGTAGACAGCATATAGTAAGTCTTGTTTTATTATTCATTCTGACAGTGTTTGCCTTTGGATTGTTTAACCTATTCACATTTAATGTTATTCTTGATATAGTCGGATTTACATTTGCCACTTTTATTTTGTGTTCTATGTATTTCATCTTTTTATCTGTATTCCTTTATCGCTTTCTTTAGCATTAAGTGAATAATTTCCTAATGTAGAATTTTAATTTCTTTAGTGACTTTTTTCAGCATTTTGGGGGGTTATTTCCTTATTGGTTGCTCTTGTGCTTACTATATACAGCTTAGCTTTTCAGAATCAGCTTTAGATGTATACAATTAAATTCTACTGGATGACAGAAATGTTGCTCCTAGGTAAATGTATTTCTTTTGATCCCTTTTGTGCATTATATATAATTGTATTATATCTCTAAAATTTATAAGCATATGCTATTGATGTAATTATTACTTTATAAAATTGAATAAGCTTTAAAGAAGCTGAGAGAGGAATAGAGAGCGAGTGTATATTTATAGCCTTTGTTGTATTAACTTTCTTATTTAGCATTTCTGTTTCTCTTCATTTGTTCCTGGGGAATTAATTTACCATCTGGAGACATATCCTGAGCCCAGTACAGTTTTGTTCCCATCTGCCTTTTTTTTTCTGTTATTTGTAAATATATTACATTTAATTTTTATATGTTATTGGCCTAATCTAAATTATATCCATATTGTTTTATACAGTTGCTTTTTAAATCAGTTAACAGAAGAAATAAGAAAAAATATGCATTTATATTTTATTTTGTAATTACATAATCACCTTTACCAGTGCTCTTTGTTTTTTTATTTGGATTTAAATTTCTGTCTGGGAACATTTGCTTTCAGCCTGAAGAATTTCCTTTAGTATTTCTTATATGTCATCCACTAGCAACAAATTTTTTCAGTTTTTGTTTATCTGAGAATGTGTTTATTTCATGTTCCTTTTTTGCAAGATAGCTTTCTTCTACGCAAGCTTTTTTGGATGACAGTATTTTCTTTGAGCAGTTAGAATATGGTATGCTACTACCTTTTGGACTCCATTTTTTTCTAATGAAAAATTAGCTGTTAATCTTTCTGGGATTTCCATGCAAGGTATAAATCCTTTTTCTCTTGCAGTTTTCAGGATTTTCCCTGTTTTTTCTTTCAACATTTTATGATGATGTATCTGTTTGTGGATTTCTTTGAATTTATCCTACTTGGATTCATTGAGCTTCCTGCATGTATAGATGGTTTTCAAGACATTTGGGGAAATTTCAGCATTATTTTATTGCATCTTTTGTTCTTTTCTCTTTACTTCTGGCATTCCTGTTACATGTATATTAATGTTCTTAGCTGAGTCCCACATTACTCCGAGGCTCTGTTCATTTTTTCTCAGTTCTTTTTTCTCTTTGTTCTTTGGATTACGTAATTGCTATTGATTTATCTTCAAGTTCATTAATTCTTCCTTCTGCTAGATCAAATATACCATGAAACTTCTCTAGTGAATTTTTCATTTCAGTTATTATAATTTAAAACTCCACAATGTCTAAGCGATTCTTTTTTTTTTTTAATTTCTGTATCTTTATTGATATTTCTTATTTGGTGTGATGTTATCCTCATGACTTCCTTTACTTTGATCATGATTTCCTTTAGTTCTCTGAACATATTTTTAATGGCTGCTTTTAAGATTTATTTGTTAAATCTGACATCTGGTTACTCTCACAGGCGGTTTTCAGTGGTTGCTTTTTCCTTCTTGCTTTAATTTTCATTTTTCTTTTTGATCTTTGCACCATACTTTCCTGTTTACTTCTAATTTTTTTTGGTTTGGAACTGGACATATAACTAATAAATTGTAGCCAGTCTGGTTACTGGCCTTCTACTCTGGAACTTGCTATTGTTACTTCTCATTTATTTATCTCATGACTGAATGATTTTAATGAAGTCTACAGCCCTCAAATAGTGTTAAGTCTCTGATATTGCTCTTCAGTGGATGAGTGGAGCCTTAGGTATGAACCACAGTCACCCTGAGATGATGGTTGTTTTGGCAATGCTTTCCATCACTGTTTTGAATCCTGAATACATCCAGTTGTGACACTCTACTGATTGCTAGCTGTTTCTTCTAATGTTTTCTTTTATTAATGCTCTACAAGTTTGCTATACAAATTTGCTCTATAGATAGAGCCAATCAAATCTGGGCTCCATTGGCGTAATTCCTGAGGATAATGTATGAGACTGGTTCTGACTCCAGGAGGGTTCCTCTTAGCTGTGTAGTTCTCTCAGTCTCTCTGGCAAACAATCCAGCCTGTTTGGCCTATATCTCCAGTGGATCTGTTAATTTCCTTCCAGTTACCTCTCACCACAACTTTTCTTTTAGAGCCCCCTTAGGTTTGAATTTCTCCATACTCTATTGCAATTGAAGTCAGTTCCTTTAGGAAGAGATTAGGAGATATATGTTTTAAGAATGCTTCTTTTCCTGGGAAAAATCTCTGAGACAGAGCTCTAGAGCTGTGGATGGGGGAAAAGTGATATATTTCTTTCTAAGTAACAACCCTACTTTTGATGCTAAGTCTTTGGTGAGGTGGGATTGGAACTAGCTGTAAGGCTTTTCAGCCTGACTTTCCTAGCATTGAACCACTGCCTTACAAGCTGAGGTGAGAGCAGTAAGGTTCTTGGTATTCTCAGCAGCACCATACTCAAGACAGAGCCTCCATACCACAGGTTGAGTCAAGTTAGAGGAAGGAAACCCCCAGTTCTCACCTTCATCCACTTAGCTTCAGCAATAGGTCGCTGGTCCAGGATGAGAAATATTTATGTTTTACACCCCTAGATCACAGAAAGATAACCTTCTGTCTGAGAGTTGAGGGAAGAAGGAACACGTGTCTTGGATACACCAAGTCTAAATTGAAGCCTCTGTCTTGCTGAACTCTAAGAGGGAGGGAACAGGTCATGGTTCAAATACTACAGATTTTTGCTGTCCTTACCAAGTTTTAATAGATTTGCTTGAGTAATTTTTTTCTAATTTTCTGTATGCACATGAGACCACTTCCAGAGACTTTAAATATTGTTTTTAAATAATTTTCACCAGTTCTGCAGAGAAGCAGGTCCACAAAGCTCCTCTGGTGTCATGCCAGAAGCAGAGCCAACTCCAGTAATTTTAACATGGCTTTCTCCATTCCTAATTTTCTCATTTTGCTTTCTGCCTTGGTTGGTTGTAGGAGATGACCATATCATTTGTTTTTTTGGGAGTTTTATATGTATTCCCTAAATTTTTTTCATGATCAAAATCTCTCCCTGTTGCATTTGTAATTGAGTAAGCTTAGCCACTTAAAATATTCTTGGCATATACTTTCATTTTTGTTAGAACTTTGGAGAATTCTTTCATTGTCTTTTACATTGAAGGATACCATGGAGGAGTTCCCGTAGTGGCGCAGTGGTTAACGAATCCGACTAGGAACCATGAGGTTGCGGGTTCGATCCCTGCCCTTGCTCAGTGGGTTAACGGTCCGGCGTTGCCGTGAGCTGTGGTGTAGGTTGCAGACGCGGCTCGGATCCTGCGTTGCTGTGGCTGCGGTGCAGGCCAGTGGCCACAGCTCCGATTAGACCCCTAGCCTGGGAACCTCC
>PVHT020001751.1:10616737-10752941 GCA_004024745.2 Catagonus wagneri
TTAACGGTCCGGCGTTGCCGTGAGCTGTGGTGTAGGTTGCAGACGCGGCTCGGATCCTGCGTTGCTGTGGCTGCGGTGCAGGCCAGTGGCCACAGCTCCGATTAGACCCCTAGCCTGGGAACCTCCACATGCCGCGGGTGTGGCCATAAACCCGCGGCCATAAAATGACAAAAGGCAAAAAAAAAAAAAAAAAAAAAAAAAGGATACCATGGAAAAGTCTGGAGCTTTTTTTTTTTCTCTTTATATGTATAACTTTATATTTTTCCTGTAAACTTTTTTCTTTATTTGCAACATTAAGTAACTTATTGAGGATATACTTTAACTTTGACTATTTTACCTTTTGATATATATTGTATCCTTTCAAGGTATGGATTCAGGTTTTCCTCATCTAAGAGAATATTTCCCATATGTCTGTGAACATTTTTTTCTGATCCACATATTGCATTCTTTAATTAGGAGATACCTGTTATCCAAATTGAATTATCAATATTGTTTATATCTATCATTCTTTCAATATTTTTAATCATTTTGACTTTTGTTTTTTGATTCATTCTGATTACTTAACAACTCTAATGTGTTATTTATTTTTTTCAAGTTTTTAGATATCTAATAGTGTTTTTGCTCTCTATCTTTGCCTTTCCATTTTTAAATCTGTTTTTGTACCTTCTTTTTGAGCTGATGTTTTACTAATTTCAAATTTATATTAAATTTTGGGACACACAGCAACTTTCCAGATTCTCTTACTTGTTTTCCAACTGGGTTACTTGACTGCCTTTGAGTTTATGTCTTTTATCTTCCTTTTTTTTTTGTCTTTTCTTCTTTTTAAAAAAATATATTTGCATAATTTCCATGCTGTTCCCCCTTTATTTTTCTCTACTTTGCATCATTAGTTCTATTTAGACACTTTCTACCCACAGTATGTTCTTTAAACCAGAGACATTAATATTACCTGGAGGTTAATTAGAAATGCAGACTCAGAAACCCCACCCAGGACCTACTGAAACAGAAACTGCATTTTAATAAAATCCCCAGGTGATCCTTATGCACATTAATATTAGAGAGGCATTGTTTGAACTTCACAGCAGTTATTGAAATAAGCTGGGGAGCTTTAAAGACTGCTAATGCCTGAGATACTGATTTAGTCTGTATGGGATATAGACTAGGCATAAGAGTTATTCTAAAAATGCAACCAAATATGGCTACCACTGGCCTAGACCTTCTGTTTATTTCTGATATTTTGTAGATCACTTTCTTTTGTAAATTTTTCTTAATTTATTAAGTTTGTTAGCTATCCATTCCATTCTACCTTCCTTTGTACACACCCAACAAGTTGGATATTGACTTCTACTCATTCTGTGATCTGAAAGTAATAGGAGATGGACATAGAAGGGTAAGGTAGGGTAGTTAAGCTATGGATGGTGAAAGAGTTCAGCTCTTTCTTCTCAGTTCCTAGAAAATGGCTAACTTAACCACCTGGGATGTATCCCAGGTCTTATGGATGTCAACTTTGAAAATGACAAGCACTTATGAGCATTCCATTGGGATGCCAGGAGCCTTCATTCATAAAGATTATTCATCTCAAGACCTTAAGGGTTATTCCTTTACTCATCTTAGGACCATTTATGCATGTTCTAGACCTGCTTCTCCCTATATAGTAGGAAATTATTAGGGTTTGGTTGACTTACCTTCTTTTCTTAATACCTCTTTGGTGGGTTGTTTGTTGGGTTAGGCGTTACATAAAGCCATTTTGGAACAGAACTTTTGGTTTCATTTTTCAATATTTATGACTCAGAATTGTCTACCATTCCGTCTTTTTACTGCTGGTGTTTTTGCTCTTTTTTCCCTTTATTTTAATATAGAATTTATTAGAGAGGCCCTGCTTAATTTTGCCATTAATCTAGATGCTATGTGGCCATTCACAAACTAAATATGCAAGTATTTTAATCAAAAGTACTTGGGATTTTGGGCATACATTAGGCTATAGTAGACTCCAGTCAGAATTTCTTTAAATTGTAGCCATTTATATTTGATTTTAGAAGTTTTTCTATATGATGATTTTATTATATATGCCTTAATTAAAAAAAAAACATTGTTAGTTTATTCACAAGGTATGGACCTATTTCTGAATCTTACAATTATAAATATTATGTTACTGTGTGTATACACTAGAGCACATATACAAAAGTAATCTGTCTTTATTTTTAAAGTAAATGGGAGTACCTACACATTCAGGTGTGTTCATATTAATATTATCATTGATATAGTTGTTGAGCTCTAGCCAAGCATAAATAAATCTGGTTTAGAAATTAAATAGAATTATATCTCATTATTGAAAAGAAACAGTAACAATTAAAAACAGACTTCAGTTTAAGATAAAAGCGCTAAACACACATATTTTTAAAAAGAAAGCAGATTTTGTTATAGATTAAATTCACATCTTAATATACAATAGGGTAAATCATTTAAACTTACTATACATCAATTCAAGAGATTATTTTTATCTATTTTAACACTTTATATTTTAAATTCTATAAATTAACATTTTCTTGAGTTGTTTTCTGCTTTCAGTAAAGTTTTTGTGGGTCAACAAGGTCTTCGCACTGCATACCTAATGAGTAAAGGTTTGAAATGTGTTTAAGGTCACTGACAAGATTTGTGGACACAGATGACACTGAGATCTAAGTTACTTCACTAATCCTGAGCGCTTTTATTGTTATAATGGTATTTTTCAAATTCAGCAAACTGGATGGATGCTTGTTCAGTAAAGCTCTGTTGTCTTTAAAAGTCTCCAAAGATTCTCAAAATCTGAATAGCTCATTTACACATTTTAATTCTATTATTATTTTCTTTCTATCCTAAGTCTGAGGTCACTTGAAATTTAATTGAAACTATGAATCACTTTGAGGAGACTTGACATCATATAAATATTGAGTCTTTAATTCAAGAACATGGTATGCTTCATTTATTTAGATTGTTATTTCTCTCAAAAATGTTGTGTAGTATACAAAGTAGAGATCTTGAACACCTTTCATTAAATTTACCTCTAAGTCTTTTATTTTGTTGATACTGCTGTAAATGCTATTTTAAAACTTTTATTTTCTAGTTATTTGTGCTGTTGGTCTATAAAAAGCATAATTAGTATTCATATAGTGACCTCTTAGCCTATGATCTGCCAAAATCCACTTCATAGTGCTAGTGTTTGCTTTGTAGAGTCTTTAGAATTTTCTGCATAAACAGTCCTGTCCTTTGAAAATTGAAACACTTTTATTTTCATTACAATTTTATGTCTTTTATTTCTTTGCTCTATTGCACTAAGTCCTGTGATCCGAATTTGAATAGAAATGGTGATAAAGGATCTCCTTGCCTTATTCCCAATCTTTTTTTTGCTTTTTTTTTTTTTTTTTAGAGCTACACCTGCGGCATATGGAAGTTTCCAGGCTAGGGGCTGAATTAGAGCTGTAGCCGCTGGCCTACACCACAGACAGAGCAATGCCAAATCTGAGCCACATCTGTGACTACACTGCATCTTGTGGCAATGCCAGATCCTTGAACCTACTTAGCAAGGCCAGGGATCGAACCTGCACCCTCATAGATACTAGTCAGTTTCTTAATTCACTGAGTCAAAACGGGAACTCTTCTTCCCAGTCTTAGAGTAAAAAAATTCAGTAGTTCACTATTAAGTTTGATGTTAAACTAATAAATTCATTACCTATACTCAGTAATTATCATTTTATTTATTTGCTTAATCACAAACTATTTAGCAGTCCATTCCTTCTATAGATGGATCAATCTCTTGTTTTTAAAATACATGTTTTTGTTTTTGGTTTTTACCTTTTTTTTTTAGGACCATACCCACGGCTATGGAAGTTCCCAGGCTAGGGGTCGAATTAGAGCTACAGTTGACGGCCTATACCACAGCCACAGCAACATGAGATCTGAGCTGCGTCTGTAGCCTACACCACAGCTCATGGCCATGCGAGCTTCTTAACCCACTGAGAGAGGCCAGGGATCATTCCCTCACATCCCCAAGGATACCCGTCAGATTCGTTTCTGCTTCACCACAATGGGAACTCCCTAAAACATATTTAAGAGCAAATTTCAGACATCTACTCATCTACCTCTAAACAACCTAAGTGTACACATCATTAACTGTATCTCATTGCTTATTTACATTCCTCTTCTTTTCTTTTGAGATAACATTTATATGTAATGAAATACATAAATCTGAATTGTATAACTGCATGATTTTTTAGATGAATGCATACACCGGTGTTACCCAACTCCATTGGAAGACAAAATGGGCTAGGCAATTAAGGAGGTAATTTTATTCAGTTTTTCAAAATAGGGAAGACACTCATTAATGAGGAACATCTTTTAAAAAAAGGGTATAGGGCATAGAGTTTTACAGAGGTATGTAAACAAGGAACTCATCCAAAAGTCTTGAGAGTCACAATTAAAAGATAGAGATGGGGCTTATCTGGGAATATGAGAGATAGGGTGGTTCTTGGGCAACTAGTTGTATCCAGGTAAATAAAGGGTGGGAGAATTTTTAAACCATCTCTTTTTTGGGGGAGCACAGGGCTCAGGTAAAGTTTAACCTTGTCAGTCTTCACTTTTGCTAAAGAAGAATGTTAATTTGCTAATGTATTACTCAAAGAAGATAATAAATTCTCTGAGTGGAACATAGAAGGGACTAAGAAATAGTCCCTCAAGGACTCTTATTGATGTCATTTCTGTGTAATCAGTTAGACCACCTTTGAGAGTACATGGCAAAAGTCAATTTTTTTAGAGTCCCAGAGAGCATATATTTTAAAAAGAGGGATGCCTCAAATGAAAAAGAAAACATTTAAAAAGTTGTGTTAAAGTAAAGAACCAGAAGTGGAACCTTTACATTAAGTAGTCCAGTGGGTCATAAGAGTTGAATGGAGGACAGTCTTGGTTATGCAGCACCACTCAGGCTAGGATGTGGATGGTCTTGGTAATATTAGCCACACTCCGATTTAAGGGCATATATGACCCAAGTATTTGGCCAGCCTTTCTTTCCAAGGAGAATTTTGGCCCATGCATGATCTGTGGTGGCGAGTCTTTGGAGCTTTATTCCATGCTGCCTGGCTTCAGCTTTCAGGCCTACCCCAGATCTTGAGTAAAAGGAACAATTGTAAGGTAGTCTAAGACTCAGAAAGAAATCTGAGCATTTAGATTTTAGGTCGCGGTGAGGATGCCAAATCAGGCAAGAAGGAAAAAAACTGAAAAGTTAGGTTGGAGAGTTATAGCCAGTTATTGAAGAAAACTGGAAGAATTGAAATTTTGATGAGGATTGTTAATTTATGCAAGTAACAGAATCCAGTCCAATGTATACCTGAGTACCAAAACATTTTTTTTCCCCCACAGTTGGGGAGGAGGCCAATTAAATCACGACCAGACAAGACCGTTCACACAACTATCAGTTACCTACAGTTTACAGAGTTGCACAGTAACTCAAAGACCTTGAACAGGGCTAGATTCTGATAACCCAGAAGAGTGTGCTATACATGATTTCCATTGAAACACAACACTTCTCTTCATAGTTGCTCTTCTTTTGATTAAAAATAATCTCAAAGGAAAAATATTCATGATCACAAATAAAGTGGTTACATTAGATTTGGCCTGATTATATAGGTGCAGCAGGAATGGACTTTTAAAAGCCTCTTAAGGATAGCAGGCCAAGCCAAAAAACTGCCAACAGGCTTCCCCCATGATACCTGTAAATGGGGGTGAATTCCTCTTTTCACCTGAAATGTCCTAAGGTTTCTGCACTTGCCAGGACACACCTTAATTCCTCCCTCTGTGAGGCTGGGAACCTTGAAGTTTATCCTTACTGATACCATTGTTGGCTAGTTTGTGGAAGCACCATATACTAGGGGTCTTATACAGAATTCTGAGGGAATATGTGTCCTTACTTTCACCTTTCATTTCCAATTTTAATGCCTCAAGAGTGAGCTAACCTCTCTGAAGTGGGACCCCTCTTTTGTTCTGCTTAAAAAAAAAGAAATAGGCCTGCAGAAGTCTCTAGTACTTACGGTGCCCAAGCCAGTTACCCAGACAGCAATTGCACTCTTCCCTTATGACCTTAATTTTAATAGAGATTTCCTGGGTTTTGGGCACTTATAACTTAGAAAAGAGGACCTGAGAAAGTGTCAGTTGTCTATCTGCCAATGTTGAGTAAAAGCCTGCAAAAGTGCTAATAGTTATATATAGGGCAAAAAAATCATACTTAAATGAATCGTTAGCCTTGAGAGTAATGCTACATCAGGATAATTTCTGTGTGTTTATTCTGTAGACTTTAGCCAGAGTTCTGTCTTACCCTGAAAATATATTACTCCACACATTAGAAAAGAATCCTGTTATACTTCCAAAGCACTTAGCAACCTTTCAGATGTCATTCAGATATAAATTAGAGAATGTTACTTTTTCTAATCACAGTTGCTATCATGATGTATTAACAGGGAAAGCTAATTGAACAGCAAAAATCTTTGAGTGAAATAGCTCTTTCAGTCAGTTCTAGTTTACCATATCATGGTAGCATTTCATTAAATTCTCATAGAGTACAACTGATTATTTAAAGTGTAATAATTGACTGTCAGTGGAAAAGAAATGTTATGCATAGTGGAGAGGAGGGGGGACGTCTGTCAGTGGCTATTCTACCTGCTGTTTTTCTCACAGTCAGAGCATCTCTTTGGTATGGGAGGGAGGGAAGCTGAAATGTAATGACCCTTTTGTAGAGCTGGGGATATGGACCTAAAGGCTTCAGAGAAACATAGCACATGCTGAGCAGCCCACAAAGCCCCCATTATTGCTGTGTGGGCAACTCCGTTTGCATCTCATTGAAAACGTTGTCTTGCACATCAACATAAGCAATTAAAAAATAAAAGAGGAAAAACATCCGCCTGCTTGTTTAAGATGCTCAGCAAAAGAAGGGAAGCTTGAGGTTTGAGAGAAAAGGGAAGGTTTATAGTATCAAACTTCCATCCTCACCACCCCCTCCTGAAACTAGCCTATAAAGCCACTTTTGAAAAAGCCTTTAAAAGAAGAGGAGGGGAAAACGCTGAAAGAGGCTTTCATGTCTGCCAAAATGTAGGTTCATTAACCAGTATATAAAGAAATGAAATTTTGGTTCACTTGCTGACATATTAATTTCAAAATAAATTGAATACAATGTATTTAATTTCTCAGGATGTTCCTCTAGGGCATGAGTTCTATTTAGGGGTGTGAGTTCTATTTTTGAGCTCAATAAGTACATAATACCAAATCTGGGTTGATAGGGAAATAGGAACATAAAGCTGAGAAAAATTAAAAAGGAATCAGAGAATTAGGAATCGAGAGTAGGGTGTGTGAAAAGAAAACAAGATGAAAACTGAGGAAATGGGACTGATATGAAGATTTTAGTAGATGTGCGTAAAGAACGAGGGGGAGGGAAGTAAATAAGTGACCTTCAACACCTGCCTGCCCCATCTTCCACCTCCGCATCCCCAGTTCTGCAAAGTTGGGTTCCCTGACATTTCATCACCCCCAAAGGTTTCTTACCTTTGTCCTTTGGACTATTCACATGAGTCAGTAAGTTCAAAGATGTTCCAGTTCCCAGCGGGTGGATTTGTCTATGAAGATGGGGAATCATTATCTAAACTGTTCCTAACTTTTTTTTAATTAAAAAAATTTAATTTAATTTCACTCACTGTGATAATCTCTAGGTCCATCCATGCTGCTGCAAATGGCATTATTCCATTCTTTTTTATGGCTGAATAATATTCCATTGTATATATACCACATCTTCTTTATCCATGCCTCTGCAATGGACATTTAGTTTGCTTCCATGTGTTGGCTATTGTAAATAGTGCTGCAGTGAACACTGGGGTGCATGTATCTTTTTGAATTATGGTTTTCTTCAGATATATGCCTAGGAGTGGGATTGCTGGATCATATTTGTAAACTACACCTATCTCCTTTTTTTTTTTTTTTTTGTCTTATCTAGGGCCGCACCCGCGGCATATGGAGGTTCCCAGGCTAGGGGTCTAACAGGAGCTGTAGCTGCCGGCCTTCACCACAGCCACAGCAAGGCAGGATTGGAGCCGTGTCTGCAACCTACACCACAGCTCACGGCAATGCCGGATCCTTAACCCACTGAGCAAGGCCAGGGATCGAACCCACAACCTCATGGTTCCTAGTTGGATTCGTTAACCACTGAGCCACAACGGGAACTCTTACACCTGTCTTCTAATAGAGGGAAGGTTCTTCAAACAGACTTGTGAGCGTATCTAGCAGCACCGAAGCTGCGGTTTCAAGCAATGGAGAAAAGGGCTGTGGTTTGCAGAGTGTGAATGAGTGATGTCGGCTACGTATACTAAATACAACTGACTAACTCTAAACAAAATAGGCAAAGAAAACATTAACAGAATCTATTGATGTACAGCCTTAGAAACTATGGTAGTGGTTTTCCAGCAAGAAGAGGTAACACCAGCAGATTGTGTCTTACAGAGAAAGGTTGGCACATTTGGTATATCCTGTGACCAAGAGTTGCAATAGCCTTTAAAAAGTACACTTAAAATCATATCACAAAGATAGAATGTATATATATATATATAGTGACTGAGAGAGTAAGAATGAAATTGACATTAACAGTCACTGTTCCTGTTCCTATATGATTTGTTGTTTCTTTAAATTTTCGTAGCAGCACCGCTATGATGTAGATATTTTTCTCCTCATTTTACAAACAAGGAAATTGAAGCACATAGAAGTTTGCCCCAATTACGGAACTCCTGAGCAGTGAATCATGGTTTAATTCAGCTTTGTTTAACATTAGAACTTATCCTTTCTCTATTACAATATTATGCTTCCTGCCAGGGAAGAGTTACAGCTATCATTATTATAAATTGCAGTGATAGCAATATGCTTCATATCCTGCTCTTTAATAGAACGTTGAAAATAGGACATTGGCCAATTTTGACGTAACAGATATTATTAGGCACATTATCAGCTCCCTAGAAACCTTGTCACTACCTACCTCCACCAAGAGTTTCAGCTTTATTGACTTCTAATAGTGTAGATGCTTTTCACATGTTTATTGAACTTATAAATGGAGTTAACACAGTCTGTACTCTTTTCTGTCTGGTTTCTTTTGCTTAACATCCTGCTTGTGAAATCTACCTCTACTTTTACAATAGAATACTTTACAGCAATGAGAATGAATAATCACAGTATTCTATTATGTTTTACTACAATTTACTTATCTATTGTACTGTTGATGAGCATCGTGGTAGTTTTCAGTTCTGCTATTGTGAGTTAGGGCTGCTACAAATAGGGACATATTTCTGTTGGCTATATTTGTAGGAGTGGGATGGTCGTGGAATACGCATATATTAAGTTTTGTTGTTTTTAAAATGTTATGTGAACAGAGCAGACTATCTTATTTCAATGTTACTCAAGGAAATTTTACAGAAAGGAAAGATGCTAACGTAGTTTAAGAGTTGATTACGTGTCAGACACTTTGCTGGATGCTTTCCTGGCAACTTTCAAGTTAGGTGATGCTTTGGTCCCTTGTCTCTGTCTTTCCTATGCCAGTGTTCCTGAAATCATCTCCAAATTTCAAACCATGCCTTTTCTTGTTTCTAGGCGGATTCTTATTAGCATCATTGGGCAGGAACTATGCCTTATGTGTGTTCACTACTCCAAATCCTCTCCTCAACCAGCTTCTCTGATCCTTCTTCCCCATTGTCCTTGACTCCTTTCAAATCCTTATTGTCTTATCCTTTCTGTTTATTCACTGATATTCTGTGATATGCAGCTTAACAGGGTCTAAAATTTCTAGACTCCAGGGTATCTTTCAGTCCTGGTTTCTTTGAAGCCGAACTGCAGGAAAATCATCCACAGCAGTTTCCTGTCTCTCATGTGGGGAGCATCAGTGTCCATATTCTACCTCATCCCCATCTTCCTTTTTCCTAAATTCCTAATCTCTCTAAACAAAGTTGCAGGCCCTGGAGTGTGGTTATTTGGCAGACACACAGAGCAAAGTCAGAAGGAGGAAATGTGTGTGTGTGTGTGTGTGTGTGTGTGTGTGTGTGTTCAGTCAAGCACATGCCCTGTCCTGAATCACTAAATGTAAACACCCATGAAGACTGTGACACCTGAGAACTCAACTGTGCAGCGGTGTGGACCCTAGGCAGAGACTGGTTAACTGCTATTCTTTGGAGGCCTTAGAGCTAACATCTGTGTTCTTTCACTCAGTCTCCACTACTATTCCTCCCATACTCTCATCTCTTCCTACAATTTACCTCTATTACCCTAGGGTCAGAAGTAAAGGAGCCCAAAAGGAGAAACAAGCCTCATCAATACTGGGTGGGCTGAGCCTCTGGTTGCAGCTTAAGCTTCTACTATGCGAGGAGAAGTCTCCAGGTGGAGAAAATTTTGGGCTAGGCCACAAATACAGCAAACACACCACTTTTTAACATTTCCCCTGTGTGTGAGCCTGTTTCAACCCTGCATTAGTTAGTCAGAGCCAGCCCACACACCCACCCTGCCACAGCTAGCACGTACAAGCCATTCACCCACTGCATCTGTACCAGCCCACTGCCCTAGACAGGGTCCTAATTATATCTGCTGCTACTCTTGCATTTGCCTTCTTGGGACAGGAAGGGATCCATAGCTCTGGGTTTCTGTTCAATTTCCTATTTTTTTAACTCCCTTTTTTGGCTGAGTGGGCTTTGGCTTCTTTTTCTATTATCAACTGTACTCACTGCTTTAATTTTGGTTCTCCTGTGGAGCCTTGACCTTAGAAATCCTCCAAGCCTAACTTTTGCCACCAAAACTACCACCCATCCCCACTATGCATCTGATTCAGGGGTTTTAGGTAGTAGTCCTCCTTCTTTAATGCAAAAACAGAGGTATGTATCAAGCAGGGCATAAAGCATCATAGGTGCGAAGGGGCTTGAGCATGTGCCAGAAGATGTACTTAAACCTGTTGTTTGCATAGTGAAATATTTATCATTATTTTTAAAAGATAATTTTAAAAAGGTAGAGGGTGTGGTAGGAAGGAAACTGAGTTAATGCCGAGTCTATAGTCTTGGTCTGTGTCTGCCACTGGGTCTCGGTTTCTTAACCACCCACGTAAGTTTATTATAATGGGTGATTCTTTAGGTCCTTTCTAGGTGTAGAAAATCAGAAATGCTATGAGATTGTCAGCAGACAAAAATGGTTACATTTAAAAATTTAGGTTCTCCTGTAAATCCTAGATTCTACGTAAATTCTATACATTCTTTTCTCATTTGCATTAGCATTAGAAAGGAATAAGACCAGTTTTCCAAGATAGTTAGAAAGATTATATCCTAGTAAGTATGGTTCAGAATTATGAATAGTTCTTACTTGGAGGCATTGACTGCCATGGTATGCTATTGTCAGTTCTTGCATTATTTTCCCTATCTCCCTTTTAACTCAATTTCTTGTATTTTCTAGCAGAAGTAGGACACAGTTTCTTAAAGTGTAACAACAATGATTTCCTTTATCATTGTTTCCTTTATCAAAGGAAAATCATTTCCTTTATCAAAGCTTTAGAACTTTGCTTCAGGTACTTTTAAATGAGCAGTCCCAAAATCTTGAAATTAAACTGCCAGTTATTAGAGATAATATTTCATGCCTCACATGGGGTGTACCTCCTTTTCATATTGCGTTTGTGATAGACAGTTCCTTGCATGAATAATAGAATGCCCCTGAATGAATTCCCGTCAGCTCTGCCTCGGGAAGAAATGCAAGGTGAGCTCGATGACTCCCAGTGTGATCCTTTGCCTGTTGACATTACTTTTAAACTTTTCTTCCTTAGGCTGCAGCCATGTGTATTAAATAAATGATAAACACCATTTCTCTCATAAGGCCATCTCACCATTTGAGCTACAAAGAATGCTTTGCAGGTAGTTGAGAAGTTAATATCACTGAATTATTTATTTATTCTGTATAGTTTAAACATCCCTATTTTGCGCCTTTTTTTTTTTAACCTTTCTAGGGACTGATTCAGAGCGGAGGAAATATATAATCTCCAGCAAGGACAGATTACAAAGATGGCCTCTGTCTTTGGTAGGAGAAAAAAGAACATGAGTAACGAATCTTGTTTCTTACTTTATTGGAGGGGAATCCACATTTTTCTTTTCTTTCTGCGAGAAAACGGTTAGGAGGATATAGATGTTTGAAAAAGAAAAAAGAGAGAGAAAGGTAGCTGAGTACCCTACGACAAGAGCAGACCTCAAAACTGTGCAGATCTCCTGAAACCATGTGGTATATTATCTCCATATCCTCCTCAATATAATTCTTTATATTATTATTATTCAGATGAAAGGTGGATAAACTGAACAGGGGCATTCTTGAAGGGTAAATAAGAGGAGAAGAATTACAAAAAGCATCACTCATCCTGAGGAATGAAATTGTCAGGCAGCTGCTCCTGCACATCTTATCACTCTTTTAGAAGTCCTTCAAACATCTACAGATCTGCAAATGAGAAAATCATTGCACAGGTCCCTGCCTTTCTTTCCAGTCTCATTTCTGTCCTGTCTTTATATTTAAAGCGATCCTCTTCCTGTTGAACTAACTCCGTAGCTTTTACTACTATTTCATGCCACATCGAATGACCATT
Organism: Catagonus wagneri; assembly: GCA_004024745.2. Lineage (NCBI taxonomy): Eukaryota > Metazoa > Chordata > Mammalia > Artiodactyla > Tayassuidae > Catagonus > Catagonus wagneri. The sequence goes on from PVHT020001751.1 coordinate 10,629,387, forward strand.
TTCAAAAAGAATCGAAGTCTTTAGGATCACTTTCACGAGTGATAACGAACAAAGAACCACCAAGCTAGGCTAATGCATGGAGAAATCATTCCATCCCACATAATGGCTTGTGCATCTCTCAAAATACATATCCCTATAAATACTTACCTGAAATTTAGAACTCCAGATTAGACCAGTCTAGATTTCATAGTTCCTTGTCTCCTCAGCTCCTGCATCCACTTGTCTGGATTCAGAGAGTATGAGAATCTAAGTTCTGAGTGAACTCTTCCAAATCTACGGACATTCTGGAGTCCCGTCCCCTGAGGGGACATTCCCAGCACACAGAAGTTCTAAGGACTGTAAGTGATGAACATATATTGGTCTAGAAAGTAGCTGTCAATTTTTTTTTTTTTTCGCTCTGAAGGGAAAAATCATCTTGAAAATAGTTCAAACGCTGAGCTAAATTTTTGGATGTCAGAGTTCTAGCTCATATAGGCCAGCCTGCATTCTTTCAACTCCAGCTGACTGTACCCGTTTCATCACCTGCCCTTGATGTCTTCCTTATTATCGCCAGCTGGGTCTGAGAGCAGAGTGGAAGCTAGGCAAGCAAGAGTCAAGGAGACACTCTTCATTGTTACACTCTAGTGTTAGCTCCACCCCAGCCCCCCGCACGTAAGCCTAAATTGTTCCACAAACTAACTTCCCTTTCTTGTTTGTTCCTCAGTGACACCCCCATTCTCTGAGATTATCCAATCTAAAAGCACTGAGGTATCTTTGACAATCTCCCCTGATTTATCATTTACCTCATTCTATTCATTAAAAACTCATATCTGTCCATTTCTCTTAATTGCTACTGTTAAAATTCTATTCTTGTCTTGGTCTTATGCTGGAAATACAGCCACAAGTCCCAAACCAGCCAACAGATCTCCAGTTTTTCTCCCACTTCCAGGGCCATGTGGAGGAATGGAAAGTAAATTCATAGAAGGTCTAATCTGGGCAATCACTGGATTGGTTGTTTTGCATATTCTGTTTTACTTAATCTTCACAGTATTTCTTTACAGTAGGTATCGATAACTTGATTTTTACCAGTGTTGAAATGAAGACCTAGAAAGTTTAAGAAAATTAGTTCAGTATCATAGAGCTAAGAAGTGTTGGAACTAAGTTTCAAAGCAATGTCTGATTCACCCCAGAGTCCATAGAATCTCTACAATAGCCTGGTGTCTTTCAATAAATACTTAACTGAGTGGATAAGAAGTAAAGGAGTGAATGAATAAATGTATGAATTCATGCATGAATACGTGAATGAGAGGAGTAGTGGGCAAAAGACTTGTAAAATAATTTTATGCCCTTTTGCAAATAGAGGATTGTGGCCTGTTAAGTGCAGTTATGTAGTAGCTGCTGTCACCACTGCCGTGCATATTCAGTCTTCAAATCTGTGAGAGTTCTTCCACCTATACACTCCACAGTCCGCGTTCTTACTTAGGACAGCGAAGTGCAACTTAATCAGCTAGTATTGAAAGAGTTCTGATTGGGAGCATACTAATGCTTCCTTCAATTAGTTTCCTCCAGAGTTAATCCCATTTACTTTTCCTGTTTGGGCAACCAGCTGTTTGAGGTTGCCAGGCAACCAAGAGCTGAAGGGGGAGGGAGGTTGGAGAGAGATGGAGACCCAGAAGCTCCAACCAAGGTGAATATTAAATGAGAATCAAACGTCAGGAAGGATTTATTTTAGGGCACAAACAGATCATTTCAAAGTGAACATTAAAAAGGGGAGCTAACTTTAGTTTAGAACATTTGTTTTTCAGTATTTATATTCTTAACATAATTTAATTTTTCTTCTGAAGCAGTGTGGCAGCAAAGAACCGAGGGGATTAGATTTTGACTGAAAGGAAAAAAGTGTGGCTCCGAGGAAAGCAAGGGAGGATGTGAAATGGCAGCTCTCATCTGGGGTGACTGTGTTGTTTCTGTACAAGTGGATTGAGCAGCTGAGTGTGTTCAATCCTGCAACAACTTCAGAAGCACAAAGCAGGAGGCTGGGTTGTACAGGAAGTCCTAATATTGTGAAGATACATATAAATAAGAAAAACCTCCGGGTTGGGGATGGGGGCAGGGATCAGGGCATTATGTACAGATATCAAAGGAAGTGCAATGCAGACATCTGTGCCTCAGCACCATACCTTCTGGATACTCATCCCTCCCCGGGCTAATCCTAGGAGTATTGATGGTAGCAAGCTGATCCTTAGGCGGTGGGCTCCACCAGTACAGCTTCATCTTGGGGGGGATGAAATAACTGCCTGGGAAAGACAAACTCCTCTCAGATGCACTGACTGAGGGTAAAAAGGAAGGGCAGTGCAGTCATCTACAAGTGAAGAAAAATCTCTCAGTGATCTTGAGTAAGAAATATCTTTTCCTTTAGAGCCTCTGTGATGTGTTTGCAACATGCTGCCTGTTTGATAGAGGTATTTTTCATCTAAGAAATACAAGGGTACATTCACATCTCTGGTTAAGGCCTATACATAACAGGAATTGCAAGAATAATCGCTGCAAAATTTCAACTAAAGCTAAAATTCCAAAGCCCACTGGGGTCATTATGTCACCTTTGGCATGTCAAACACTAACCCAGATTTAAGAACAATGCAACATTCTCTTTTCTGAAAATGAAATGAGAATGTTTCACTTAATTTGCAGTCCCATACTCTCAAAGGGAAATTTCTTCCACCAGTTACATGGGAATTTAACAGAAATGAAAGAGGGAGCAAGAGACTGAGAAATTGGGAGTCTGAGATTGATCAGGTCTTTGTAAACAGAAAAATAACACGATCAAAATGTAAACAACTGTATCTTTTAATTAAATAATAATTAAAACATTAAAACATCTAAAGTTAACTATAAATCATTTAAGTGTGTGTATGTCACTAGAAGTGATTTATATTTAGTAAATGTAACTTTACTTATAACATATGGAGTTCCCTTGTGACTCAATGGGTTAAAGAGCCAGGGTTGTCACACGGCTGTGGCTCAGGTTGCTTACTATGGTGTGGGTTTGAGCCCTGGCCAGGGAACTTCCACACATCACAAGTGCAGCTAAAAATAAAAAATATATATAAATTTACTTTACAAAATAATATGGATTTAATTATATAAACATACATATTTAAATTTAGAATGTTTATCATGTTAGTATCAATTCAGTTATTTGAACAAGTAATTGAGACATCAGTGACCACAGATTCATGAATGACTACTTTCCGTAAGTCCTCCTCTTTCCAATACATACAGCCAAAAATGTGGGACCAGACATACAAAATCCCACATACTCACACAGGTACACAGAGTAAGTAAAACATTTGTTGCATGAGATAATTTCTTTTAAGGAACTTTTAGTCAAATGAGCAGAGCTATACTATTCAGGACCCTGAGTAAAGATGTGGAAACAGTCCTTTAATGTAGAACCTTTTATATGATGGCATCTCTTGTAATGAATTTCTCTGTTTTGATGTGCACCCCAACTAGCCCACGTGTCCCACTGAGTTCCAGGTCAGAGCCTTGGGAGAAAGGACCACAGAATGATATACTTGAAATTAAAAAAAAAAAAAAATGTCTAACTGTGCAGTCATTTGGCATCAAAATATTTCTTTGGTGCTACTTTAAAAAGAGGTGTTCCCTAAAAAAAAAAAAAAAAGAGATGCTCCCTAAAAAAAAAAAAAAGAGGTGTTCCCTAAAACTTTGAACAAAAACACGTCACAACCCATAGAATTACTGAATGTTGGAGCATTGATTTATTACTTCCCTACATCCTTGTAAGCATGCTGTGCTTAGATGTCATGACATTTTGAATGATTTTACTATGTAGTTTAGGGCCTCCTCACACAAATTAGTCAGTTGTTTTGGTTAGTTATAGTGTGAGCAGTTTTCCCATTCAGGTAGTATTTACACTCAAGGTTTGAAGGAGAAATTTGGAAAGAACAGCCTCCTGAAACTGAGATACATACTGTGCCCAGTGCTTTCCCCACTTTCATAGTTCAGAACAAAACCACCATAGAGATGTATTCTTGAGAAGCTAAACACAAGAAATTTTACCAGTGTACACACTGTGAGTGGTAACCTGTAGCGTTTCCTGAAACCAGAGATTCTTGAATTTAGTTAATTTTGATTCTTTGTTGACTCGGAGGAAACAGAAGGGCAGTATGATTCCAATGACCAGTGTTGATCTTCCATTGGTCTCTTTGAAACTCAGATCCAGACTTTATGGACATGGATGGATATGGAGGCAGGTACACCAGTCCTTGACCACACCCCCATTTGTGACCCAGGAAGCCAGAGGAACTTATGTCTTATGAAAGTAACTCATAGTAGCTATATTACTGTTTGCAATTATTGACTCTCTGGTTTCCTATAAGAGAATATATATCCCATCCCTACCTTTGTTGACTTTGAGGTTGGACAAGTGATTTGCCTTAGCCCATGGAAGATGAGTGGATACAGCTCACACTATTTCTGTGCAGAAGCTTTTAGAAGCATTGTAAGTTTCTGCCGCCACGTTTACACTTTCCCTCTGCATATTTCAGATTCAGATGGCTGCTTCAGTTCTGAAACGAAAAAGTAGGTAAAGCCATAGCCAAGGTATGTCCAATGTGTAACATGAATGAGAAATAAACCTGTGTTTTGGTAAATGTCTGAGATGTGAGGATTGTTTGTGAGAAAAACAAAGCTGACTAATGAGATGTTTACCTTAATGAGTCTGCTCTTTAACTCTTTCCTAAAATAGCTCGAGAGCACATGCTGCCTGGATGTTATCCACCTTAAAGCATTTTTTGCTCATAAGGTATTACCTTTATCCCTCCAGTTGTGTTAACCACTTTACAATAGTTCTTGTGATCCTAGAGCCTTTTGGTCACAACAATGTAATTAAATACATTAATTGAAATCAGTGATTAAACACTTTCTTTAAATCAAATGCTATAGATACAAAACAGACAAGACAAAGCATCTGTACTCATAAAAAAGAGGGACAGTGAAGATAGTAATAATGCAGTGTGGCATCATTAAGCAAGGGGCATGTTCAGGATATTATGACAGTGCATTCGTTCACTCAGTGTGTCTCTGTCTCTTATTCTCCATCTACAGTTTTAAGTTCCCCAAATAAAAGGACAGAATCATGTGACTAACAGACTACTCCAGCTCCTGACTACCCTCTCCCTTCAACTCCCTTTTCTCTCACATACCACATCTAATCCTTTAAAAGAAAATCTTGTTCACACTGTCTTTAACACATATCCAGAGCCTGGTCACCTGTCACCACCTCCACTGCTAACAGTCTGGTTCCAGCGAACAGCATCTCATAAACTATTATAAGAGCCTCCTAAATGATCTCTCTGCTTCTGATCTTACCTGTCCATTCCCACCCCTCACTGACTAATTTCCGCTGAGTGGGAGAAAGACAAAAACCCAGAAAAATAGCTAAGTGATCAGGAGATTGTCAGCCACCAGGAAAAAGACTTTAGACCGTTGATGCTGAACATGATGATGACACTGGAAATAAACTGGAGGCAAAGATTGATAATTTACAGGAAACACTGAGCTAAGAAATACAAGATATAAAAGTTAAACAAGAAGAGATGCAAAATACAATAACTGAAGTAAAAATTCATTAGAAGCAGCCAACAGCAGAATATAGGAGGCAGAAGAATGAATAATCGAGGTGGAAGACAGACTAGTGGAAATCACTAATGTGGAACAGAAAAGAGAAAAAAAGATTGAAAAGAAATGAAGAGAGTCTCAGAGATCTCTGGGACAACATTAAATGCACCAACATCCACACTTATAGGGGTGCCAGAGGGAGAAGAGAGAGAGAAGGGGATAGAGAATATATTCGAAGAGATAATAGCCAAAAACTTCCCTAACATGGGAAAGAACCACTCACTCAAATCCAAGGAGGAACACCCTGAGACACATAGTAATCAAAATGACCAAAATTAAAGACAGAGAAAATATTGAAAGCAGTGAGGGAAAAAAAATAACATTCAAGGGAACCCCAATAAGGCTATCAGCAGATTTTTCAGCTGAAACTCTGCAGGCCAGAAGAGAGTGGCATGATACATTTAATGTGATGAAAGGGAAAAACGTTCAACCAAGATTACTTTACCCAGCAAGGCTCTCATTCTGATTTGAAGGAGAAATCAAATGCTTTATGGATAAGCAAAAGCTAAGAGAATTCAGTAACACTAAACCAACTTTACAGCAAATACTAAAGAACTTCTCTAGGCAGAAGAGAAAAGGCTGCAACCAGAAACAAAAATACCACAAATGACAAGGCTTACCAGTAAAGGCATATATACAGTAAAGATATGAAATCATCCATGCACAATTATGCTACCAAAATCAGAAATCACATTGTCCACCTTTCCCTCACCTTACTTCCTAACCAGCTGCCTTTGAAACATTTGTCCCAGTTTTCTTCCTATCAGAGTTTTAGGGATAGAAATCACCTTCTTTTAAACTGATACAATTTTTTTTAGGGTTGCACCTGTGGCATGTGGAAGTTCTAGAGCTGAAGCTTCAGGCCTGTATCACAGCCACAGCAGCAATGGATCTGAGTTGCATCTGTGACCTGCACCACAGCTTGCAGCTATACCAAACCCTTAACCCACTGAGTGAGGCCAGGGATCAAAGCATATCCTCACAGAGACAACATCAAGTCCTTAACCCTCTGAGCCACAATGGGAACTGCTAAACTGATATAATCTTAACTCCCAAATACTTCACTCTGCCCTGTATTCCATTCTGTTGTTTCACCAGTATCTAATCTATAACTCTTTAAGTAGTTTTCTCTCTACACCTTCCACCGTCACACAGTTGACATAATTTTAGAAAAGTATTTTTTATCATTATCGTTTTTGGATAATATCTAAACACTGTTATAGGTTTCTTTCTGTGTTTGACTATATCTGTCTAAGCTAGATCTTTCTTTAGCTCTATACTGTCTCTGTCTCTCCCAAGTCAAAACAAAGTATGCTATAGTAAGCAAATTTTTGGTCTCCAGTCAAGTTACCATTCTGTCCCTATTGATGGCTTTGTAAGAGAAATCGTGTGTGAGTGCATGTATCATACAGTATTTCCACTCTTAATTTCTCAAGAAATCTCTTCAGGTAGGAAGAACACATTAAAATGGATAAGCAATTCCTGTTATTTTTAGGAAATAGAAAACCAAATAAATGTTTAATACGAAGGTGCATGTTTCACGCCTTGGAACACTGATTGAATATTGAACATTGATTGAAAGGCCACTGTTGACATTGATTGAAAGGCTACTGTGTTCAGGGAACTGTGACAGAAAAATAAAGGAGTGTACAAAAGATGTGATACCTTCATTTTGAGAGGTTTACAGTGGGATGTAGGAAGAAAGAACCATAAAAGAGAACAGCAGCATATTTGGTTGATACCTACTGGCTATATAAAATTGCTTTTGGATATGTTTCACAATTCCTCATAAAACAAAGACTTAATAAGTTTACTTGGCAGCTGATGGGCAAAGTTAAAAAAAATCAAATAAGCTTTTTGTTTTCTTTTAAGCAGTTCCTGGCAAGGCTTTCTTTTTTATTTTAAGCAGATGAGTTTTTAAAACAATGATTGCATTTAGGACTTTCAAGAAAGCTTGTAAACTATGGATTAGATGAGCTCGGTCCTGAGATCTGAACTGCAAGCTAGCTTGATGCACACACTGCGGGGCTCAAAGGTCTGATATTTCCATGCACCTAGACAACACAATAAGGGCCCACAGCAGCCATGTACCCTCTGAGTCCTGAGCCATAGACTGTACTTTGTAGCTCCTTGAGATTGACCTATTAAGCTAGGGTCTGGGTCCTGTGTACAGAGTGAGCAATGAAGGGTGACCAGACTTAGATGGAGAAAATATTTGTCATTAGTTTTGATAGCTTTTTCATTGAAGCCCCATTTCCTGAGTGCATGGCTATACCAATTTAGATATTCACATTTCATTTCACGTTGTTCGGCCTGTCTTTGTTTCCTTAGCACCAGGATTCGTTTGTCTGGCCTTGAAGTCCGTCTCCCAAGAGTGCTCTTGATGAGATATTTTTTCTTTATCAGGAAATTGATTTTCTTGCCTTTCTTTTGGAGGTTGCTGAATCCAATCTTGGAGGAGATAACTCAATTCTTGGAAAAATGTCTAATATGGGAGCATGGTGTCTGACTCTTTCCCCCCCTGGCCACAGCATCAAAGCTGTGTGAGCATGCCAGGAGCCAAGGCAGAAGAGGTGCCTGCTGGCTCGCCAAGGTCCATCCCTCCCTCACCAGCCAGCCTCCGCCAGCAGTGCTCTTCCTCACATTGAGCTCTGAGCATCCTCTTTCCACCCTGGAAGCATCTTGCTCCAACGCAGTTTTTCACTCTTGCTAGTTCTAAATCTTAGCTAAATTCTATCAGTCTCACCCCTGTATATCCTGGAAATTCCTCACTGTGCAATCTGCCCTCACAATGGTGCATTTTTGGTCTTTGGGTCAGAATGGCCTAAGTTCACAATTCTTACCTGGCAATGAGAAGTAGTTTAGTGGCCTAAGGTCTGGGTTAATAAAAGTTGGACTTCTGGGTGCAAGACAGGCACAGTTGGCTGTGCTCTGTATCTTTCCAAAAGAGATGCACTAAGCAGTTTTATATGTGTAAGGTCCTTTGCCATGATACCTTGAGAGGGGCACTTTGTATATTTATATCTTACCTTGATGTTTTATTAATGGCTAATAGTTGTTTAGTCTGCAGGGTCAGCTGGGAATTGGAAATCAGTCTGTGTGTCTGAGGCTATTTTGCTTAAGTCCAAAGTCAGAACTGATCCAATCCAGCACATGGATACAATTATTATAAACAATTATGGTAAGAATGACCAATTTTCTGTAATTAAAATGCCCAGTGAATTCAGTTCATTGGATTTTGCCTTGTGACCATTGTGCTGTTTCTTTCTATGTAAAGAAGTGTATTCAATTAAGTCTTGCGTAATGTGCACTTTGTCAGTCCAAAAAAAATTTATTTTCCAGTTGCTTGTGGTGTCGTTGGTATTTATTCTGCAACGTCAGCAGTGCTTATGGGCCAAATGTAGAGTGAGGACTGCAGCTGAAGCAACGTTTTTTTTTTGTTGTTGTTGTTCACATTCCAACATTCTTAAGATCCGCCTGAAAGGAAATGTTGGAACTGTGTTCTGAAAGTACTTCTGAGAGCGGTGTACTCCTGGAGAAGAACCTAATAGTTCTGAGGCGGGGAAAAAGCTGTGAGCATTTCTCTCCCTCTCTTACTCTGTGACAATGCTAGTCCATTTAAGTCTTTTCTCAAAAAAGAAAAAAATTACAGAAAGTGTTGCTGCGTTGTTCGATGTCTGGCTTCCTGAGGTAGGAAGGGAACGTCTCTTGTAAATAATGAGATGGTTCTCTCTTGCACAGGGGGGAAAAAAAAGCAACCATCCAGTGTACATTTTGGCAAAATGCCTCTGGGTCTCTTCCTGTGGGAATTTTACTTCTGTACTTGCACAGACTTCATTTTTTTCCGCTTCTTCTAACTGAAAGCCTAGGAATAAGGTGGAATGGGTATATTGCTAAACTTTTTATTCTTTTCTTCTCAGCTATTTCCAACCAATTGACAAAGACAGAGATGGGAAGCAGCAATCTCTAGTATTTGAAGATGTTTACAAGTCTTAGTCTCTGCCCAGAGTGAAACAAAATCTGAAACATTTAATTCTCTTGTGTAACATTTCCTTTGTCTTTGCTGCCTCCCTTTTGAAAGGAATCATTAGGACACTTTTAGCTTTAGCCTAGCCCTGGGCTGTTCCTAGAGCTTGGGGAGCCAAGAGGAGCAGAAAGGAGGGCTGGAAGGAGGGGACATGGGGTCTGGGCTCAGAGTAGCAGTTTCAGGCTCTGCCAGAAAGACCTTACACTCCGCAGCAAGTTGTGCCCCCTGTAGAAGGAAGGCAAATACGTGTAATATTTTTATAAGGATGTTCTTAAAAATTCTTTGCTATATTTTTGCATATGTAAAGGTACCAAGTGAGAACATGTTTGAGAAATCATAGGTTAGATAAATATAAATTGTGTACCGTATTTTCCTAATTGCACGAGTTTGAAGAAGACTTGTGCCTTCCTCTACTCTGCTTTTCCTTTCTCTAAATTGGCAGCTGAGTTGTCACAAACAGTTTGGTCTTCTGCAAGGCCTAATTTCACTGTGGATCCGCAGACCCAAACTCCCCAGAGAGTTCTTTGGGAGGGTAAGAACTACCTATCCATTGATAGAACACATGTTGCACAGATGAGGATAGCTGCTACAGCAGAGAAGTGGAGATCTTTAAACACTGACTTAGGGATTGTATTCAAAAGCAGATAAGGAATGCCTGACAGGTAGGCTGTGAAGAGTCAAATGTTAGAAGAAAGCATAGAGTTAAATTTGGTATGATACATACTTGGTCTCACCGTTAAAAATCGTTTTGGTTGGGAGACTAACCAAATGCCAGAAGATGTTGCTTCTCTTTATATTAGCTCAGAAATTTTTCTCAGCTTTTCAGACTCCTGTTGCAAAACTGTTCCATTTTTAACTCCACCCCAGGAGATTCCCTCTCTCTTTCTCTCCCCCCCTCTCTCTATAGATATATAGAGATGTGCATATGTATATATGTGTGTGTGTGTGTGTGTATGTATATATGTATGTATGTTCTCAATGTTACCTCAGTACCTCTATGACTAGCCTGTGGCCCTTCTGCTGGCTTGCAGAGCTGAAACGTGGTGGTGTTTTTCTCTCAGGCTGGTATCAGAAAACCACTCTTGACCTTGAAGTGCCCAGGTGTCAATTTTCTGATTTAATCAAGTATTTATGTTAATATGTTAGAGGTGGAATCTATTTTATTTAAGGTCTTGCATTTAAAATTCAACCTCCTTCCTGCGCTTCCCACTCCCACCTCTTTTTTTTTTTAATGTATAAAAGACTTGCTATCCAGTGCAGGAGGTTACAGCAGCTACAGACCAGAACAAACTAATGATGGTATTTTGGAGAGATGGAGATGTGGTGTGTGACTGTGTGCATGTATTTGTTTATATACAGCAGGTAGCCTAACCTCAACAAGGTGTGGCTGCCTTTAGAGATGGCATTTGTTCCCATATTTTCCCCTTTTTAATGGCTGTTTGCTTTACGACATTATGAAACATAGATATGACTTTAGTACAGCATGCTGAAAATTAAGCAGTCACAAAACCTGTGACTGTGTAGGCAACCGAGCCTGTCCAGACAACCAACTGACATTTATACATTCATTGACGTCTGTGTAAGTGAAACAGGAAATAAAGCAAGAAGGAATGTTAACTGAAAAACAATTCATGTGCCTGAACATATTTTATAACAATGTGAAAGTAAAGAACCAGATGTACTGTTTTAGTAGGAGATTCCTTTAGAAAGGCAGAATATAGCATGGTGAGTGTTTTATCAAGATATGAAACTTATAATGGAAAAATACTCTTTCTTTTCATGGGTGAGCAAAACTCTGCCATAAATATTCACACAATTGGTCACCAAGTGCAATTTAGTATCCTGTTTGAGGAACATTTTCCATATGAATATGCTTTAACACCTGCATTCCTCTGAAGCTTACTGTTTAGGAAGGGGACTTGGTAGGCACGTGGCTGGGTGGAAAAGAAGAGAAGCAAATGGAATTCTAAAAATCATCTTTACATTTTTGTCTGAAAAAAGGAAGATAAAATGACTGTAATTATAACACAGCCCTTCCCTCCCCCCAAAACAGTTTTCAAGCCCATTTTGAGAATGTCTTCCCACTTTTCAAAATGAATCATCAAGGAGTAGGTATTTTCCCTTGTTCAAGGGCACATAAACCTCAGCCAGAATCCCCGCTGCAAGCCAATTTGGTGAATAGTTATGGTGAGTGATGCACAGTGGAATGTACAATCAGGTGTTTTGAAGAGGAATAAATAACACTTAAAAATATGTGTTTGTCTTAGAAATAGTTAGACCCTAAAGGTACAAAAAACATCTTTATGATTTTTTTTCAGTTGCTTTATAAAGCAGACATATCACCTGCGTATATTTACTAGTTCTCAGTCTTGTTTCTTGCACAGGATTACAGAAACTCTCTCAAAGAATTGTCATCTGGTGATTTACCTCTGATCGGTGACTCTTTGCTTTTTTAATACAACCTATTACTTCCCTCCCTCCCACTCTGTTCTCTGTAATCACATTCTTATCCCCCCAAAATATTTATAAAGAGATAGTGAACTTAATTATAAGACATATAATGTTTTGCATAAAATGGGAGAGTCACGGTCTCTTTATATAAGGCAATCAGGGGAGCCTTTCTGAGAAAGTGACTTTTGAGATAAATACAAGTGGCCAGGAGCGGGGCAGTGGAAAAGACAGTATCACAGAGAGGAAAGCAAACACAAATGAGGTGGGAAAGGTTGGTGTGCTGGAAGAACAGAGGTAAGTCAGTGGAGGCACTGAAATGAAGGATAGAGGGATCCCAGTTGAGTTCAGAGATGTGAAGAGGGGCCAGAACATGCTGGTCCTTATAGCTGGTCCTTTGGGTGTAATTCTAAAGCATGTTGGTTTTCTGTAGATAGAGTGATATGATCTGATTTATGCCTTAACAAGATCACTTTCAAAGAGTGCAGTTAATGAGTGAGGCAATATCAGTATGTCATAGGAGTAGGTGATGAGAAGTGTTCATGGGAGACCGACTGGTCTAGGACCCACAGGGTCAGGGGTGGAGCTTGCACTAGGAAGAAGACTGTGCCTTGACTGCCATCACAGAGCTTCCTGGAGCATGTAGGGTAGGTTCTTGGTGACCAGCTTGGGCATTTCAAAGCTTAGCTTATTATGAACAAATTGTTTTGTGTTTTTCTCACCAGACACGTATACCTTTATTCTAAATACCAATAAAGGGAAAGTAAAAGATAACAAAGGCAGTTAGGACAGCTAGCAACAGGAGCTACTCAGACATAGCAACTGTTTGGTACAGAATAAGATGAGATGTAGAGTTCTCAGCAGTGCAACTTAATGACCGAATTGTATCCACTGGATGGAACATTTACCTCAGTCCTTTCATGGAAATCATTTTGTTCTTATTTGCCCAGTAGTGAAATGGCCCATTATGTGAGCATAAAATGCTATCTGCTTTTTTTTTTTTTCCCCACACATCTGCCCCCCAGCAGACTGAAGGGTTGGTGAGAATTTGGATTTATGGTAATGTTTCAGGCCTCAGCCCCAACCAGACACCTTTACTCCCTGCCAAGATCCTCCTGACCTAGCTCTGTGCCCAACTTCTCCACCACCCTTCTGTCTCCCTGTCTGTTACCCTGTGCCAATTGGTGAAGAGGAATGATGATAATGATAATAATATTAATCATAATAGTACTAATTTGCATTAATTGAATATTTACTGTGTTTCAGACATTGTACTGCTTTACCTATATTACCTCACTTATCTCTTCTCAAAATTAAAAGGTATAAACTATTCCCATTTTAACATTACAACTGAGTGTCCAGCAAGACTATGACTTGCCCAGGCCGTAGTGAACCAGTGGAATAGGCAAAGAAGCAAGGAAATCTGGAGAAGAGAGGCATGGAAGGTACAGAGGGAAGGGTGGAGTGAGAGATGGCTGGGGCATTGCTTGCTGGGTGGGCCCCACGTGAACACGTGGGCCAGTCTAGCTGCACTGACAATTAGCACATAAATGAATCATGCAGTCTTGAGAGACTAAACCAGACACACCATTGCTTTCACACGAATTGTTTTATTTCCCAGTGTAGGTCCACACAAAATAGCCAGTTTGGGACAAAACCCAGTCTGCTTGGAATAACTTCAACCTCAGGCCTACTTAATAAGCCAAATCTCCCTTGCAGCACATAACCTTCGAAGACTGTTTTTATCCAAATTAAAGCACAAATGGTGCTCATCCAAATTTTCATTCAGTGTAATTTTGGATTCCTTTGGGGTATTTACCTTTGGCAGGGAAAGTGAAGCCAATCTGCATGGCCCATAAACAACAGTTGTTTCACTCGGAACTGCAGGAGGGCTTTCAGTTCAAAGAAGATGAAAATAACAAGTACATTCAGCTTATATGGAGCCACTCCAAAATATGGACTGTAAGGAAATAATGAGTCCAACATAAATCAAAATATTTACGTGGGTTTTGTTTTTTTTTGAATTTTTTTTTTTTTTTTTTTTGCTTTTTAGAGCCACACTCATGGCATATGGAGGTTCCCAGGCTAGGAGTCTAATCAGAGCTACAGCTGACAGCCTATGCCACAGCCACAGCAACGCCAGATCTGATCCATGTCTGTGACTTATCCCACAGCTCTCGGGAATGCCTAATCCTTTAACCCACTGAGAGAGGCCAGGAATCGAACCCACAGCCTCATGGTTCCTAGTGAGATTCTTTTCCATTGCGCCATGACGGGAACTCCTATGTTGTTATTTTTGATGACAAACCACCCTGGATGGAATCCATTAAGTACACTTAAGTAACCTACATCCTGCCAAGATCTTCTCCCTTAGATGCTACTATCTACCAGAAGCCATCTTGTAACATCATAAGATTCTGTAGATACTTGATGAAAAATTGTAGGCTTACATGTGAAAGCGCTAAAAACAGTACAGTTAGCATGGAGAATTATAAAAGACATTTCCATTAGTTCTCCATTTAAGAGACTCTTAGCAATTGGCTGGAGACACCCATCTCCTCAGCTAATGACTGTGGGGTGTGCACATTAGCAAATTAGCATAAATGTGTCCTTGATGTAGCTATTAGTTGGGTGTTACGGAGTCTCAGAAGGTTTGGAGATTCTGATGAATCTGAGCCAACCTGGAGGATAATGGTCTCATCTGTTCTCTGGGAGCAGATGTCATCTGCCTGGTCTGTGCCTTCCGTGGCTTGGTTGTGGTGCTTGCCTGCTCCTCATGCTGAGGACCTTCTCCAGCAAGTGTTTTCAATGTCTCCTTTTCCAGTCCTCAGGGCATTTCATTTTTGGCTGATTGCTTTTGTATTGTTCATAGTGCCAAGTGAACCCAGGCCACTTGAAAAATAATGAAAAAGGGAAATTCAGAGCCTTGCCTAGTTCAGGTAATTATAAAAAAAATTTCGTCAAGTTAAAACATTTACTGAGTGTCTGTTATGTGTAATTCACAGTGTTGTGTCCTGAGGAGAAATGGAGAGGTGTAGTGATGACCAGAAGGGGGAAAAATACTTGACTTTAATGTGGTCCCTACCATTGGGTCAGTTACAAACTTAGGTCCTACAATCCTTATTTTTCTACTTGTGTAGCTAGATTTTTTTTTAATAGAACAGACAGATTTGACATTTGCGATGACATCCTTTGAGGCTCTCATTTTGGAACCTGTATGTTTGACTTTATTAATCAGTGAGATCTGAGTGTTTGGGAACATGGTGATTGTGGATTTATTTTTCAGAGAGGCTTGAAAGGACATGTTCAAGCCTTGGCTTGGCTTCCCCCTGATTGCTCACCAACTTTTCCTTCTGCCACACATCTGCCTTCTGTACAGTTCCCAAAGGCCAGTTAGGCCAACACAGCTGTTGTGTGTAAAGCCATCATCGAGCCCAGGCCATGGCTCTGCATCTTCAGTGTGTTGTCCCTGACCGTCCTTGACATGGCTTTGAACCACCAACAGAGAACTACTGCATTTTATTGCCTGCAGTCATTTCATCTTCAAGAAAAGAATGTTTAAATTCTAAAAGCCACATGGCTATGCACTTGCTGCCTCCACACATCGAGCATATCTCAGGGTGCTGAGGAGAAGTATCATAGACTCAAAATGTGAGTGAGAGAGGTACCATAGGGAGAGAAATGATTTGGGATCCAGACCAAACAGGGTTCTGGTCTTGTCTAGAGGCAGACCGCTCCCAAAGGAGTGGTACAAATTGAACATTCAATGGCTCTATGATTCATGCCAGCAAAGGTCAGAGAGAGGTAAATTGGTGTAAACAGTGACATCTAGACTTTCATCAACCTCAGAGTTAACATGGGGCTAGCTGTGAGTCTGATCTAGAGGAAGCAGAGATTCCAGGATCCACACCATCCAAACTATCTAATGTGTCTCATACTAGATATACTAGATACCTAGTGTTGAGGCATCTGGGGCTTCGCACAAACATAGGAGATGAGACTTCCGAAGTAGACCGAAGTGACAACAGGTAGCTGCTATTCTTCTCTCCACCCAGGTGTTCGCTGAAGAGACAGGTGGCCCGGAGGTCACCAGGCAGATGTCCAGCTGCCCCAGGAGCAGTTTCATCTAGAGTGTCGCTGCTTACCTGATCTGAACTCATTGGCTGCCTTCAACAGGAGGTAGGAGAGTGGCTGCTGGGTTGCAGCCTTTCTCTGCACAGACAGCTGCTGCTGCTAGTCTCCACCATGTGACTGTCCCTTTCAGCAACAGCTGGGAGAGTGAAGAAAAGAGAGGTGCAGTGGTCACAGGGCAATTCTCTTAAAAATAGCTTCAGGGTTTGCCCCAGAAGCAAACCCTGGGGCCTTTGGGTGGATTTAATTTGCAATAGTGAATTCAGGGTTTCCCCCAAACTCTGAAGGAGGGAAAAGCAGAGATATTTGTTTAGGTCAAATGCAATATCTAGGATTAGTTGACATAGAAAATAGTTTAAAATATAAGTTTTTATTTAGAGATTAGAGGAATTGGGAAGCAAGTGAAAGAAAATGTTGGTGATGATAAGAACAAAAACAGAAACAAGAAAATAAGTGGCCAATGTTTGGGCCATTGCGACAGTAGTCCATATGGCATGTAGTATATCTTCTTTAATTCTCAGAACAAACCTGAAATGTTGCTGTAAGGAAACTGAGATTCACCATGTTCAAGTAATCTGTTCTAATTTATACATTAGTAAAATATCCAAGGAGCAAATTGTTGGCTTAATTCCTTCTTTCTTTCTTTCAAGATCCTGTGGTCATATACTACCCTTTTAGAAAACATTATTCCAGAAATAGTTTTTGTTCAAGTCACTGCCCAGATATACGAGACCTTTCTGTGCCTTGCCATTTTGCCATGACTAAGACTTTGCTAAGCTTTTTTTTCTTCTTCTATATCCAGAAACTTTAATGCATTATCTCTTTTACTCATCATAAAAATCACATGAAGAATAGGTTCTCTTCTTTTTGCAGGTGAAACTTTCCCCCAGTCATTACTCAATGAATTTTATTACATTTATAGTTGTACAACGATCATCACAACCCAATTTTATAGCATTTCAATCCCAAACCCCCGGTGCATCACCTCGCCCCAAGCTGTCTCCTTTGGAAATCACAAGTTTTTCAAAGTATGTGAGCCAGTATCTGTTCTGCAAAGAAGTTCATTGTGTCCATTTTGTAGATTCCACATGAAGTGATAGCATTGATAGCATTTGATGTTGGTGTCTAACTGTCTGACTGACTTCACTTAGCATGATAATTTCTAGGTCCATCCATGTTGCTGCAAATGTCATTATTTCTTTCCTTTAATGGCTGAGTAATATTCCATTGTGTATATATATATGTACACATCTTCTTTATCCACTCTTCTGTTGATGGACATTAAGGTTGTTTCCATGTCTTGGCTATTGATTATAGTGCTGCAATGAGCATTGGAGTACATGTGTCTTTTTTGAGTCATGGTTTTCTCTTGATAGATGCCCAGGAGTGGGATTGCTGGATCAAATGGTAATTCTATTTTTAGTTTTCTAAGGAATCTCCATACTGCTTTCCACAGTGGTTGCACCAATTTACATTCCCCCAGCAGTGTCATAGGGTTCCCATTTCTCCACAGCCTCTCCAGCATTTATTGTTTTCAGACTTTTTGATGATAGCCATTCTGGCTAATGTAAGGTGGTAACTCATTGTAGTTTTGAGTTGTATTTCTCTAATAATTAGTGGTGTTGAACATCTTTCCATGTGATTTTTAGCCATCTGGAACATCTTTCCATGTGTTTTTTAGCCGCTGGTAAATTGCCTGTTTAGATCTTCTCCCATTTTTTGATGGAGTTGTTTGTTGTTTTGGTATCAAGCTGTAAGAGGTGTTTATAAATTTTGGAGATTAATCCCTTGTCAGTCGATTCATTTGCAAATATTTTCTCCCATTCTGTGGGTTTTTGTTTTATTTTGTTTTGTTTTGTTTTGTTTAGAGTTTCCTTTGCTGTGCAGAAACTTTTAAGTTTAATTAAGACCCACTTGTTTTTTTTTTTTTTTATTATTGTCATTACTCTAACAGGTGGATCTGAGAAGATATTGTTGTCGTTTATATCGGAGAGTGTTTAGCCTATGTTTTCCTCTAAGAGTGTTATAGTATCTGGTCGTATATTTAGGTCTTTAATCCATTTTGAATTTATTTTTGTGTATGGTGTTAGGAAGTGTTCTAATTTCATTGTTTTACATGTGGCTGTCCAGTTTTCCCAGCACCACTTATTGAAGGGACTGTCTTTTCTCCATTGTATATTCTTGCCTCCGTTGTCATAGATTAGTTGACTCTAGGTGCATGGGTTTAATTCTGGGCTTTCTATCCTGTTCCACTGATCTGTAGTTCTGTCTTTCTGCCAGTAGCATATGGTTTTGATGTCTAGTCTGAAGTCAGGGAGCCTGATTCCTCCAAATCCATTTTTCTTTCTCAAGATGGCATTGGCTATTCTGGGTCTTTTGTGCTTCCAAACAAACCTTAAAATATTTTGTTCTAGTTCTGTGAAAAATGTCCTTGGTAATTTGATACGGAGTTCATGAGTCTGTAGATTGCTTTAGGTAGTACATTCATTTTGATAATATTGGTTCTTCCAGTCCAAGAGCATGGTATATCTTTCCATCTGTTTATGTCATCTTTGAGTTTTTTCATCAGTGTCTCATAGTTTTCCAAGTACAGGTCTTTTGTCTCTTTAGGTAGGTTTATTCCTAAGTATTTTATTCTTTTTGATGCAAGGGTAAATGGATTGTTTCCCTAATTTTTCTTTCTGATCTTTTGTTGTTAGTGTATAGAAGTGTAGTCAATTTCTTTGTATTTGTTTTGTATTCTGCAACTTCGTGAAATTCATTAATGTGCTCTATTAGTTTTCTGGTACTGTCTTTAGGATTTTCTAGGTATAGTATCATATCTTCTGCAAATAGTGATAGTTTGACTTTTTTTTTTTGCCTTTTTGTCATTTTGGGGCCGCACTCGCGGCATGTGGAGGTTCCCAGGCTAAGGGTCTAATCGGAGCTGTAGCCACTGGCCTACACCACAGCCACAGCAACGTAGGATCCGAGCCACGTCTGCGACCTACACCACAGCTCACGGCAACGCCAGATCGTTAACCCACTGAGCAAGGGCAGGGATCGAACCCGCAACCTCATGGTTCTTAGATTCGTTAACCACTGCGCCATAACGGGAACTCTGACTTCTTCTTTTCCAATTTGGATTCCTTTTATTTCTTTTTCTTCTCTGATTGCTGTGGCTAGGAATTCCAAAACTATGTTGAATAGTAATGACGAGAGAGTGGATATCCTTGTCTTGTTCCTGATCTTGGTGGGAATTTTTTCAGCTTTTCACCATTGAGAATGATGTTAGCTCTGGGATGTCATATATGGCCTTTATTATGTTGTGGTAAGATCCCTCTATGCCCATTTTCCAAAGTGTTTTTATCAGAAACTGATGTTGGATTTTGTCAAAGCCTTTTTGTGCATCTATTGAGAGGGTCATATGGTTTTAATTCTTCAGTTTGTTAATGTGGTGTTTCATACTGATTGATTTGCGGATATTGAAGAATCGTTGGATCCCTGGGATAAATCCTACTTGATCATGATGTACAATCCTTGTAATGTATTGTGGGATTCGATTTGCTAGTATTTTGTTGAGGATTTTTGCATCTATGTTCATCAGTGAAATTGGCCTGCAGTTTTCTTTTTTTGTGGTATCTCTGTCTGGTTTTGGTATCTGGGTGGTAGTGGCCTCCTAGAATGAGTTTGAGAGTGTCCCTTCCTCTGCAACTTCCCTCTTAGAACAGCTTTTGCTGCATCTCATAGGTTTTGGAGTGTTGTATCTTCATTGTCATTTGTTTCTAGGTATTTTTAAATTTCCTCTTTGATTTCTTCAGTGATCCATTGAATGTTTAGTCTCCACGTGTTTGTGTTTTTTGGAGTTTTTTTCTTATTGTTGATTTCCAGTCATATAGAGTTGTTGTCAGAAAAGATGCATGATATGATTTCAGTTTTCTTAAAGTTACTGAGGCTTGATTTGTGGCTCAGAATGTGATCAGTCCTAGAGAATGTTCTGTTTGCACTTAAGAAGAATGTGTATTCTGCTGTTTTGGGATGGAATGTCCTGTAAATATCTATTAATTTCTGTGTGGTCTATTGCTTCATTTAGGGCCTGTGTTTCCTTATTGATTTTCTGTCTGGATGATCTGTACATTGCTGTAAGTGGGGTGTTAAAGTCCCCCACTATTATTGTGCCCTTGTCAATTTCTCCTTTTAAGGTTGCTAGTAGCTGCCTTATACATTGAGGTAATCCTATGTTGGGTGCATATGTGTTTACAATTGTTAAATCTTCTTCGTGGATTGATTCTTTGATCACTATGTACTGTCCTTCTTTGTCTCTTATAATATTCTTTATTTTAAGGTCTATTTTGTCTGATGTGAGTGTTGCTACTCCAGCTTTCTTTTGATTCCCATTTGCATGGAATATTTCCTTCCACACTCGCAATTTCAGTTTTTTATCTTTCCCTAGAAGTGAGGTGGGCTTCTTAAAGACAGCGTATATATGGGTCTTATTTTTGTATCCATTCAGCCAGTCTGTGTGTTTTAGTTGGGGCATTTATTCCATTTACATTTAGGTTATTATAGACATATATGTTCTTGTTGCCATTTTATTAACTGTTTTGGCTTTGTTTTTGTTGCTCTTTTTTATTCCCTTCTTCTCTTGTTCTCTTCTCTTGTGATTTGATGACTATCCTCAGTGCTGTTTTTGAATTGATTTTTCTTATATGTGTGTATCAATTGCAGATTTTTGATTTGCACTTACTCTGAGGTTTTGATATAGGAGTCTGTGTATATACCTGAGATTGTTTTAAGTTGTTGGTCTCTTAATTGCAAGTGCATCTCCAGTGTCCTTCATTTGTACCCTCGTCATAATTTCTGATTTTGGCAGCATATTTGTGTGTGGGTGATTTCCTACCTTTACTGTATATATGCCTTTATTGGTGACACTTGTCATTTGTGGTACTTTTGTTTCTAGTTGTGGCCTTTTCTTTTCTGTCTAGAGAAGTTCCTTTAGTATTTGTTGTAAAGCTGGTTTAGTGTTGCTGAATTCTCTTAGCTTTTGCTTATCTGTAAAGCTTTTGATTTCTCCTTCAAATCTGAATGAGAGCCTTCCTGGGTAAAGTAGTCTTGGTTGGAGGTTTTTTTTTTCCTTTTATCACTTTAAGTATATCATGCAACTCCCTCTGGCCTGAACAATTTCTGCTGAAACATCTGTCAATAAAGTTATCGAGGTACCTTTGCATATCACTTGTTTCTTTTCCTTAGCTGCTTTCAATATGTTTTTTTTTTGTCTTCAATTTTGGTCAGTTTGAATAATATGTGTCTCGGGGTGTTCCTCCTTGGGTTTATTTTATATGGTACTCATTGTGCTTCCTGGATTTGAATGAGTGTTTCATTTTCCATTTTAGGGAAGTTTTTACTGTTAACTCTTCGCATATATTTTCTGTCCCTTTCTCTCTTCTCTTTCTGGCACCCGTATATTATCAATGTGGGTACATTTAACATTGTCCCAGAGTTCTCTTAGACTGTCTTCATTTCCTTTCAATGTTTTTTCTGTTCCGCATCAGTGATTTCCACTAGTCTGTCCTCCACCTCACTTATTCATTCTTCTGCCTCCTGTATTCTGCTGTTGACTGCTTCTAATGAATTTTTTACTTGTTATTGTATTTTGCATCTTTTCTTGCTTAACTTTTATATCTTGTATTTCTTTACTCAGTGTTTCCTGTAAATTATCAATCTTTGCTTCCAGTTTATTTCCGATGTCATGCATCATGTTTAGCATCAAGGGTCTAAAGTCTTTTTCCTGGTAGCTGATAACCTCCAGATCACTTAACTGTTTTTCTGGGGATATTTATTTCTCCCTTATCTGAGTTATGGTTCTCTGCCTTTTCATTTTTATAGTTTTTTGGTGTGGTGCCCTTTTTGCAGACAATAGAGTTGTAGCCTTTCTTACTTCTGATGTCTGCCTCCTTTGTGGCTAAAGTTGGTATGGGGGCTTGTTATAGGCTTCCTGATGGGAGGGATTGGTGCCTGCGCACTGGTAAGTGGGGCTGATTCTTATCCCTCTGGTGGGTGGGGCTTTGTCTCTGGGTGAGATTAGAGGTGGCTGAGTGCCTGGGATGTGTTTAGGCAGCCTGTTTACTGATGGGTTGTCCTATGATCCCACATGGATTATTGTTTGTCCTGGGGCTTCTCAGCACTGATGGGTGGGGCCAGATTTTCCCAAAATAGCCACTTCTAGATGCACACATGCTGATGAATATTCCCGAGATCTTTGCCTTCAATGTCCTTCCCACACAACAGTCCATAGTCACTCCCTGTTTTCCCAGGAGATCCTCCAAGAACTGCAGTCAGGTCTGACCTAGATTCCTATGGAGTCTCTGCTTTGTCCTGGGACCAAGTGTACATGAAAACTTGTGTGTGCCTCTGAAGAATGGGGTCTCCATTTCCCCCAGCCCCGTGGAGCTCCCTTGCACAAGCCCCACTGGCCTTCAGTGCCAGATGCTCTGAGGGCTCCCTCTCCCAGTGACAGATCCCCAGGCATGAGGATCTGAGGTGGGGCTCAGAACTCTCACTCCTGTAGGTGACTCTCTGTGATACAGTTACTTTCCAGTCTGTGGACTTCGCACCAGCTGGGTATGGGGTTGCTTATATTGTGTAATCGCCCCTCCTACTGTCCTGATGTGACCTTCTCTTTTTCATCTGGAGTGGCATATCTTTTTGAAAGTTTCCAGTCCATTTGGTTGAAGATTGTTTGGCAGTTAGCTGTAATCTTGTTGTTTTTGTGAGAGAAGGTGAGATCCAGTCCTTCTATTCTGCCATCTTAATCCTGTCTTCCACATCTTTGGTAAGCTTTGAAGATGGAGGAAGAGAGCTGTGAACCAAGGGATGTGGACAGCCTCTGGAAAAGGGAAATGGCAAGGAAGTAGATTCTACCTGGAGTCTATAGGAAGTGCAGCCCTATCAAAACCTGGGCTTTAACCTGGATATTCTCGTGTCAGACCTCTGATCTATAGAAGTGTAACATAATATATCTGTGTTGTTTTAAACCACTGAGTAAGTGGCAATTCTCACAGCAGCCACAGAAAATGAATACACCAACCAGTAGTAAATCATGTAAGTTCAGCAGAACTATTCATGGCAGGTTTTATGGCTCCTACTCTGGAAATTGAGCTGGTCCTCTGCTTATGCTGGTTGTTTCTGTTCAGATTAAGGCTTTGATTTAATTCATTTTTTTCCTCAGATTCATAGGAGAAATAATCTTTTCTTGGTGGAAAAGGGAAGACGGGAGCACAGGTAACACCTGACACAATTTCCAAAGATAGTTATAAACCAATTTTTACCACAGCCTTGTTCTCCAGAAGTCTAAGGCAGCTGAAGAAGTTGAGGAATTACTGTAAACACACTTCTCAACAGTCCCATTTTTTGGAATAGGTGTTGGTGCCTATCTTGGGAAACCACACCCCTGATTCCTATGGTGAGGTCTTAACGTCCTTCATAATCTCCAATTTCCTTTGCAGTTGCCGTTCCTGTTTCCTAGAATGCTCTCCCAGATGAATTCCACATGACCTTCTCCCTCACTTCTCCACATCTTCTAAATGTCACTTTCGTAGTGAGACTCTCCCCAACCAAGTTACTTAAAATTATGACCCTACTCTTCCACCCTTTTCTTTTTCTTTCTCCATGGCCCCTGACATCACTGGATATAGTGTATATCTGACATTTATTTTCTTGACCTTTTTCTCTCCTCCCATTAAGTTACATGCTTCATAAAAACATTTTTTTTTAATCTGTTTCGTTCACTTATGCATTCCCAGCATTGTCTGGCACTTAGTAGGTACTCATTTAATAGTTATTGAGTGAACAGAGTTGTTAGACTGTGGAGGAGTGTTGATGAAATATAAGCCTTCCCCTCTGAATTACACAAGTTCAAGCCCAATGTTGGTGATTTTTTTCTGTTCCAGGAAATGTCAGTCAAATGGTGGGACCCTAAACTGCTATGCCTGAGAGCTCATATTGGTTTTTGTCACCTCCTTTGATGTTGGAATAGCTTCCTCACCCACCCCAGCCTGTCCTTTACCCTCACATCATTTTCTGACTAGTCAGATGACATGGCAAGTTGAGGTACTGTGAAGGATAGTACATTTAAATATACTGCCTAAGGGATTTAAACTAGTTACAGCGTTTTAGCACAGGTTTTACACCATTATGCATAAATTGTCATGTTATCTTAGTTATACTATATGTAGCACCTCTGGGAATTTTCTGTATAAAAACTTCTGTCAGAGTCTATAGGGTGACCTAGTATTCTCATCTTGATTTGAACTATGTCCCCCTAGTTAGGCTATTCTGCCTTATGTGAAGGCACATATTCTTCCATGAAAAAGGATTAAAAAACAGAAATAAATAAAAACAAGGTCAGTAATCACTCTAGATCTTGTCCACATTAGCCACTTTCTCAAAAGAGTCTAAAATGCTCAAAAATTTCATCTTAAACTTCGACTACCCAGCTATTTCTTATTAATGTATTACTCGTAAATCACAAATTGCTTTAGATTCTCTTGTTCTGAAGATGCTTGCATATGTTTCTTTCCTCAGTTGCATTTGAGTGGAGAATGTGGACAAGACTCTTATCTGAACTATCACCTCACACCTCATCACCCTTGAATAAATATAGATTCTGCTGTAGTCCTGATGACTAAGGCTATTCTGGTGATGTGAAATATGGAAGGAAGTTTGCCCATAAGATCCGCCAAGTTTGCAACCAAATTTATTCAACAACAGTACTCAGTCTTCCTGAATTATTAATGAAGCAAAGCTGGAAGATTTACCCTTACTATCTCTATTCACACTTAGATGAGAATTTATAAGGCAGATAAGAATATATGCTATTGTTATACTAGCACCTGTTTTTCATTTATATACACCATAAAGGCTAGAGAGAATCACCTGTGTTGCTTATTAAAAAATGTGAATTCATGGGCATCTCCCCTTACCAACTGAATCAAATTCCACACGAGTAGAGCCTGGAGAGCTGTACTTTTAAACAAGCTTCACCTGTGATTATTATGTATTTTAAAGTTTGGGGCATTGCATTAGAATATATTGCAACCCTTCCACTGTAAATGCTCTCACTGGGTTGGTGACCAGTGAGTAAATGGATTGGTGTGGCACTGCCATATAGATTTCCATGAGTGAGGTCCATGGAATGACCTGATGTAGCAAAGTCACTGGAGATACCTGTAGGGGAATATGGCAGTAATTGCTGAGTTGTACTTCCTTGGGCCGTACCAGAGCTATATTGTGAGAGAAGCCATGATACTTCACTGGTCTTTGTCCCAGACGTATCATCATCTGGTAAAAGAGAGAAGAAAGAACCTTCCCTTTCCTTGGATACTAGATTATGTGAATTAATGGTAAAGCTGTTATATTGTAGAATGTTTATAATTCGTCCTGGTTGCTTTATGTTATCCTTCAGGGAAGCAAGTAGAATTAATTTCAAATAGAATTTCTTTTTTTTGTAAGAAGACATCTTAGTGAAGAATGTTCCTAACTTGCTAATTTTGTTGCTATCATAATAATAATACTACTTTGAAGAAGTACTGCATATTCTGACCTCTCCTGATCATATGGAAGCTCTGGGTTTTGAACAAGAAGCCAGGATACCTCTGTAAGGGTTGAACTGCCACCAAGGCAACCAAGATAAGCTGATCACCTAAAAGTCCTTCCCCATCTATATCACAGACCCCTGTCCAGGCCATCGCACATTATTTTATGTCCATTGTGCTAGCACCTACTCTTCTCCTTACTCTCCTCTCTCTGTCAATTTGTTATGAATAATAAATTGAACCGAAAGCTCTAATGGATAATACTTAAATAACACATGCAAGCTTTCTGTAAATCTAAAGTGCTACGCAAAAGTGAAAGGTTTTGTTGAAATAGGTGGGTGAGACCTACAATGGCGAGAGAGTCAAGATTTAGCGGTAACTCATCTTGTAGCTTGCTCTGGTATTAGAGGTTTCTCCTAGGAATTCAGCTTCTGCCTTTTTTTTTTTAACTGTTTTAATTATGCAAACAGTAAATATTCATTGTGAAAAGAAATAGAGAATATAATTAAAATCAATAAGCATATGTATATATAGAAGTGATCAGTCATAATCTCATGAACTAGAGACAATTACTAACATTTTGACTTCCTAACAAATGATATATGTACCCTTCTGTAATATCATTTATGAAATATTTGTGACTCTTCCTCTCTCTCTCTCTCTCTATATATATATATACATATATATATATGTGTGTGTATATATATATATATACACACCCACAATTACAACAATAGGTGGCTTTTTTGGACATAATTATCTTATGTATGACATATTCTACTTCACTGGTAGCACTATATTGTTGTGTTTAAGAACACGTACACTTAAGCCATAGCTGAAAAGACCATTTGTTCAAATCCCTGCCATGCCACATAATCATTGTATGCTATTGGATAAGTTACCATTCTTTCCAGGTCTCAGTTTTCTCATGTGCCAAATAGGGATGCACCATCTTGGGGTTAAAAGAAAATAATGTTTACCATACTTGGCATAATTTCTGGTATATAGTAGACACAATAAATAGTAAGGCATTATCCATCCTTATCTGTTGTCTTAAATCGTTGTCCTTTATCTATAATTTCTAAAATAAATGAAGTTTTGAGATAGCTTATCTTCTTAAATAGGCAAGCCAAGAAAATCCCCTTGAAATCTTTAGAACCAATTTTGAGACACAATTTCATAACCATTTCTCAGAGGAACTTTTAGACAAACGACCCAAGTACACCTATGTAGCAGTGCTGGCAGTGGCATCAAAGAACTGGGTTGAGCTCTTTCTTCACACACTCTGTAAAAAAACTGTAGTGATCATTGACAGAAAACTGAAGTCAAAATTTGCCTTTTTTTTCTCTTCAAACTGTAAAAAAAGGGTTTGTGGAAAAAAATGATATAAGTGCCACCTCCTTTTCATTAGATTGGAATTGTTTTGCACAGAAGCTAAAATCACACAATTGAGTCTTCTCTAGTTACTTAAAAATTATACATCTAACCCATTTGAAAAAATGTATTATCTTATCTGTCATGTATTGGTTTAGCATTGTATATATGTGGCCAAATTTAAAATACACGTCTGTCTGCAGATCTCCTAATACCTTTCAAACATAGCACTCAGGTTGCCCTCTAGCAGTACTACAGGATTGACATTTACTTTACGGTACACATTTAAAAAATTATAAAGTACATCATTTCTAAGGGCAGTGTAGGGTCATGCTTCTCAGAAGAACCTAAGCAAAGAGGCCATGGTTCATCTTTACATTTATTCCCATCCTCTTCACTGCAAACTTCTAAAGTTCTGGTATATGACTCGCGTGGGAGAGATCCTTATGAACACCTTCTTTTAGGTTTGTGGGAAGTAGGCAAGATAGATGAAGTGGGTCTTTTTCATGTGACAAGTGTTTTCTCCATACTGACAAAACCACATGCCCAGCACTGACTTAGACATGGAAGGGCTGGAAGCTCAGCTTACATTTAGAAACCACACAGCCCATCATAACTGTGAACTAGAAGATGAGATAAAACCTGCCAGTCATAGTGAAATGTGTGGGGTGGGGCAGAGGCAGTGGGAGCTGATGTTGAGAAGGATGTCAAATTCCCGGTCTACATTCTATGTAAGTCAGTGTCTGTGTAGGGTAGGGTCAGTGTGAATCTGTTTTTAAGTGTGGTGCATTACTTATGCAAAATGGGACATTTGATTTTTGCATTTATTCCCATGGTCTGCCTAACTGGTAGACTTCTTAGAAGGAGGTGGTAAAGTCCTACAGGAATTGCCTGGGGGTAATCTGAATATATACAAATATGGTTCATGATTTTTTTCTAGTTCACGTTTTCGATCTAAGCTTATGTATTATTTGAATAGTAATAGCAGTTATTGTTAATTGTTGTGGAGAAATTGCTGTGTACTAGACAGTTTCATCTCATTTATCCCTTATAAAAGTCCAATAAAGGGAGATGGTGTTTTCCACATGTTATCTACGAGGAAACTGAGACCCAAGATCACACAGCTACTTTGCGAACATTACACTGTCTCAAAATCTATGAAAGGACTGAGGTATAATTGGAAGGAAAGAAATACCTGAGTATTATAATTGGCCCTCCATATCTGTGGCTTTCCCATCTGTCAATGTAAGCAACCCCCAGTTAAAAATATTTGGGAAAAGAAATTCCAGAAAGTTCCAAAAAGGCAAAACTTCTATTTGTCCCATGCCTAGCAACTATTTACATAGCATTTACATTGTAATCACAACTATTTACATAACATTTACATTGTATTATGTATTATAAGTAATCTAGAGGTGATTTAATGTAAAAGGGAATAGATTATATGCAAATATTACCCCATTTTCCAAAAGGGACTTGAGCATCTGTGGATTTTGGTATCCAAGGGCAGTTTCTGGAACCAAGCCCCCAGAGATGCTGAGTGACAACTGCAATCTGCACAAGTTGAAGACAGACATATAATTCTAGTTCCTCCATGTCCTTTTTCTTAAAATAAAAAAATCATGAAGTGTCCCTACCATGGCTTTATGGCCATAGTTGAGCCAAGATTTCTTAGGATGAATTATGTCACATACTGTCTAATTTCTTGACCGAAACGCGAATGGCTGCCAAGGAATGACTGCAAATCCAGTGCATACTAGGGAGGTAGAATTCTAAGCAAAGTGTCATAGTGCTTTGATTTGGAATTTCAACGAAGGACCAATCATCCAAGGCTGTTGTCCTCCTGCTGCCTCTTCTAGATTTCTGATCAGCACAGCCTGAGAAGAAGGGCCCCAAAGAGTCTGACTTGTTGCATCACCTGCATATTTTTCCCTTTACGCAGTGACTCCATCGCTGGGTTGAGAAAGTGAGAAGAATGCATAATGTGTTCTCTTCCATTGACAGAGTTTATATAGGTAAAGTAGGATTTAGTTTCCTAGGAGCTCAATCTGACACCCTTTGTGATAGCTAACTTGATTTTTTTAAAGGGTTCAGGGAAGTTATTAATGTAATTGCTATCTCAGAGACACAGCAGTCATTTTAATACCCTTATTCGTCAAGTGTTCTCACCTCTTAATTCTTGAATATAATCTGCTTTGGAGGCAACGGGGAGCCATGGGAGGACATTGACTATAATGCTTACAGGAGGGGTGTAAGCATTTTTACATGTATTTTGTGTATTCAGTTCCAGAATCAGGTCGTCTTGTAGATCAGCATAGCGATATTTACCCTGAAGTAAAAGATATATTTCCATTTCTTTTACAAATTACAAGTTATCTTTTGGATTTGAGCATTTGAATCTTTTAAGTTTAACTTTGGGTCTCATTAAAATTACAGAAACAGAAATGAAAAAAAATCTATATATAGCTTTTTTCTTTCACACAGCAGTTAGCAACAAAAGACAAGAAGTACCCTAGGCTGTTCACATTTCTTCCCTGCCTATGGGAAATCTCTCTCCATGGGTTTTATCCTGTGTCTACATGAGGCAAACCAAATGTCTGCAGCAGCTGAAAGCCGCAGGAGACAGTTTCTGGCAATGGGTCTTAATTATGGAGCTGTCTTCAGCGACCTTGCCTTTTCCTAAAGCTCTCATGAGGGCATTTCATTTTGCCACCTTCAGCAGTTCTGATCCAATAAAGCACCTCACAGGTGCTCGCTCACGCAGGAAAATGGTGTGGCCTCACGTCTCTGGTGTCTCAGCTTTGACCGTGACGTTGGCTTGTCCATCCCAATGATGGGCCAAGGTTTAAATTGCCATTGCAGTTGACAGCATTCATTCTTGCTTAGGAATCTTTCCTCAGTTTTCCTTTTTCTCTTACTATTGCCATTACCTTTATCTAAAACCCCTTAATTTCATACTGCATAACAGTCAGAGCTCCCTCTACCTTGTTTTTTTTCTTCCTGTTCCTGCTTTATCGTTGGTATCATTGACTTACGTTCCTCCTAAAACAATGTTCTCATCATGAGACTACCCTTTCCAGGTGATCTGTCTTATACTACTTATATGTCTGGCCACAATCATACATTGTTCTCCATAATCAAATTCACTTCTTTGTACATGTTCACTTTTGCATATCTGCTCCAGTCAGGCTGTTCTCTGATGACCTGTCAAATAATAACTGATCATGTCTTTAGTGCTTATATTTTTTCGGCTCTCTGTGTCAATCTCTGGACAGCTTCCAGCTCCAAATGTGTGCCTGACTGCCCCTGTTTCCTACTTTACATCTTTAAACAGTATCACAGTGTTACCACTGGAACTTCTAGATCACCAGTGTCCAAATATAATAAATATAAATATAATGAAAGCTGCATAGGTAATAACCTATGTAATTTTAACTTTCTAATAGCTATTTTATTATTTTTAAAATTTTATGGCCGCACCCATTGCATATGAAAGTTCCTGGGCAAGGGCCTGACTCAGAGCTGCAGCTGTAGCAGCTGTAATATACACCAGATTCTTTAACCCACTGCTCCAGGCTGGGGATTGAATCTGTGTCTCTGTAGTGACCGAAGCCACTGCAGTCAGATTCTTAACCCACTGAGCCATAGGAAAAACTCCAATAGCTGTATTTAAAAGGTAAATATAAACAGATGAAAAATTTTAATAATATTTTAATTTAACCCAGGATATTGAAAATATTATCATTTCAACCTATAGTCAATATCCAAATAATTAGTAAGATATTTATCTTTTATCAATGAAATCTTTGGAATCAGATATGTTTTTATAATTACAGCACATCTCATTCAGGCTAGCCACATTTCAGGGCTCCATTGCCGCATGGGCTTCATGGTTACTATCTTGGACAGCACAGGTTTAGACCATTTTAGGCCATGCTTCTCTCATTGCCTCTGTCTTTCTCTTTCCTATATTTCTCTGATCACTCGTTGAACATGTCTGCAGGGCTGCTTCTCAGGCTCCTCCAGCTCCTCACACCCCATGATTCCTCATGAGCTTCTTCTCTGCATTCCTTATCCTAGTACCAACCACTCTGTAGCCCTGGTCAGAGAACTTCCAGCCATTGTTGAAGTCTTCTTTCTTCACCCTGCAGGTTCTACTGTTAGTAATATATAAGAGTTTTTCGACTTGTCTTCTTTGCCTCTACTGCCCTTGTTCCATATATTATCTTTACAGCAGCCAAAACTGTATCACTCAGTTTCACTTCATATGTAGCGATTCCTCATTATCTATCTTGTAAGATGAGTTCCCCAGTGTCTCATAAAGCTGCCTCCTGCCCTGGCCCTGGTCTGCCTTCCCAGCCATAACCTCTGCCCCATCTCCCTCTGTACCATATGCTGCAGTTATTCACACTTTTTGTGACGGACCACAACTTTTCTCCTGTCGTACTTTTCTGACTTAATACTTGCCATTCCCTATACCTAGGATGCCCTTTCTCCTAACCTGTGTTCTTTATTTTAAAATTCCCTTTCATCCATTAACTCTCAGCTCAAACATCACCTCCTTACCAGAGTCTTTAAAACCCACTTTAACGCTTGACCGCCTGTATTGCTTTTTAAAAAAATTCCCTAACTCATCCCTTAGACTTGTGAATTACTTGAGACTAGAGAAAGTGCGTGTTTCATCTTTACATCTCTAACATCAGGCAGTACATAGACAACAGTGATTCAATAGTTGGGTCTTTGCTGGCATACTGACCTCATTATATGGCCTGATGCATACATATTATGTGATTACTTTAGAAATATTATTTTTGTCCTCCATGCTGAATTATAAGCTACTTGATAACATTTCCATCTCTTATTACTCGCACTGCATTAGCCAGCTAAAAGTTAACTTGAAATATATACGTATATCCCAGGACTGATTGAGTCAGTTCAGCCAGGGGAAGCCTTTCTTCCTGGTAAGGAGCATCTGGTACAATCTCAGGAATTCACTCCCATTTTTAAGGGCTGTATCCATGACGAAGTCAAATAAGACAGAACTGAGGATCCTCCAAACTGCAGCTCTTGGAACTGCCCTAGAAGGGGATGCAGAGAATAATGGCCAGGGATTTTGCCTGGACACTTTATGGATAATAATGGAGTACATTTGTTTCATCAGTCAGCCTTCAACTTACTGAGTGGAAAAGATGTGGTCATAAGAGTCAAAAATAAGACATTTATGTCTGTTTCAATGTTTTCACTTTCTACAAAGACCCCATTACATAAGCAATGTCATCATTCTTATTAGAAGAATGTATATGTTCCTCATAAGAAATGATCCCATAGTACAATGAACGTGCATTTGAAAAGAGTTAATTCTTCATGAGAAAAGTCATTTTCACCTTTTCAGTATAAGGAGATAGAGTACAGAGTTGTTTCGTGTTCCTCATTCACCAGTCAACACAAACTTATGTGTCAAGAACTTCTTTAGGTGTTGACCATTTAGTGGATTCATAGTTACAGAAGATGAATAGGTAAACTCTTTTAACACTAGTCAATGGGGTTATTTTTTAAATCCTTAATAAAATAAATTTCCCTCCCCCTCTGATGCTCTGCAGGGAGCAGGAAATCCCTTCTCTGATTGGAAGGCACCACTAAAACCATGGGAGACACTATTAATTTAACACTATGGATTGTGAATCTCTTTTAACTGTATTGTTAAGATTGAGGGTCAGTCTATGCTTATATAAAATAGAAAACTGCACGCAAGGATTTCAAAATTTCTTTGATGTATATGAAGCAAGAATCAAACCGAGAAGGAAGGCATAGCCAGTTTTCCCCATTTAAAAAATCTTTTTATTTTCAAAGAATTTAATACTTACCAAAAAGTTGCAAAAATAGATGCAACTAGAGATACTCATGCTAAGTGAAATAAGTCAGAAAGAGAAAGTAATACCATATGATATCACTTGTATGTGGAATCTAAAATATGGTGCAAATGAACCTATCTGCAAAACAGAAACAGACTCATGGTCATAGAGAACAGACTTGTGGTTGTCAAGAGGAAGAGGGGTGGGAGTGGGATGGATGGGGAATTTAGGGTTAGTAAATGCAAACTATTACATTTAGAATGGATAAGCAACGAAGTCCTACTGTATAGCCAAGGGACTATATTCAGTCTCTTGCGATAGAGCAAGGATGGAAGATAAGAAAAGGAATACAAGAAAAGGAAGATAATGTAAGAAAAATAATGATAATATTAAAAAAAAGGATCACTTTGCTATATAGCAGAAATTGGCACAACATTGTAAATCAACTATACTTTAATAAAAAATAAAGTTGCAAAAATAATATGGAAGCTTCATGAATTATACCTTTAATATAACTTCTTGTAAATCGAGGAAATTAAGCTTGGTAAAGTACTCTCGGGTAAACTTCAGACCTTATTAGAATTCACTAGTTTTTTCATCCCCTAATGCTATTTTTCTGTTTGAGGATTCAATCCAGGATCTCACATCACATTTAATTACTGTGACTCTTTGGTCTACTCCAGTTTGTGACAGCTCCTCATTCTTTCCTTATCTGTCATGACCTTGACACTTTTACTGAGGTCTGGTCAGCTAATTTGTACAATGTCTCTCTCCTTAGGTTTTTCAGATGTTTCTTCATGACTTAATTGAGGTTATACACTTTTGGGATGGATAGTACTAGTTATAATAACTAATGCACCCATCTTAGTACAGTATGTCAGAGGTACAAACTGTCTATATGTATTATTATTGGAAATTTGATAACTTGGTAAAGTTAACATCTGATATATTTTTCCATTGAGCTGTGACTAGTTTTCTCTTTCTAATCAATAAATATCTTAGAGAAGATATTGTGAGTTAATACTAACTTTCTATTTCTCCTCAAACCTTTGTACATTGATTTTAGACTCCATTGGTAAATGTTACCTGCATCTGTGGTGTTTGCCTAGTGGTGGTTTTATATTTCCCTCAGCTGGCAATTATTTTCCTTTATTCCCTATGAAAACATATTGTTATATCTACCTAGACTGCAAGAGAAGAGTCTAATTCAAAGGTTGATATATTTGCAGAATTGGTTAATACACTGATTTTTTTTTTTTACAACTGCTCATGTTAGTCTGTCTTAATCTTTATCTGTCTGTCTGATCTGTCTAATCTGTCTGTGTTACCATCCATCCACCCAGCTATCCATCTACCTATTTATACATTCATATCAATAAACTCATGATTTAAAAGGTCAGATTAATCAGACTGTTGCTGAAAGACAGCTTCTGTCCACCAGTGCTGAGTAGAAATGCAGAGGTAGAGTTTTGGGGCTTCTCCTTCATCCAGAACTTTATCTCTACATTTCTGTTTGGCACTGGTAGACAGAGGTCATGTCTGAGCAACAAGACCATATGATATTTACTTAGTCAAATATTATAGCTGGTAAATATATATCTCTCACCTTTCCATATTATCTGGATAAGGTTTAGCATATATTTGTACTTTAAAGGCCAACTGCCGTTTGGGAAGTCAATACAAAAAGCAAAAGGGAAAAAAAAGAACTGAAAACGAAAAAAGGAGCTAAGGTGTTCCTCTTTTTTGTCCCCTAAAATCATCACCCTCTGTTTTATTATCTTAAGAGTCAAGTCTTTATGAGTTGGCAAATGCTGTTGATAAAAGGCACAGGAATGAGGAAAAAAAGGAAAGATAACATACTTGTTTGGGGAACAAAAATATCTATCTACAAGTGGCAAAAAGAAAGGGGATTCCCGCCAGAACAGGAGTCCCCCAGTGTGGTACTGTGCCAGCCGAGAAAAAAGTACTGTGTAATGTTACAGGCATTTTGTTTGGATTATCCTGGTAATCCTTTCTTCTTTTGTTAAAGTATATAGACTAGGAGACCAAAAAAAAAAAAAAAAAGTAAATGTCAAAGTAAACAAAAAACAGTCAATACATAATACATAGTACAAGTGGGAGTTCCCATTGTAGCTTAGCTGTGGCGTAGGTTGCAGATGTGGCTTGGATCCAATGTTGCTGTGGCATGGGCTAGCAGCTTCAGCTCCAATTCAGCCCCTAGTCAGAGAACTTCCGTATGCTGTGGGTGTGGCCATAAAAGAAAAAAATATATATATGTAATACAAGTTCACACAGATGTTTACAATTCAGATATGACTGTATTAACATTTTATTATGCCTAGCTATTTACCTAAATGTGTTTTACAAATATGAGTTTATAAATCATCAAATAAATTTTACTTTGATGTAATCCTTTATGCCTCATACACACAAAAAAATGACCTGGGTTTACCTAATTTAGAGATTTGTATGTATTAAGAATCTAGGGAGGAAATGCATATTGGTTTCAAATATAAATACCGTACGACTTAGAGTTAGATCTTCAAAACTGTAGACTTCAAAACTTCATAATCAACTGCTATCCATATGGAAAATATTACTGCAAGTTCTATAATGGCTGGCAGCAGGGATTTATTTATTTAACAAATGGTTAAGTATTCTTTTAAACACAGAGAGCCAATTAGTCTATTATACATGTATACATATATGTATGTGTGTATATGCACATATGTAGTATATATAAATTGTATTATATATAAATATATGCTATTTATATACTTTTATATATCATATGCTTATTATGTATATATACATATACACACACACATAAGTATGTGTATATAGACAGTAAGATAATAAGTGTAGGGTGTTATGTATATGTGTTCCTATATATCTAGATATACTAAGTATAGGATAGGCTATTTTATAATCTTCTCTTTTCACTTAGAAGTACGTTTTAAATCCTTCCATACCAGTGAATATAGTTCAGCATCATTTTAAAAGCTGTTATTCCATTGCAGTGAGGTTCACTGATTGATTTAAAACCCTCTGTTCATTGGCATTTGTTTTTTGGCTCTAGTGTTTGTGATGACAGACAATCTTATGATGAACATATGTTTATGGAATTTTTGAGTCAAAGAATATGTCCATTTTTATACAAATTTCTAAAATCACACTCTAGAAAGGTGGTACTAATTTACTTCCCTGCCAGAAGCATATGCCCATGTCTGGTTTGCCACACCTTCTCCAAATAGTTGTATCACCACTCTTTTTAATCTTTTTGCTAGGAAAAAAAATGACCACATTTAAAAATTTTATTTCTCTCTTTTCTAGTGAATTTGAATATTTTTCGTTGTGTTTCTTGACCATTTTTAAAATGCTTAATGGCTTTGCTCAACATAATTCTGCAGAAAAAAAGTATTCCCTAAATTGATATCTATCATTTAGAGAAGCCCTTTCAGTATTTCTTTTAGAATGGGTTTACTATTGCTGTACTCTTAGCTTTTGTTGATTGGAGAAATTCTTTATTTCCCTTTTTATTTTAAATGATATTCTTGCTGGATAGGGTATTCTAGTTTGCAGATTGTCTCCTTTCAGCAGTTTAAATATATCTTGCCACTCCCTTCTGGCCTGTAGTGTTTCTGCAGAGAAATCAGCTGATAGCCTTATGGGGGTTCCCTTATAATTAATGCTTTGCTTTTCTCTTGCTGCCTTTAAAATACTCTCTTTATCTTTAACTTTTGCCATTTTTATTATAATACGTCTTGATGTGGGTCTGTTTGGGTTCAGCTTCCATGTTTATGGGTTGGAAAAATTAATATTGTAAAAGTGGCCATACCACCCAAAGCAGTCTACAGATTCAGTGCAATCCCTATCAATTGCCCATGACATTTTTCATAGAACTAGAACAAACAATCCAGAAATTTATATGGAACCACAAAAGACCCAGAATTGCCAAAGCAATTCTGAGGAACAAAAACCAAGCAGGAGGCATAACACTCCCAGACTTCAGGCAATATTACAAGCCACAGTAATCAAGACAGTGTGGTACTGGTACCAAAACAGACATACAGAGCAATGGAACAGAATAGAGAACCCAGAAATAAACCCAGACACCTACGGTCGATTAATCTTTAACAATGAGGCAAGAACATAAAATGGGAAAAAGACAGTCTTTTCAGCAGGTATTGCTGGGAAACCTGGACAGCTGCATGCAAATCAGTGAAACTAGAACACACTCTCACACAATGCCCAAATATAAACTCAAATGGCTTAAAGACTTAAATATAAGACAAGATACCAGCAAACTCTTGGAAGAACATAGGCGAAATATTCTCTGACATCAACCTTACAAATGTTTTCTCAGGTGAGTCTCCCAAAGCAACAGAAATAAAAGCAAAAATAAACCAATGGGACCTAATCAAACTGATAGCTTTTATGCAGCAAAAGAAACCAAAAAGAAAACAAAAAGACAACTTACAGAATGGGAGGAAATAGTTTCAAATGAGGCAACTGACAAGGGCTTAATCTATAAAATATACAAACAGCTTATGCAACTCAACAGCAAAAAAGCCAACAACCAATTGAAAAATGGGCAAAAGACCTGAATAGTTATTTCTCCAAAGAAGATATACAGGTGGCCAACAAGCACATGAAAAGAAGCTCAACATTACTGATTATCAGAGAAATGCAAATCGAAACTACCATGAGATACCACCTCACACCAGTCAGAATGTCCATCCTTAATAAGTTCACAAATAACAAATGCTGGAGGGGGTGTGGAGAAAAGAGAACCCTGCTATACTCTTGGTGGGAATGTAAGCTGGTACAACCACTGTGGAAAACAGTATGGAGGTACCTTAGAAAACTATACATAGAACTACCATGGGACCCAACAGTCCCACTCTTGCGCATATATGTGGACAAAACTTTCCTTGAAAAAGACACATGCACCCTTATGTTCATTGCAGCACTATTCACAATAGTCAAGACATGGAAACAACCCAAATGTCCATTGACAGATGATTGGTTTAGGAAGATGTAATATATATACACAATGGAATACTACTCAGCCATAAAAAAGAACAAAATAATGCCATTTGCAGCATGGATGGAATTAAAGACTCTCATACTGAGGAAGTAAGTCAGAAAGAGAAAGACAAATACCATATGATATCACTTATGTCTTGGAATCTAATATATGGCACAAATGAACCTTTCCACAGAAAAGAAACTCATGGACTTGGAGAACAAACTTGTGGTTGTCAAGGGCAAGGGGGAGGGAGTGGGATGGACTGGGAACTTGGGGTTAATAGATGCAGACTATTGTCTTTGGAGTGGAAAAGCAATGATATCCTGCTGTGTAGCACTGGGAACTGTGTCTAGTCACTTATGATGGAGCATGATAATGTACAAAAAAAGTATCTATACATGTATGTGTAACTGGGTCACCATGCTGTATAGTAGAAAATTGACAGAACACTATAATCAGCTATATTAAAAAATAAAAATCATTATATATAAAAGATTGATCTCTATTATCCTTCCTCACTCATAGTGGAAACTTTGAACTCACCCTTCCCCAGAGTATTTAATTCATTGTTTTTATCTAGAGTAGGCAACACTAAATTATTAGTTACTCTTTGAAAACAATAGCATAGGGTGGAGGTTTCCAGATCCAAGATCTGTCAGTATTATTTCCTTTCTCATATTCTAATGAACTGTGACAGAATGTCTCGCCTTTAGACTGCGTTACCTTCCAAGACCTCTTCTCCAAAGGGGAAAACCCTGTTTTTCCCCCATTTAAATGACTTTTATGCTGCTCCCTGGCCACCAGTCCTTTTTTTTTTTTTTTTAAATTGTCCCTTCCCCATTCTTGGTGGTTGGTTGGGTCTCAGTGTTCAGTGTGTCTATTCACCAGCTGTTTCCCTCCAACTCCTCCTCAGTGCCTGGAGATGCCAGGTCATTAGTGAAAGGACTGATTTGCATCTTGATATTTCATTTACAATTGTTATTTTATCTTTAGGGCTTCTTTTATTGTCAAAATATGAAAATCTAAAAATTGCCTGTAAGAGGCATGAATTCTCTGCCTTGAGCAGTAACCCAGGTACCAGGGAAAAAAAAGGAAATCTCGTGTAACTAGTTATTAGAGCCTGCGCAGGTAATTGGATTTGGGTTTGTAGGAAATTCAGAAGATTTTCCAGAAAAATGGCTGCTATTAAATTACTTTGAACATTAGGGGTCCAAACGAAAGCTGCTGTCCACGCTCTTGTGAAAACCTCCCTAAGCTGTACCACATGGGAGAGGATGCACATGAGAAAACCATTACGGAAATGGATTCTTGAATGCAATTTTCATTAATTTCTTTACTGCTGGGCATGAAAATATCAGGAACTAAATTCTGTCACAATCATGCTTAAAATCTCAAATTGGAGCAGTTGTAAAGGAGTTAGAGAAATGTTATAATAAACTTTATTCCATTTCACTTATGACAGTAATGGCTCTGCTATTAACCAGAGCAGCAGTCACGCTACTACCCTAAATCAGAAAGAAGAAGAGATCATCTCATCTGGCCTGGCCTGTTAAGAGCATTTGCTATGCACATTCGCATACAAAAGGTGGTGCTTCCTTAGGCATTCACTTCATGTGTGAGGATCAAAATTGCAGACAGGCCAAATAGGAAGTACATCTTCCTCTTCCCCTTTCTCAAAGTGTGCTTACTGCCCTCAGTTAGGTTGCAGCCTGGTCTGTATTTACATTTTTGCTGGTAAGGCTGAGTTGTTTACAAGCAGTGTTGCGATATTAACCTTGAAAATAGATCGGAGAGGGAATTTTTAAAGTGCCAAACTGAAGCTCAGAGTGTGCGAATCAGGTTTGTAACATGTAGGTTGTTAAACACTGATGGGTGAAGAAAAATCAGTAATTTCCTTTGATCTGTGTGTTGTAGTCATTGGGGGTCTGTCATTTGCTGGGGGAAAAAAGAGATTTTCCTTATGCCAGATTAATTCTCTCTGTCCACCACATATCCATCCCCCACCCAACCCCCTTACCTCACCTCATCCCCCCCACCCCAGCCTCACCAAAGCCACACAGGGCAGATCATTCACATGGTTACCACGAGTAGGCCACTGATACCTCTTTGGACAATTCTAAACCCTTCTACCAGTTTCTGGGCCTATGCTCTGGACATCTAAAAGTGCCGTTTCTGAGAGGCTCCCACAGCCAGAGTTCTATGCCAATTAATTCTATGATAGTAAGAGTCAACGCTGAATCAGGTTTTCACTCTCCTGTGGTGAGACCACTCTCTTTAGATGAACGGCTGTTGTTATGTCAGTAGCACTTAAGCCTTTGGGAGGCAGATGCTGCATAGATTCTGTATATGTGCCTCAGTGCCCATCGTTACTAAGTTCTTATCCCATTTACTGGCTAGGTGACCTCAAATAAGTTATTTAACTTCTTCTTCTAATGTTTCCTCACCTGAAAAATCCTGATAACCATACCTGACTCATAGTATTATTATGAGGATCAAATCAGAAAATAAATGTAAATCATTCAGTCTAGTGGTGCCAGGCACGTGATAAGCACAATCTAAACAGCAGTTATTTTCATTACATTAATAGCTTTGCCACCATATCTTCTAGTTTTTTTTGTTAAAATTCACCAGTGGGGACCACTGTGCTCTAAGAACTGTATTTAGTTATGAATAGACACATATGTATTGAATTGAAGATTGTGATAAAATTACTTTATTTCTGTTTAAATACTTTATGTTTCTGTTTTAAAGATTTTTCTAAGGTGTGTGAGCAGAAAGCCTATCTTTGTAATTGCAAGCAAGCCTGTTCGAACAGTACTTTTTGTCCCTTAATTTTGTGACTCGGAAATAGAATATCTGAATGCAGGATAAATATTAGATAGTCTGCAGGCAACCAATAAAGGACATTATTCGCTTAGCAGAGAAATTATTTTCTCATTAAGGAAAGAGCATGGTATGTTGGACTGGCAAGTACTGGGAGAGTATTCTGCATAACTCTCAGGTTTAGATGCTCAAGAGGGCTTTGCTGGCAAACTAAGACCTTTTCTGAAAGACAAGACAGGGAAAGGAAATAATATTTATCGAGCAATTACTGAATGCTAAGATCAAGATATGTTTGATCCTTTCCTCGTTTATTGTTCACAGAATAATACCTATGATGTTTGGTATCTTTATCTCCATCCTATACATGTGAGTCTTCGTTGGTACATTGCAGGTAAATGATCGCACCAGGACTTGAATCCAGGTGTGCCAGTTTTCCACTGTAATAAGCTCCTCCAGAGTATGGGTCTTAGCTCACAGATCCAAGGGAAGCTGCAGAACAAATTGTGAAAATGTCATCATTCATACACAGACAAAACTAATCTTAATCTTAATTCTACATGCCTTAGATGGAACAAAGAAGGCAGGAAACAGACTACCTGTGTAGCTAGGAAGAGTATTGATGCCAAGCTGACGGGAATTCTAAACTCCTAACCAAAACGGTATATCAGAATACTTGTGGAAGCTTTTCTAAAACACTAAAGCTTGGGCTTTGTCCCTGAAAATCCTGATTTTTGCACCCAGAAGATGGAACTGTGCCACTGGGAAGTAAGCCAGAGATTCCTGAGAGGATGAAGTCTTCAGTGCAGAACAAGGTCTTGATGGGACCTTGAAGGCACAAAGCATCTATTTTAAGGCAGAAATGATGGAGAAGACCTGAACTCCATGGGTCATAGGGCAGCAGCATTTACTGTAGACTGTCATCAGAACATCTCACAGTATTCTCCAGGTGGGTGACCAGAGCATGGCCTGAGGCTCCTCTAATCAGGCCTCCAGCTCCAGTCCTACCTGTGGCCGCCATCCACCTTGATGTTGCTGGCTGCCTTCTGTTTCCCGCCATCCACGAGCTCTGGTACACCCTTCAGCAATTAGCATCCTCACCTTCTCGCTGACTTGATACTAAGCAGGAAGGAAATAAGTGGGCCACCAAAGAGGTGACAATGGACTCTACAAGGGGAACATTCCTATGCCTGTTTTATCCTGTCAATATCTAGTATCTTGTCATTTAATTATTCTCCCTTAAGTCATTGCAGTAGATTTTCATCAATCAAGATAAGAGTTCATTCATTGTTTTCAGTAAACCTAAGCTTCTTATTTCATGATTCTTCTTTGAGCCCAATTATCTTGGAGTAGATTTTCATCACTCAAGATAAAGCTTATTCATTCTTCCAGCAAAAATATTGAGAGCTTAAAATGTGCCAGGCACTTTTCTTGTTGCCGATCATATACTGTTGAACAAGGCAGACAAAATTCTGTCTTTGTGTAGCTCTCCAAATGGTGAGCAGTACAAGAGTAAAGTAATTTCAAGTATTACAACCACTAGGGATAGGGGATTTTGTTAGGTAGAATGAACTGAGGGATCAGGGAAAGCTTGGTGGACGGAGTGTTTAAAATGAGTGAAAAAAAATCCTCTTATCATTTTCTTAACCTCTTGTGAGCCATGCAGTTCATAGTATGAACCTATATCATGGTTCTCATGGTGGCATTATATGTACCTATTTGTAAACAGAATTAAAAAGTTTTGGACTCATTATCTCCAGCTAATGAAGTAAAATTGACATCAAAACATTTTAGCAGAAGTAGAGAAATCATAGCAATTTACCTAAGAATTGTGATAATATGTGACAATGTACAGCATTTGGTTTACTTTAGGTAGTTTGGCTCACTGCCTCTTTCCTTCTTGTCTCTTTTCATTCCCTTTATAGCAATGTTTCCTTTAAGAATGGCCCTCAGACCTACCCCAGAATTTACTTGAATGGTTGCTAAAAATGCAGTTTCTTGGGCTCCATTATGCACAGACCCAGATTTATTTAGGGTAGGGACTATCTGCATTTTTAACAAGATCCCGAGACATTTCTCCTGCACACTGTAGTTTGAGAAACACGCTTTAGAATCATATATTTCTGCTGTTGTCTCATTAACACAGTCGTCATTGCCCCTGTCAGCTGATAAAGAGGCTGTTTAAGAACTGCACCCTGCCTTTGTGACCAGCCTGCTGCCTCCAGGTAGCCCACTTGATAAAGCAACAAATTAAAAGAAAATAGAACTAAACTGCTCATTCTCTGCTGATCTGTAACTAGCTACTGGTGACCCCTTTGGTGACTGTACATTAACCCTCTCCCACCAGGGACCTATCTCACACAAAAAACATTCACGATTTCTTGTTATGCTTTTCATTGTATAATCTGCTTTTCCAATTTTTTTTTTCTCTTTTTTGGTTGTACCCACGGCATGCAGAAGTTCCCAGTCCAGAGAGGAAACCTGTGACACAGCAGCAAGCCACTGCAGTGACAATGCTGGATTCTTGAGCCACTGAGCCACAAAAGAACTTCTGCTTTTCCTATTTTGTTTACTTTTTAAATGTTTCTTTCTTTGTTTTTGCTTTTTTGGGCCACACTTGCAGCATATAGAAGTTCCCAGGCTATAGGGGTTGAATCAGAGCTACAACTGCCGGCCTGTGCCACGGCCATAGTAACACCAGATCTGAGCCATATCTGCGACCTACACCACAGCTCACGGCAATGCCAGATCGTTAACTCACTGCCCAAGGCCAGGGATCAAACCTGAATCCTCCTGGATACTAGTTGGGTTCGTTTCTGCTGAGCCACAACAGAAACTCCCTAATGGCTTTTTTTTTTTTTTTTTGGCCTTATCTGGAACTGTGCATGTGTATATTTGTGTATGAATCTAGAAATGAGTGATGTCTCTGTGTCTCTGCGTGTATGCACATACACGTGTATGTGTGTTGGCATGTTTGTATGTATGTGGTGTAGGTGACCAACAGAACATTTTTAACCAGGTACTCTGTTGTCTTTCTGCCTAGGATAAGGCATTTAGGGAAAGTTGCTATCTCATGAAAAGGAACATTGGATAGGTTAGAGACCTTAAGGAGCTCAGTGATAGTGATAGTGACCAAAGTCAGGGATGAATGGGGGAGGGTGACATGACTGAGGAACCAGGTACTAAGATAGCAGTCTCTGACTCCATATTTTCCGTGTTCTAAACCTGGCTGAAAGGCCTATTGAACTGTATAGTGGACACTTCATGGTATTAATATTAATCCCAGTCACTACTTCTTCGTTCTGCCAACATTTATCATCCCTTCTGTATACCAGAATCTGTGAACCTACAAAGATAAGACAAAGTCTGAGTGTTGCTTGAGAGTAACCTGCACACACAACCAAATAATGCTTTCTCAGTTCAAAATGTTATGGGATCTCAGAGGTAGCCACAATTTTCTGGAAAGGTCAGGAAAGGCTTCTCAGAGGAAATGACTTTCAGGGTGGGCTTTAGTGGGTGCATTGTAACATGCCAGGTAGACGGGAGAGAGAGAGAGAGAGAGAGAGAGAGAGAGAGAGAGAGAGAGGGAGAGAGAGGGAGAGAGAGGGAGAGAGAGAGAAAGAGAGGAGGAGAGGGAGAGAGGGAGAGAGAGTGGGAGTGTGTTTCCGATTAGGGGCCTGGAATGTGACACATGCACTGGCGAAGTGTGTTGAGAATGCATGCTTAGTAATGGATGTGAGATCATCACCTGCCATCCTCAGAAGTGTGGCTCCTTCTCCATGTTGCACAGCCTTGTTTATGTCGCCCTTGTTTATGTTAGTCCTAAGCTATGGCAATAGCATGAGTTTAGGTA
The DNA here is from genome assembly GCA_004024745.2 of Catagonus wagneri. Classification (NCBI taxonomy): domain Eukaryota; kingdom Metazoa; phylum Chordata; class Mammalia; order Artiodactyla; family Tayassuidae; genus Catagonus; species Catagonus wagneri. The sequence continues at coordinate 10,674,175 of PVHT020001751.1, forward strand.
ATAAATTTAATTTTGGATCCTACCCCAGATTTCACTAGCAAATTCTCCTTGCCCTTAATTTCCTAATGCACTCTACCTATGTCCTAGGCTATAGTGAGAATGGGTCACCACAGGAAAATCTAGATGTCTTTTGGAACAGTCCAACCCTTGATCACATCATTTCTGCGTTTTTACTTTCCTTGAGCTAACACCAATGAATATGAAGCTGATCAATGGGCACATATTTTTCTATGCTTTAAAAGCACAGGCTCTAAGGAGATGATCTTATATGTATGCCAAGGTATATTCAGCAACATATTCAATGCAGCATTATTTAAAAGACTGAAAAATTAAATTTTGAGCAATTAGGCAAAAATGCACATTCATATGGTAGAATATAATGCAAAAATTAAATTGTGTTTTATTCTTAATTATATGGGAATATCTTTATTGTATTCCTTGGACAAAACAGGATATGAAACTAAGTACATGGTATTATATCTAGCTTTTGGTAAAAATAGTGCATGGACATAAGTATAATTGTGAGTGTGGAGACAGGATTACATAAGGAAATGCAACAAAGCAAAATAACAGTAGCTTTGGATGGTGTAATAAGAGGCAATTTTTATTATCCCCTCTATATTTTTCTACACTGTCAAAATTTTCTATAATGAAAATATTATTTAAAATGAAAAGTCTGAGGGGTAAATAGAGAAGAGAAGAATAGATCTATGGTAAATGTTTCTGGCCTTAGCCATTATGGAGAGAGACAACACAGGAAAACCTACTAACAGCCACGACCTGTTTTTTCAGTCACTTAATACATTTCCAGTTCTCATCTCATATAATATCAGCAACAGTGCAGTGATGACTGAATCATTCACAGTCTTAGAACAAGGAGCTCAGTAAAACAGTGCTGACTTTGCCCTAAAGCTGTGCAAAACTTCTGCAGGAAACTTACCTCTCTTCCCCTTTATTATCATTCTTCCAAAGTGTTAGGTTTTAAATGAGAAGTGCTAAGGCTAAAGTCTCTCTCTAATTAGCTTACTTATCTGAAGAATGAGTGTAAATGGCATTAATGCCCCTAACGAGACATCTTTGGTAACTCTACCTTTCCTTGGCTAACAGCACTACAGGGTGCTGCAGTGCCAACAAACACTGCCGCCTTGTTTGCCTGATAACTGAGCTTTAATTGCTTTGTGCATATTAATACGACCTTGAGTGGAGATCAAAACATGCCTGCAAGACTGGAGAAACTCTCAGGTTCCCATCTCAACTTTGGACGTGTCAGTCAGGGAAGGGCAGCATTGGAAAGGCAGGCAGCTGAAACACGGAGTCTGAGCATTGAGTCCACGTTGGAAATGTGTCCTGGCCCTGACAGCATATTTTTAAGCTCAAGGCTTTCACCTAATCGTCTGGTGTTGTTGCTGCTCTGGGTAAACATGAGCAGAGAAAGCTTGGGAATGTGCCCCCGGATGGCACATAAAGGGGAGATGGCAGCTTTTCTTTTACCACTCATGCTGTATTTTTTCCTCCTTGGGGATGAAACTCAAGAATATTTTCGAAGTCCGCTTAGGCTTTAAATCAAGAACACAACTCTCCCTCCGGAATCTAGTTGTGGCTGTGGGGGCCAGTCATTCTTAAAGAGTGATATGCGTGAGAAAGACATGACTGTCCACAATCTTAAAAGCTTCCGGTCTGTCAGGTTAGGTCCCAAGGCACCCACAGAATAATCGTGTTTCTTGAATAAAAGATTGTGGAGTAGGTTAAGGCCCTATATAGGACGGGTCCTGAATCACGGAACAGATCTGCACATGTGCACAAGAGAATACCCCAACCATAGGCACAGTTCAGCCGTATGCACCACTACCCAGTCGTTTACACAGTGTTGCCACTCCAGTGACTGTTTTGCTGTCTTTGCTGTGTTACTGGAAGGAGCTGGTGGAAGTTACAGCTCAATAAATTCAAACAAACACTTATTGTAATCTAAGATAGTTGGTAATAGTAAGATAAGAATTCTGTACACGGAAGTTGTCACTTTTGTGGTTGTTGCATATTATTTTTATTGGTAGGAATTCCTAAGTGAGGTGGGAGACTGGGTTGGCAACCTTTGGTCGTTCCTTATGACTTTGAAAGCTCATGAGTTTAAAGTATGCTCTATTCAAATCATAGGGCTTACTGCAGTTAAACTGTGATTAATAGAGTAAGATTTAATGAGTAGATAATTGTTTATAATAATCCACATTATGATGAAGTGAATATCGAGATGAAAAATAAAGCAGCTGATCAAAATCTGAAGAAAAATTGGTGAAAAACCCCAAGAGAATATTTTTGAACCATAAATGAGAACTGAGGCATGCTAATGTGTGTTTCCTGTTTCTAGTGTAATACCTGAGATCAAAAGGCCGTAGGGAAGACCTCACTGTCCCCTTTGTAACAGCTTATCCAAGTGTCAGGATGGCAGTAGTCTAGTTAGTATTGGGCCCAGAAGTACCACCGAGAATTTGATGGCAAGTGTCATAACGTGTAATAGAAAATTAGGAAGTTAATTTGATAGCACACATCATTCATTCACTCCGTCAGCCAGTGCAGATTCACTGTGCACCTCCTTTGTCTAGATGTTACTCTAGTTGCGGGAAGTCATTGGGAAACAAGACAAAATACCTGCTGTCATGGAAGTTCCATTCTAATTGGGAAAAGGCAGAAGCAAGCAGGAAAATGAGTAAATGTATACTATTCCAGATGTCGCAAGGGGCTATAAAGAAAAATGAAGCAGAGTAAGGAGAATATTATTGGAGGCAGGAAGGTTGCTCCTTTTTTACAAGGTAGTCTTTGATAACGTGGTGTTGGAGCAGAGACCTAGGTAAAGAAGCAAGCCATGTGGCTGTCTGGGAGGAAGACATTCTCTGTACCCTCATATACAAAGGCCCTAAGGTGGAAGCATGGTTGGAAGTTTTGAAGAAGAATACGCATATGTGGGTGGAGCAGAGGGGCAGAGGGGATAGTGGTAGGAGATGAGGTTCCAGAGGTTGGGCAGGAGCCCCTTGATGAGTGACAGGCCATTGCTGGAGAAGGAACTGCTTGAAAGGTAAAAAGAGGAGAGGATGTTGGAGAAGATGACAGTGACTCAGGGAAGTCATTCCTCAGGACCAGCTGTGTCTGTTGAACCAGGCAAAACATCCTACTTTAGTGCCAATGGGGGGAAAAATGTTGAAGGGAAATCTGCTTGGGAGAGGGCACAAGTGGAATGATAATTCTGCTGCAGCCTTCTCTACGGAGAACAGAGGATCCTCTACCCTTCCAGTTGGTCATGGATTGTGATCTACTCGCTCTGTTCCCTTTCAGGAGAGTGACGAACTCCTGTTGTCAGGAGAAAAGAATCCATGTCTATGGCTTTGCATTTCTAGTCAAAAATCACCCTTTCTAGAAAGTATTTACTTTTTTTCAGAGGTCAGATCTGGAAGCCTTCAGCCAAATCCCTTAAGTTGGTTGCATTTCAGTTGGCTGATGAAAACATTGTGGGATACTAAAGACTGTGGAGTTAAATCATGTTGTTAGCCCCAGGCTTAAAATCAACTGTCCTTAACAAAAGAGAAGTGGGCAGTAGGAAAGCACTGATGCAAACAGAAGTTTAAACACCACTCTGTCCCTTCTTAAGTTTCTGGTGTTTACTGATTTAATTTCCAAAGTCCTGTCATGCCATTGGAATGGGCGGAACTGTTGGGAGTGTTGAAAGCCGAGATTTATAACTCCAGCTTAAGCGATCATTCCAAAACTATCTAGAGCAAGTAGAACCTTTTAACCCATTTTAAGTCTCAGAGTCTTGGACTTTACTTTCACTCATTAAAAAAGTCCCTATATATGAAATTATTGTAGTCGATTTAGAGGCCTCTCAAGCCCACCAGTGGAGGCAGGTTAAGTTTTAAATGGTACTAGAGATCAAAATGGAGTTAGAAATGAGACTCAAACTTATTTCTGTGTGTTGTAAATAGCACGAGCTTGGGAGAGAAAGGTGTGTGTTCATTTCCAAGTTTCGCCACTTGGCAACTGTGTAATTCTGGATGGGTCACATTCTCCCAGACACTTTTCATCTATAATGTAGGTGTGCTTATAACTCTTTTTCTCTCTTTAGGTTTCTCTGTGTTTTAAAATTGAGACAAGATGTGTTCAAGGACTTTCTTAACTATACAATTCTAAATACGTATTAAAAAACAACTTTTAGAAGTTAAATCCTCTGCAGTGATCTTATGCACAATTTAAATGAGGTACTTGTTATTCCAAAAATAATTAAACAAATCCAAATATGTTATCATGATTCTTCAGAGGCTCTGGTTTTAGGCTTTTTGTGACATCTTGGAAGCGAAGTGTCCCCAGTGTTAAGCTCATGTTTACTCCCTCCCTACCCTCCTTTCACCTGCAAATCTGAAAGATCACTGCCTGCCTGATGCATTTAGGGTGCTCCAACTTTGAGCCTTTGAAATTCAGTGAAATTTTTCCTTATTTGCTCTAGAACAGCAAATTATGTTATTCTTAATCATCTAAAAAGTAATGAACAATAACATCTGTTCCTCAGCAGTTCTTAGGAAACACTATTTGTGTGTGTGTGTGTGTGTGTGTGTCTTTTGTCTTTATAGGGCGGTACCCATGACATATGGAGGTTCCCAGGCTAGGGGTCAAATCGGAGCTATAGCTGCTGGCCTACACCACACCCACAGCAACACGGGATCCAAGCTGCGTCTGTGACCTATACCACAGCTCATGGCAACGCTGGATCCTTAACACACTGAGTGAGGCCAGGGGTGGAACCTGCAACCTCGTGGTTACTAGTCAGTGGTTACCTTGTTAACCACTGAGCCACGATCAATTCCTAGGAAACACTATTAAGATGTTCTTAGTGAATACAAATCTTTTAAGACTTATCTTCTCAGCAAGAAATAACAAATAGGTTACTGAATTGTTCCTAAAATGTGTCATGATTACTTACTTCATCATAGTATTTTGAACATAGTATAACCTTTTTTTGATCTAAAATTATCATTAGGAGCTTAAGTTATAGTGTTCTTTAGTACAGTGGCTAGCAAAATAACTTAGGCAAGATGCAGCCTCCTTGCCCCAACACTAAATAAACCTAAATTACTTTCAAGGCATCCAGATTTTTTGCTTCCTTCCTTAGTGTCACTTGCATCTTTCTGGTTAATCTCCTTTCAGTGTAAGCCCTCACTCACCTTTACTTTTAACTTAATCCCTATTATAGTGCTTCATAAATTTAACAGTTTTAGTACTACCTTCGGGTTTTGCCACATCAGTTTTATCAGCATTTTACACATAATGGTTTTTATAAAAAAAAGACTGATTTTTTTTACTTAAAATTTTTAAAAGAAAATTGTCACTCTTCTATAACTAGTGTAATTGTCAGTTATATCTTAGTGTACATTAAAATAAATATATGAGGACTTCCACTTCTAGCCAAGATGAAGTAGCAAAGAATGGATTTATACTCCTGTCTGAAGCAACCAATAAAATGGACAAATGTATGTATTAACAGTTTTCAAGACACTGTATGTCAGGCAATGACGGACAATGATTTCTGTGAGATGAGAAAAAAGCACATAGGGCCTATGATTGCCCCAATTTACTCTCTTTGTAAGTGTCCTGGCCACTGTACAAATCAGTGAAATCAAGGAGGAGCGTGACATACTCCTTAAATCGAGGATATGATACTGAGAGCGTGAGGAGCTCAAAGTGGCCAGAGTTTTCAGCACAGAAATCCTGAGCAGAGAGAATTGCACTGAGAACTCTGGAGATCTGGAGAGGGCCCCTCTTGAAGATTCAGATAAGTACTAAGCAGTGCGATATTGTACTGAAAATTCTAGTCAGCAAAATGTCATAAGAACAAAAAATGTCATCTAAACGGAAACAGAAACAAAGCTCTTTTAATTGAAGGCAGCATGACTACCTACGTAGAAAATCTAGTGAAATCTACCAAAAAGTACTTAAACTAAGGAGTTTGTTAAGTAAAGTTACAGCACATAAGCTCTGTGTACAAAAATCAATAGTTTTTATGTATATTTGCTAATTTCAATAAAAAATCAAAGCTATTTAGGATAGCATCAAAAATATGAGTACTTAGGCGTAAATATGCAGAGTTGACTGATCTGTACAACTATATTTCCTATATATTGAAAACTATAAAACATTATTAAAGAAAATTAGAAAAGACCTAAATAAATAGACTGATATTGGATTATGGGTTGGAAGGCTTGATATTGTTAGGACGTCAGTTCTCCCCATATTGATCTGTAGATACAACACTATTCCAAGTCAGGTTGTAGCAGGCATTTTTGTAGAAATTGAAAACCGATTGTAAAATACATATAGAAATGTAAATGGCTTATAATGCCAGAATGACTTTGAAAAGGGTGAACTTGGAGAACTAATACTAAGGATTATAACGGAGTTATAAATCTGCAGTGATCCAGACAGTATGAAATTGGAGTAAAGATAAACAAATAGATCAATGGAATAGAATAAATAGTCCAAAAATAGATCAACTCATGTATAGACAGTTGATTTAAAACACAAAATCAGGATTTCCCGTCGTGGCTCAGTGGTTAACGAATCCGACTAGGAACCATGAGGTTGCGGGTTCGGTCCCTGGTCTTGCTCAGTAGGTTACGGATCCGGCGTTGCCGTGAGCTGTGGTGTAGGTTGCAAACGCGGCTTGGATCCCACGTTGTGTTGCTGTGGCTGTGGCAAAGGCCAGCAGCTACAGCTCCTGTTAGGCCCCTAGCCTGGGAACCTCCATATGCCACGGGTGCGGCCCTAGTTAAGGCAAAAAGATGAAAAAAAAAACACAGAATCAAAAGAATTTCTACAGAGAATGTTTTATACAAACCAAATGCTAGAAAAAAAATGGATAGCCATATAAAAAAAAAAAGAATTGTGATCCATTCCTCATAAAGTACATGAAAAATTATTACTATACCATATACAAAAATTTAACTTGTTTTTGGATCGCAGACCTAAATGTGAAACCCAAAACTACAAATCTTCAAGAAGGAAACATAAGAAAAAAACCTTTGTTTCCTTGAGTTAGACAGAGATTTTTTATATATGGGACCAAAAGCATAATCCATAAAAGAAGTAATTGATAAAGTAGATTTTATAAAAATTAAAAACTTCTACTCTTCAGTAGACAGTGCTATGGGAATGAAAAGACAAGACATAGATAAGGAATATATCTGATAAAGAGCACCAATCCAGAACTTAAAAGAACTTTCAAAATCAATAATAAGATAGCAAGCAGCCCAGTTAAAAACTGGGCAAAAGATTTGAACAGACACTTAAAGTAGACATACAAGTTGACACATAAGCACATAAAAGATGCTTAACATCATTAGTCATTAGAGAAATGCAAATTAAAATCACAATGAGATACCTCTACATGTCTTTTAGGATGACTAAAATTAAAAGACCGACCATGCCAAGTGTTGACAAGGATTTAGATAACTGCAACTTTCATACTCTCCTCATGAGACTGTAAAATGGTCCAACCATTTGAGGAAACAATTTTCCATTCTTAAAAAGTTAAATACACAGCCATTCTATGCCTATACATTTATGAAAGAGAAATGATAGTATGTGTTTATACAAAGAATTTCACATGAATATTCATCTGTGTACAATATCAGTAGATATACATTTTTATCTTTTTGACATAGCCCCCAACTAGAAATGACCCAGATGTCTTTAGCAAGTGGATGAACACACATGGCATAACAATACAACGGAAAACTACTCCACTGTTATGAAAAACACACTATCGATGCATATGACATGGATGAGTTTCCAAGTTATAAAGGTTAAAGAAGCCATACCCCCAGAATTACACTGTATGGTTACATTTAACAGAAATTCTAGGAAATATGAGCTTATCTATTATAATAGAAAGCAAATCTGTATGTGTCTAAATATATATTAAAACATAGGCATTTTGGAGTTGCAGTTGTGACTGCAACCCAAATGGTATCCATGAGGATACTATTGAGCGTTCCTGACCATGCTCAGTGGGTTAAGGATCTGGCATTCCTGTGAGCTGTGGTGTAGGTCACAATCGTGGCTCAGATCCCATGTTGCTGTGGCTGTGGCCAGCAGCTATAGCTTTGATCCAGCCCCTAGCCTCGGAACTTCCATTTACCAGAACTGTTGCCCTGAAAAACAAAACAAAACTACCACCGCCACCACAACTATATATACAGACATCTGTATATATATGGCATTTATTTAATTCGGTTATAGCTCATATAACTTTAAAATATTAAATAGATAATTGTTATAAAATATTTGTTGTTCACATAGTAATCAAAATCATCTTGTATGCACCCTCATCAGGAAACTGTTGCTACCTATGTCAGAGTTTACAGTTCTCAAAGGAAGGATGAGAAAAGACTTAGTTTTGGGAGGTATTTTTGTTTGTTTGTTTTCACTTTTTAGGGCTGCACCCAGAGCATATGGAAGTTCCCAGGCAATGGGTCAAATCAGAGCTGCAGCTGCCATATTATATCAGTGAGTTCTGGTTCTCCTACTAAGTAAAGTTAGAAGGACTAAAAAAATAGTTTTTCATGTTACTTAGGTATTCCTTTCAAAGACAGGAAGCAGTTCTGGAAAGTGGTGGAAAAGCATCGGTAAACCAAGACTTTTGCCCTGTATCACCTGGATCATTGCCTTCATTTGTTCTGTGTGTCTAAGAAAGTCATTTACTGTCTCTGAGCCACATAGGGAAAACAAGGGGCTTAAATTTAATCCCTGAAACTTCTTCCATGACTGTCATTTTGCCTCCAGGTTGTAGCTGTGTTCAAGAAAGTTGAGGTGACTGAAAGTTCAACCACCAGATGATAGCACAAAGTAAAGAGAGAAGAGTTCTGTGATTTTAAACAAAAATCAAATAAAGGCAATTCAAATTTAGAAACAATAATTATAGTGATATTCTATGGTGACATAGTAAGAGTTGAATAAAAGATTTGCTAATCTCTCTCTATTTTTATAAAAAATGAGTTTTAAAAGTGCAGTCTTTTCATCTAGGAATGGTGCCAGGTTTCTGTCTTAAGTGAATTTTTGTATTTTTTTTCCTATAATGTTAAAAAAGTGGTTAATATTGTCAGAGTCCTGTCCGACTCTAGCAGAACTAGTGTTTGTATAAATGATGACAACCTGCACTCCTACCATAGCTTTTCATTCCATTGAAGCATATTTCTTAACATAAAGCCTATTTACCTTGGAATGTCAGGGGCAGCTTTGAATAACTGATAAAAATTAAAACCTAAATTAAAACCCAACCCTTGGTATTTCTTCCAATGAATTGCGACCTATTCACAGCCGGTGCTGAAGATTAAATGGAGCAGCCTTTTCTGATGGAAAGTACATAACTATTTCCCTCCAAGTAACAATTGAGAATATTGCTCAAAATTTCTTCTCCTTTCAGACCGCGGCACATGCTACAATGACCAGCTGGGCATTCACAATCACAGTGCAGGCACTAGGGAGCTGGAACTAATGGGAGATACTTAAAAACCCACTGGTAGTAATAAGAATGTCCAAAGTAACAGTGCTTTGTTCTCTATGTTTTCTTCTATAAACCCTGTGAGAATCTTCTCCCTTTTCCAAAAGAGTGAATGTGTGCCAAAGTTTAGAAACTGGGTAGAAGGTATGTTCTATCTCGTGACTTTTAATCCTTTCATGATCACTTTTATTTTTCCTTCACCAAATCTGTCCTTGGAAAACCAGTGGTCACACATTCCCCATATTTCTTTAAATAAATTGAACCAACTGCATCTCATAAATCATTAATATTTTAGTGTCAGTGTCTTGGTGTATTATTTACAGAATTTCAGCAACCTCCCTATGATGGAAATTAAAGGTATGTAGGGAAAAATGCTTTAGAACAGGAGAGTTTCTGAGGTTCTTCCACCTTGCTGTGTAAATGTCTAGATACTCTGGTATTTTGGCAGCCCTTGGATTTTGCCCTTCTTTTCTTCCATTAAAATGTGTTATTTTTTAATGAGTTTAGTACTTGGTCTGATCACAATAACTTCAAATTTTGCATCCTGAACAACATGGCCAGCACACATATTTAGGTATGAAGCTGAAAGAATACACATACTACCATTTTTTATTTGGTCTCCCTTTACTTCATTTAACAAATGCTCGTTAGATGAGCTCTAGAGCCAGACTGCCTGGGTTTAAATAGAGCCTGTGTAATAGAGCCTGTGTTGGTTGCCAGCAACATGACTTTGTAAAAATTATCTATACCATCTCTATTTCTCTGTTTCTGCATCTGTAAAATGAAGACATTGATTATTCTTCATAGAGTTTGTGTGAGGATTGATGACTTAGGGCAGCACTATTTACCTAAGGACTATATATAGGATATCACTACCACTGCTGCTATCTCTTCCTAAAAGGGCACTAATCTCATTCATGAGGGCTCCACCCTCTTGATGTAATCACCATCCAAAGGCCTCACTTCCAAATACAATCACATCAAGGATTAATATTTCAACCTATAAAATATTAATTTCATATTTGGAGGGATTCAAACATTCAACCCATAATAATAGATAACTTCATTGTATCTCAAATCTATGAGAAAAGTGCTACTTATAGATAAAAGAATTTTTGAGTTGTGAATAATGTGCCCGAGAGCATCCAGTTAGTAATTGTCTAAGCTAGTGTTCAAATCCAGCCCTCCTTGATTCAAGAGTGTGTAAGCATGTGCACTAGTTTTTTTTTCTTCTTCTTTCTGCTATACTTTGCCACCAGTAACTGCTTCTATGGGAGGACTTAGGGAAAAACCTTTCAGGGAAGGTGATGTTTGGGCAGTGTCTTGTAGGAAGAATGAGAGTAGAGTCAGTAGAGAGTGACAGAGGTATTTGTGATGGAGGAAAACAACAGGATCACAGAAACTAGAAACTTTGGTGGGGGTGGAGGCCAAGCAGGTGCTGCATGGATCCTGTGGATCTGTTTTGAAGGATATGGGATAGGAGGGCTCGGGGAAAAGTCCAGGGCATCCAGTAGCAGAATCTGCTGAGCTCCATGTTCCACAGAAATCCTGGGTCAAAGTTCCATTTCTCTCTACTGTTGTGTCCCCTGTATAAATGCAGAGCGGTTCAGCCCACAGTTATTTATCTAAGCCTGTTTCTTTCACACAGAAGAGAATCATATTCCTTCGGAGCAACATTGTTAGGTATATCGATAACTTTCTTCAGAAAAGTGGAAGGCACTTTTTGTGGATTTAATTTGATTTCCTCGTCAGAGGGTTCTATTTGAGATTTTGCAGGTGCAGCCTAGCATCTCCATGAGCGCCATGAGGCAGAGGTGCTTTATTTGCTCACTGTTCATGACTCCACCAGGCATGTTGGTGCATCTGGTTAAGCCCAGAGAAGAGACATTTGCAGGATCAAGCCTCTCCACCTTATTAAGATGCCAAGAGGTTTTGAATGTAAAGATGGGAAATATTAACCAGTGGTTCTGCTGCTTGAAGGGACACTGTCAGATTGTTTTAAAATGTGAATTCTGTTTTCATAGAAAATATTCTGTGAGACTGTAGTATAAATAAGGTGTTATAAGGAATTTTAACTACATTTAAGCAGGCATTTCTACTACCAAAAGATGTAGGAAAGAAAGTGGTATTGTGATCATTATAAAAAAATATGGATCTAGAGATAAGGCCTAATATAAAAACAGATTTGGTAACTGCCTGGCGTAAATTGAAATTTGGTCTCCATGCTAATGTTGTCAAATACATTCAAGAATAAAATACTGGCTTGATCTTGGTTATTGCTCCATGGAGATAAACTTGTCATCATCCATGGAAGATGAAATAACCCTTGAAGGTTTCATACCGTTTCTGTGCAGTGCACAATAACAACACAATGACAAATTAACAAAGTAGGGTCTATTATTGGAGAATGATTTCATGTTGGCTTCAGAGCAATTTTACTCATTTCAGAATTCAGTGTAATAAAAGAGCATTTTATTTCTCCAACATCCCTGAGGAAATTATGTGTGTAGGTGTATGTCTGTGTGTGTGTGTGTGTGTGTGTGTGTGTAGTCACACACAGTACATTTTCATTATAATCCAGTCATGCTCTTTTATCACAAATCATGTTTCTAATTTGACTGGCCTTGATTTGGAAAAGTCATCGAATTTTGAAGGCTAGGTATCAAAAACAACCACCAGAGATGATCAGATTTTTAATAAATTAGTCCTTTATTCTTGTAAAAGATACTCTGAACTCCTAAACAGAGGCAAGTACTAGGGCCCAAAGTAAGTAAAAAATAGGGGATTAACTACACTAACTCTGCTATACAACAGCTACTAAATAAATGCTGGACAACTGAATTTCAAATAGTAACCCTGAGTATAGGATCAAACATTTGTGTATCTTTGGGATTTGATACTCGAGGTATTCTGTTAGCAAGGGCTTATTTTCACATGACCTCGGTGTCTCTAGTGACAGCAGCAAACCACAGACCATTCTGAGCCATTACCATCAGGCTCCATAGGCAGAACTGGTCCTTTCACTTAAACATAACTTCTGGTGTTTCTTACATCACTTTCCTAAAAACTGTGGGGGAAGGGGCAGTGGATGAATATTCATGCTTCTGATGCAGAAGCTTGTGTTCACCCGCCGTTGCCTTTTTATTAAAGTATCTAGAATGATTGGGCAACTAATATTTTTAAAAAGAACTGTAGCTGTTTTAGCCATGGCTGCTGAGCTTAGGACAGATGTTGCAGAACCGAACAGTTGGAACTTCAGTGTGAATATAAATTTTAAAGAATATGGGATCACGAGTGGCTTCTTCAGCTTTTCAGGCCATTCTGTTTAGATGTTTTCTGTCCCAAGTAGGAGGTGGAAGCCCAGCCATCAAGCTGCGCAACCTTTTATTCCTCCTGGATACCGGACACTTTCTTGGTCTGTCCCTCACTACATCCTCTTCCTTCTCAAGAAAAAAAAAAATTTCCCCACTCATTTCCATGTGCTTATGTCTTATCTATCATGAATGTTTTAACTCAGCTGTCCAAATAATTTGAAGAATTCCCTGATTTTTACATTGAACATGATCACTCACTCTGTCACTGATAAAATCTCTCATATGTTAAACATAATTTTAATCTCATTTTGTGATGCTTTCTTTTCTGCTCTACTAATAAGAGCCAAACAACAAAAATAATCATAAATATTAAACACTGTTCTATAATATGAGAAGTTCCTCTTTACTTTGACTGTGGCGTAGGCCAGTAGCTGCAGCTCCAATTTGTCCCCTAACCTGGGAATTTCCATATGCTGTGAGTGCGGCCATAAATAGCAAAAAAATAAAACTTCCTTTTGTGCATTATTCATGCAATCCACAAAACAACCCCATAATGCAGTGGCTATTATTATTATTCCTAATTCACTTCGAAAGAAATCCTTAGGGCACAAAAATTCATCCACGGTCAGGTGGATGGTTTTGGATCTGGGATTATAATTCATAGACCTTATTCTTAACCCATAGGGAAAACTACACTTCATAGCTTTCTTTTGCTCGTAATTTATCACTTTCTACTTTGTTGTGTAATTACCTATGACCTAAATTACTATCGTTGTTGTTCCTTCAGGGCTAAATTTATGTTTGACTCTTCTTGGTATTTTAAGTGTAACTCAGTTCAGTGTCTTACACAAAAGTAAGGGTGGTCCAAAAGTATTTGGTGAACAACTAAAAAATTTGGAATCTTTCATGTACTCTTTTATAGCTCCGACATGGAAGATTTCTTGAGAGAGGAAAGTACTATGTTTAACTGTCATCAAAATAAAGTGGAAAATACAGCTTTGGCCAGAAGAAATGACACGGTCTGAGAGAATAAAATTAAAACAGAATTTTAAATCCATTATCTAGTCTATCTGAAAATAAACAAGGACAGTTGCCTGATTGAAGGAGTAAATGTCTTGAAGTTTTCACTGTCACGGTGTAAGATTCATAAATGTAGACTCTGGAACTCTATTTCCCCCAGAAATGGAAGAGATTATGCTTGACTAAAAAAAAAAATAATAATACTAATGAAACAATCGCTGATATTCATGATATTTTAATAATTAATAGAAAAGTGAGTGGTAACATTTTCTATTTATTTATATTTATAACAGGCAGATAGGTAACTGACTGAGTTTCATCAAGACAATTGTCACTGAATTTACAAAACCTCCATATTGAAGTAGGAGAAAGTGTTGAAGATAAGATATCTATCTGGAGACTAATAGTCTTTATGGCTTTAACAAGGTATCTTATCTTTACTACTATGTTTTAGAAGCTCAAGAGACTGGCAGTCTTGAGGAAAGGAACACTGCTATTTCCGTCATCATGTTCTGAGACTGATTCAGAGAGGAAACGTCTCATCAGAAAGATGGAACGTAGTCCAGGCTCGTAGGTAGCTGGTAGATTAGTGAGGAGCTCACCTCCTAAGAGTGAAGAACCTTCTCTTCTGAATGGTCTATCTCAGTTATCCTAACTCCACCCCCAGTTGCACAGTGGATGCTAAAAAGAGATAGTTTAGACTTCAGCACTCTCCTGTTCACTCATGAGGTGAAAAAGAGAGATGGGGGATGAAGGCCTAGTTGGTTGGACAGTTTCTTTTTTATTATTATTATTATATATATATATATATATATATACACACACACACACGCATGTATATACATACATATTTACATATACATATATATACATGTATATATATATATACACACACACATATATATATGCATATATATATATATATATATTTTTGTCTTTTTAGGGCCACACCTGTGGCATATGGAGGTTCCCAGGCTAAGGGTCTAATTGAAGCTGTTGCTGCCGGCTTGCACCACAGCTACAACAATGCCAGATCGGAGCCGCATCTGCGACCTACACCACAGCTCAGGCAATGCCGAATCCTGGACCCACTGAGCGATGCCAGGGATCAAACCTTCAACCTCAGGGTTCCTAGTCGTGTTCGTTTCCACTGAGCCACGACGGGAACTCCCTTTTTATTATATTTTTAAGAGTCTAATTGAATAGGGCATCCCAAAAAAACTTCCTGAACATGAAGTATGTTTCAAAAATTGGATATATTGTGCTATAAAGGTCCCATCACCAAGGAGGATTTATTCTGATTACTTCCTTCCTATGCATAGTTAATATCATGTAGACATAACTGGGTTGATAGAATTTTCATTAAATAGTTTTTAGATGTATATTGTTTAGATACTTTTACAGCAGTGTTTGTAACTAGTAATCCTCCATACAAAGCTCTATACAGCTAAAAAAATAGCACAGATAATATCACAGGAGGTACTTTTAGGGTCTTGATTTACTGCTCTTATTTTATACTGGCAGTTTATTCATTTATATATATATGTGTGTGTGTATATATATATATATATATATATATATAAACAAATACACATATATACACATATAGATATAAATACTACTTTTAGTTCTTTTTTTTCATATTAACAATGAATTTTATTTCAGTTTTAGGTGTACAAAGATCATAAGTCAATACGATAGATTTTGTGTCCCAAACCCACAGTGCAGTCCCCCACCCCCCAGATTGTCTTATTTGAAAAACCAAGGTTTTCCAAAATCTGTGAGTCATTGTCTGTTCTTCAAAGACGTTCATTGTGTCTCTTTAGTTTCCACATGTAAGCGGTAGCACTGGGTGTTGCTGTCTAATTGTCTGACTGGTTCCACTTCGTATGGTAATTTCTAGGTTCATCCATGTTGCTATAAATGTTATTCCGTTCCTTTTAATGGCTGAGTAATATTCCATTATGTGTATGTACCATATCTTCCCTATCCACTCCTCTGTCGATGGGCATTTAGGTTGTTTCCATGACCTGGCTTCTTCCCTCTCTAGCTGCTTTAGATGTAAGGTTAGGTTATTTATTTGAGCTTTTTCTTGTGTCCTGAGGTTGGCTTGTATTGCTATATACTTTCCTCTTAGCGCTGCTTTTGCTGAATCACAGAGGTTTTGGAGTGCGGTGTCTTTGTTGTCATTTGCTTCTAGGTATTTTTTAATTTCCTCTTTGATTTCTTCAGTGATCCATTGGTGGTTTTCTTGTTTTTGTATCCATTCAGCTAGTCTATGTCTTTTGGTTCGGGCATTCAGTCCATTAACATTTAAGGTAATTACTGATATATATGTTCTTATTGCCATTGTATTAACTGTTTGGGGTTTTTGTTGCTTTTTTTTTTTTTACCCTGAAGTTTTGATATAGGAGTCTATATACAAATGAGTTTGTTTTAAGTTGTTTGTTTCTTAATTGCACGTGCATCTCCAGTGACCTGCATTTGTGCTCTCTTCTCACGATTTCTGATTTTGGTAGCATAGTTGTGGATGGATGATTTAGTATCTTTAATGTATGTATGCCTTTACTGGTGAGCCTTGTCACTTGTGGTGTTTTTGCTTCAGATCGTGGCCTTTTCTTTTATGCCTAGAGAAGTTCCTTTAAGATTTGTTGTAAAGCTGGTTTAGTGTTGCAGAAATCTCTTAGCTATTGCTTATCTGTAAAGGTTTTGATCTCTCCTTCAAATCTGAATGTGAGCCTTGCAGGGTAAAGCAATCTTGGTTGGAAGTTTTTCCCTTTCAGCACATTTAAGTATATCATGACACTCCCTTCTGGCCTGTAGAGTTTCAGATGAGAAATCTGCTGATAACCTTATTGGGGTTCCCTTGTATGTCATTTGTTTCTTTTCCCTAGCTGCTTTCAATATTTTCTCTTTGTCTTTAATTTTGGTCATTTTGATTAGTATGTGTCTCGGGGTGTTCCTCCTTGGGTTTATTTTATATGGTACCCGTTGCACTTCCTGGATTTGACTGAGTGGTTCCTTTCCCATATTAGGAAAGATTTCGGATATTATCTCCTCGAATATTTTTTCTGTCCCCTTCTCTCTCTCTTCTTCCTCTGGCACCCCTATAATACGGATATTGGTGCGTTTAACATATCCCAGAGTTCTCTGAGACTCAGCTCATTTCCTTTCAATCTTTTATCTCTTTTCTCTTCCGCATTAGTGATTTCCACTAATCTGTCCTCCACCTCGCTGATTCGTTCTTCTGCCTCCTGTATTCTACTGTTGGCTGCTTCTAATGAATTTTTTATTTCAGCTATTGTATTTTGCATCTCTTCTTGTTTAATTTTTACAGTTTGTATTACTTTGCTCAGTGTTTCCTGTAAATTATCAATCTTTGCCTCCACTCTATTTCCAATGCCTTGCATCATCTTCAGCATCAACAGTCTAAAGTCTCTTTCTGAGAGGCTGATAATCTCCTCATCACTGAGCTATTTTTCTGGGCTTTTCTCTTTCTCCCTTATCTGTGTTATAGTTTTCTGTCTTTTCATTTTTATAGGTTTTTGGTGTGGTGACCTTTTTGCCAACAATAGAGTGGTAGCCTCTCTTAGTTCTGGCATTTGCCTCCCCTGTGGCTAAAGCTGGTATGGGCGGGCTTGCTGTAGGCTTCCTGTTGGGAGGGAGTGATGCCTGCCAATTGGTAGGTGGGGTTGATTCCTCTCCCTCTGCTGGGTGGGGTTTTGTCTCTGGATGAGATTAGAGGCTGGCTGTGTGCCTGAGGGGTCTTTAGGCAGCCTCTTTACTGGTGGGTGGGGCTGTGAACCCACCTGGTTTATTGTTTGGCCTGGGGTTCTCAGCGCTGATGTAAGGGACCAGGTTTTCCCAGAAATGGCCACCTCCAGAGAAATGCAGGCTAATGAATGTTCCCGAGAGCCTCACCTCCAATGTCCTTCCCCCCCAACAAGCCACAGTCACCCCTATTTTCCCAGGAGATCCTCCAAGAATTGCAGTCAGGCTCCACCCGGATTCCTATGGAGACTGCTTTGCCCTGGGACCCAGTGCACGTGAAAGTCTCTGTGTGCCTTTCAAGGATGGGGTCTCTGTTTCCCCCAGTCCTGTGTAGCTCCTGCACACAAGCCCCACTAGCCTTCAATGCCAGATGCTCCGAGGGCTCTTTCTCCCTGTGCCCGATCCCCAGGCGTGGGGTTTTGACATGGGGCTCAGAACTCTCAGTCCTGTAGCTGAGTCTCTGTGATGCAGTTACTTTCTAGTCTGTGGGGCTTCCCACCCAGGACATATGGGTTTGCTTCTATCATATAATCACCCCTCCTACCGCTTGATGTGGTTTCCTCTTTGTCTTCTGGAGTAGAATACCTTTTTTGGAAGTTTAGAGTCCATTTGGTTGAAGGCTGCTCGGCATTTGGTTGTAGTTTTGTTGTTTTTTGGGAGAGAATTTGAGCTCCAGTCCTTCTATTCTGCCATCTTAATCCAATCTTCCTTAGTTAAATTCTTGTCATAAAGAAATCTTTATGATTAACTTTTCCCAAAGGCCTCACAAAAGATACTGAATTTTATGATGCTAACTAATTACACAGATATTTTCTAAGAAGTTATGTGTTCTTTATGTTGGAGGCTTTAGATGTTTTTAGACCTGCATCCTGTTTAGGAGTCCCTGACCATACCGAGCAAGTTCAGTGGTTTCCTAGTGTCAACCAAATAAAAGTCAAATTTCTTCTCCTAGAATAAATGGTAGATCAGGATTTTTCTTCCTCTTTTCCCTGCATCTTACGCTTCTAACAAGGAGACCCCTCTCCAGTGCTTTTTACTTTGATATGTTTCCATGTGCTATTTCCACTGACAATGTCATACTCAGGTCATGTGTTACCTTCTCCAGAAAGAGTTCTCTTTGTGTCCGGCAGAAATGATCTTTCTCTAAGCTTATACCTCTCTCGTTGTCTTTATATTATTTAAAATTTTATCACACATCTGATCCTCCCAGAGGTTTTTTTTTTTTTTTCTTTTTTCTTTTTAGCGCTGCATCTGTGGAATATGGAAGTTCCCAGGCTAGGGGTCAAATTGAAGCAACAGCTGCCAGCCTGCACCACAGCCACAGCAACACCAGATCCGAGTTGTGTCTGCAACCTACACTACAGCTCACAGCAACACCAGCTCCTTAACCCACTGAGCAAGGCCAGGGATCAAACCCATGTCTTCATGGATACTAGTCGGGTTCGTTACTGCTGAGCCAGCACGGGAACTCCTGACCTTCCCAGCTTGAACGCAAATTTTTTGAGGCTGGGAAAATGCTGATCTTATCTTTGAGTCCATCACAGCTCTTAAGACAATGTCTAAAAAAGAGACTAAATATTTGTGAGGAAAGGACAAGTGAATTGTCATAATGAAGCCAGTTTTGTACCATTTGTGTAAAATATTGGGTAAGGTTGTCAAGACTGTTGCACACAGAATCTTTTCCTTTTTTATTGAGGCCATTAAGATGGAGACAAGAACTATGCAGACAATTATGAAGGACATTTCTTAAGATAAGTAGTTAGGAAGATTTTCAAGATTTTGAAAAATGTTTCACAAGGAATCAGAATTTAGAATGTTATTTAATTTCTATGGTATTCTTAAATCGTTTCCACTGAGGAGATGATTTAAAGCTCTCTCTCCCTTTCTTTCTTTTCTTTTTGGCTGCACTGATAGCATGCAGAAGTTCCCTGGGACAGGGATTGAATCTGAGTCACAGCTGCTGCCTATGCTGCAGCTGCAGCAATGCCAGGTCCTTTAACCCACTGTGCTAGGCTAGGGATCAAACCTGCAACTCTGCATCTGCAGCAGTCTGAGCCACAATGGTTGGATTCTTAATCCACTGTCACAGCAGGAACTCCTCTCTCTTTCTTTTTTAATCCTTCAGTGTCTAAGATAAGTTCTAAGATAACTTTTTTCCCAACCAAGGATAGGCCTGTACCTGCGGCATACAGAAGTTCTCAGGCTAGGGATCAAATCGGAGCTACAGCCGCCAGCCTATGCTACAGCCACAGCAATGCAGGACCCGACCCGCGTCTGTGACCTCCATCACAAGCTTATGGCAACGCTGGATCCTTAATGCACTGAGTGAGGCCAGGGATCGAAACTGCATCCTAATTGGGTTTGTAAACCACTGAGCCATGAAGACAACTCCTAAGATAACTTTTAATGTTTTGGCATCATTCCATAGTTTTTGGTTTACTGGTACTTTTCTTGGTAAATTGTTCTGAGACTATACCTTTTGGTGATTTAAGACAGAAAGAGATGTAAATGACCTGAATATCATAATAGTTTTCAAAACAGAGGTGTATTGCTCATGAGTCTAGTAATTCCAATTTGTATTTTTCCTAAGGTAGAAAGAATACACTAGGAAATACCCTTCCTTTAAATTTAATTACGCCATCTTAAAATGTCTTGTAATGTAATATTTGTGCTGAATGCTTTGATGCAGGTGTGCATGCTGAGTGGGGACAGTGCAAAGAATGAGATGAATGTGAGCATTCAGGGGTGGGCATAGAGCAATAATTGAGATTTTACAGTGGTGGCAGAGCCTCTACCAGTATCTAATCTTGTGGTTCCTCAATCTTAGGAAAAAAATACTATTGTGCTTCACTGAACCCTTATCTTTCTTCCTGCAAGAGTTGAGCATAGCCTGAATCTTTTTCATGATTCTCTGTTTTACTTTGAACACCACATAGCAAAATGCATCATCGATAAAACCAGTAAGCTCTGATCCTTGTTGAGTATACCACGTTTTCCCCACTCTCACCACAGAGAATGCTTTTAGGTAAGAGTGAAATTTGAGAAATATACATCCGACTAGTATGCCCAAATTGTGTCTACACAATATGTAAGCATCTTCTCAATTTGTAAATAATTAGTAGGAAAAAAATGTAAAGAAATAATAATAGGAGATCATGAGAATTGGAAGGACTAGGGAAAAGCACATCTCACTCTCTCACGATGAGAAAACTAAAGTGTACATGGGTTAATTGATTTTCTCATTATCGTTTAGCCATTAAGTGACAAAGCAAGGACTCCTGACTTCTGATGCAACGCCCCCCTCATCACACTATTAGATTCATATAAGGGAGAACTAGCTTTAGATGAATTCTCTGGTGCTTACTCAGCTGTTTCTTGTACAAACCTAAAGGTGTTAAACTCTATCCCATCTTCTACTAAGGTGCCCCCTTCCATCATTGGACTGGTCTTACTCTCTAATATTCTTAACAATCTCAAAATCTAGTTTCTTATAACTTGCACCCATGGGACCTGGTTCTTCTTAGGGCCACACACATTGAACCTGTTCCTTCTTTCCAGTTGTAGTACTTCAGCTATTCAAAGATGACTGAGGTTTCCTTGTCCCCACATCCCAAGCCTTCTATAATTTTCTTTTCTTGGATAAGCATTTTCAGTTCCTTTAGTCCTTCATATGAAGAAACTAGAAAAGTTTTTCCCCCCCTGCAATTTAATTGGCTGACTTGCCCCCCCTTTTTAATTTAAAATTTTGTTTAATTTTTATAGATCGCAGTTCACATTTCTCATGGCTCAGTTTCCCACACCCTCCCCCCAGTCCCTCCTGATCTTTTTGAGGTTGAAATTTAAGATTAGGAGTCCACTGTTATTTGGCAGAGGAAAGGCAACTTGGGATTTACCCTTGAAGAAGAATATGTCCTTCTCCATGTGAGTTTTCAGTTAGCCTGCCTCCCCTTCAGTGAAGACGGGGTCTGTGTGAATCAGCGGGACGGTGCCAGCAATGATACAGGCACATAATAGTTAGGGTTAGAAGTGGCTGCTTGCCATCCTGCACAGAGGAGACTTGTGTGATCAGCAAAAGGCCTTGCAGTTCACATTGTGTCTCTATTGCTGGCAGCATAAGTACAGGAAGAATTGAAAGTGAAAAGAGGGTTTATTTAACAGCTTTAAGATGCCTAAAATGTGTGTTTCCAGCCCTAAGGGACAAAAATCATTCGAGAATTTCTAAAATTGTTCAAATGAGTTCATCAGATTTTTTGGTGCATATTATTTGAAACCAACTGAAAAGATTTTAAGAGGCCAGGAAGGAATATTTGCATTCAGGTGATTAAAGATGTCAGAGGTTGAGGATTTTCCTTCGTGGGCATCAAATTGTAATCTTGTGCACCAAATTTCCATGTTTTTCAGACTCTCCGCTCTTCAGAGATCTTTCTTGGTGTTAAGTTAGGGGAGGAAGGGTAAGAGGCCGAGGGACTGGAGAAGGATGTGGGGGAAGAAACGGGGGGATGAGGTGTAGATTGTTCTTAATGATTCCCCCAAACAAACTGTGAATCAGTTATATACAGATAAGAGGACTAAGATCCATGGAGTTCCCGTTGTGGCTCAGTGGTTTACGAATCCGACTAGGAACCATGAGGATGCGGGTTCGAACCCTGGCCTTGCTCAGTGGGTTAAGGATCCGGCGTTGCCGTGAGCTGTGGTGTAGGTTGCAGACACGGCTTGGATCCTGCGTTGATGTGCCTGTGGCTGTGGCCAGTAGCAACAGCTCATTGGACCGCTAGCCTGGGAACCTCCATATGCCGCGAGTGTGGCCCTAGAAAAAGGCAAAAAGACAAAAAAAAAAAAGACTAAGATTCTAAAGTAAAACACAAATTAAATTAAAAAGAAAAGAGTAGATGCTGATGGTAACTTTATCTCCTCAAACATTTCATACTGTAGCTATTATTTTCCTTTTGTTTCTGGATAAAAGTGAAAAGGTTCATGTTTTGTTTGCAGCTGATATTGCCTAAAAAAGATAATCCGGAATCCAAGAGCAGAGGTAGAAAATTAACTCAGATGAAATAATTGTTGGAATAGAGGCTGTGTGTCCATGTGTGTGTGAAAAAGTGTGGGGAATGCATTTACCATCGCCATCTCTTTAGAGACAGACATTAGCTCTACCCCCCTGGCTTTGCAATATCCTGTAACCTTCCTTTCCATTTGCTTTACCTGTCAGGACTATGGTCACCTGGTTCAGCAGCTTTTAAGCCAGCTCTGAGAAGGAAGAAAAAGGACTCAAGGCCCTAGACAGTGTAGTTAGAGAACTGCTGTCTTAAATCCAGCCGCGGGTTCCTGGTGATTTACATTGCAGATCAGCCAGCATCAGACCTTCGCACTAGGAGGGCATGTGAATTAGAAGGCCGTGTTTTCCCAGTGCAAAGATGATAATTACGAAAACAATTTCAGGGACAAGATTTCGCTGTTTTCAACAGCTCTTCCAAGTCTCTGTTTACGATATTTCTTAGTTAAACGGGACATTCTACTCCGGATACCACTGAGGAGGAAGGAAAACCATAGAATTTCGGAGCTCCAAAGGGGGACAGTCTCACCCAGAGGGAAATTCTGAGAGACAGTGAGAGTTGGCAGCCTCCTCCATCCTTGTTGGTTATCCTTATTGTACCAAGTTCTCTTCTTTTGGTTTCCATGTCAATATTCCGTTTCTTGTCTCCTCTCCCCACCCTTTTTAATGTTCATTTGAGAGAAACGAGAGGATCAAAGGGATGGGGGGAGGGAGGTGAGAAAAAAAATAATATGAACATAAATCCTTTTGGGAGGATCATCCTAAAAGTAGAAGGAAAATTGACCCCAGCAAATGTCATCAAGTACCTAGTAGGTACTATCCAATTCCAGATAAAGTAGGCAAGGCTATGCCCTCCTCTCCCCACAGAGAAGAATAGGTGAACTCAATAGTTTAAGAGTCTATATGATTATCAGTGAACATATTAAAATGTGATTACTGCCTCGGAAGACACATAGGGGCACATCTGAGAGCACAGTTAATACTGGGATAGTCAGGAAAGTTTGAGGCTAGATTTGAATGGTCTGTTCACCAAGGTCCATGCTATGCAAATGTGAGGAGGAAGAGGAGGAGGAGAGAAGAGGGCACAAGAAATCTTTACAGAAGTGTGCTCATAGGATGTGAGAGTGGGACCATGGCTTCATCTCTCTCAGTTCACAGAAGGGTAAAGAAAAGCTGAACAAAATTTCTCTGAAAGTTCAAGTGCAGTTTTATAGGTGAGGCTCCCATTCGTTAGGAAGTTCATTGTCTGTCACGTCTGTCCACACATTCATGTATTATCCCTTCATCTCCCCATTCCTTCGCTCGCTCTTCCATTCCTCCTGAAGGACTCAGTCTGTTAGGAGAGCCAACTCCCTTCTCAGTGCACCAACAATTCCAACATTTATAACCTCATACCCCAAAACATTTTATTTCATTCTATTTGTGAATAAGAATAAGGTCAAACCTCAATTATTTATAGCCATGTAAGGGAATAGAGATGTTGACTGTGCCAAAAGGGCAGATAATCTTCAAACCCCCTCTATTTGGATGTGAACAGATTTTAATGCTTAAATAAAATGGGAGTTGTGCATGACATTTTGATAAAACACTCCGAAACAAAAACAAACACAAATGAACAAAGGAGAAAACAACCCCCCGAGCATAGCAAGAGAGCCACCCATTGAGAAGACCAGAGAAACCTGAAAAATAACTTAAACATGTACGTGTTTACACGGTAATATCAGAGGCAGACATCTTTTCCACCTTCCAAAGCTATTAGCAATGCCATCAGTTGATTCAACACCAAAGTTGATTTTGGTGGAGAATCCTCTCTTCACAATCATCCTTAATAGGTTTACTAATCATCACAAGGTTTACTAATATATTGCAAACTAATTTAATACATTTAAACTCAGTTTAGAAGAAGCTCCATATTTCTATAGACTTCAGAAATATTTAGAGAATCATTTTCCCGCTCCCACAATTTATTTTATGTTAGAGTTCCAAGTTTTCCGTGTAGGCAGATGATGCTGTTCTTCAAACACTTCATCTGACTGTCCAAAGATTGTGTAGCCACTGCATGTGAAAGGGAGCCTTCTCATATCTTTGAACAGAATAATGTAAGTGGCTTTGGTTGAATCGAGTGTGGTCACCATGACCCATGGAAGACCAATTATGAATGCCGTTATACAATAACCATTTATTTCTCGGCCTTTCTTTTTGGTTCCTAAGCTATCCTTTTCTGCACAATAACTTTGTTCTCCCCACTCCCAGATCATTTATAGGAAATATTTTTGAAAGTAATAATAAAGTGACAGAGTGGGGGCTGAGCCTTTTGCTATAATTGCTCCCTCGTGGTGCTGCCCGTATAAACATAGAAACTTATCACGGTCTGTGGGGGAGGAGGGAATGGGATGGATGGGGGTGATAGGAAATAGGCTTCCTATTCCTTTATCCTCCAGAAGCTTTCTGAGTCATCTGGACAAAGGATCACCTTTCCATGTGCTACTTTCCTGGTTTCTGAAATGGGTAGGAGACCACCTGGCTATAATTGATTTCCTAGGCAGAAGTGGTAACATGCGAATAGGCTCTTTCAACACCCATGTGGGTGGAGATCTGGATTTCATCAGTCTCAGGAAAACACTCATGTACTCCATAAGGCAGGGCCCTCAATGGGCATCGGGCTACAGCTGCCTCATGCATAGAACAGCAAAGTATTTTACGAGAGTATTTTCATGTTTAAAATATAAACGCAAGGTGTTCATCTCCGGGGAATAGAGACTTAATTCTTCTGACCTCTACAGCTCCAGGAGGACAGCAGACAGAAGACTAGAGAGGCTTTTCACTCTCATACAAAGAACAGTTTCAGTTCTGACCATACTTGGTCTGCCATGATACCTTTTACAGAATTTATCGTTCTATCTCTTTGCATCTTAGAAAGACAGATGCATATCTTCTCCCCTTCCTGGACTAGATATTTCTTGAGGGTAAAAACTAGATCTTCGGTGGCCTCTCAGTGCTAGGTGTGTGACTATCTGACACCTGATTGATATTTATTGAATCATCAAGCTCCTTAATTTCTCTCCTCAGTTTCCTCACCTATAATAGTGATTTCATAAGGGGTATTGTGAGGATTAAATAACATAATACATGTACAATGCCAGGCACAGATTTTTGATATTTGCATGGAAAATGGAAAATGTTGGGAGGGGGGATTCCTGTTTCCTGTGCTCTCTGGGAATAAAGCAGATGGAGTACAAAAACTTAAGGTTCTGAGAGGAAGATGCTGTGTATTAGAAGACTTTTTTTTTTGTCTTTGTCTTTTTGCCTTTTCTAGGGCGACACCCACGGCATATGGAGGTTCCCAGGCTAGGAGTCTAACAGGAGCTGTAGCTGCCGGCCTTCTCCATAGCCACAGCAACGCGGGATCTGAGCCGTGTCTGCAACCTACATCACAGCTCACGGCAACTTAACCCACTGAACGAGGCCAGGGATCGAACCTGCAACCTCATGGTTCCTAGTTGGATTTGTTAACCACTGAGCCACGACGGGAACTCCGAGAAGACATTCTTTATTGATTTTAGTCACTGAAAGTTATTATAAAAATTCAGATATTTATTTCACACCAACTAAAAAAATATCTTCCTAGGGATCAGTACCTTGTTGACAGGATGCAAATATAAAGAATAAAAGAAAAAAGTAATCATCACATTTCTAGTTAGGTTATAATAGTTTTTCATTCAGAGACTTGTTTAAAATTTGCTTTAGTCTTAGGGAAAATTTGCTAGGATTACTGTGTAACAGCACAATTCGGAAGTGATCAAATAGAGCTGAAGGAGGGAAAAAACAAAAGCTTTAAGCAGATTCTAACGTGGTTGGGCTAAAAGACACAGAGCAATGCTGGACTGTGTTCATACCCAACACACTGCTTGGTATGATTTTGGCCCAGAGGAGATTTCTGAAGTTCTCTGTGTTTGTCATGGTCATGGTCCTTCAGGCTGAGAGGATTTTTGTTGCTTTTTTTTTCTCCCTTCATAGCCTTCTAAACAAGGATATAAATTTTCCAGAATGTTCATTCTACCCGTAAAAGAATGTGACATAGCTAGCCGTATCAGACAAGTGCATCCTGCTCCTCAGTGAAAGGATTCTAAAACTTAATGAATCCTCACGTCCACTAATGATGTCTGGATGCTGCAGCAGCAGTCATTACCCTAGATTGTTTCTGACACTGGCGTCTTCATCTCACCCTGCAAGCATTCTTCAGTTTCCCGCAGCAGACGCCGAGCTTGCTTAGCAGATAAGTATAGGTCTATGAGAGCAATTGACATTTAGGAAACATTTTAGAGCCATGCTGTTCAATGTGTTAGCCATTAGCCATGATGCGGCCATGGTAAAGGGACATTGATCAAAAGGTAAAGTTGTTTCTCTGTCCTCCTAGCCACATTTCAAGTCCTCATTGGTCATATGCGTTAGCAGCACATATGGGGACAACACAAATTTGAAACGTATCTATTATTGTAAAAAGTTCTGTTGGATGTACTGCACTAGACTGCAGGTATAAAGCAAGAAAAGTTACCGGTTGCCAAGAGAGAGCAAGTATGTCCTGTTTTAAGAAAGCCCGACATGTGAAAATGTAGGCTTACGGAAAGAATAATTTAGGAAGATTTAATTCCCCTCAGATGGTAATTCATAATAGGTTCTATTCAACTACCTCCATGATTTTTAAGTGTCTATGGATCCTTAATTACACTTGGAAAGCATTAAAAGATAAATTAAAAAAGCAAAATAAATATATAAAATATAAAATAAAATGGAAGGCTTTAATGAAGCCCCGCGTCCTAGGTAGACATGCAACTGGAAAATTTTATCCAGGTGGTGGAGTTGATATTTGAAATATATATCCACATATATATTTGAAACCAGCCAACCTGGATTTGGGTCCTAACTTTGCCTCTTGCCAAATGGTGGCCCTCTTGGGCAGCAACAGGGAAAATTTACCCAACAGAATTGTCCTAAGGATTCATTGTATAAGCATATGTGCAACACAGAAGCTTGGTAACTTCTAGGTCCTTTCTCAGTTCTTCTCTTCTTCCTCACCTCCTTCTCAGGGTCTTCTTTCTTTTGCCTTCGTCTTCCCTTGTGTCCTGGCACTGGGAGCCTGTCACTTTCACTCTGACCACTCTGTTTCAGGATATAGCTGTGATGGCCAGATAAACTCCTTTCTCTTTCTATGACCTCCCCCTGACCAGTCACCCTCTCAGGTAATACCATGTTTTCATTCTGTCAGAATGTATGTATCCCCCTGGGAAAGAACACTAGCAGAGAGAAGCTCATACCCCAGAGCAGGGCACTGATGGAGACATTTCAGGCACCTGCTTTTATTCCGTGAGTTACATCAAAGGGAGTAAACAGCATTAAAGTAGAAATTGGGCAACTGGGTTATAAGTCTCAGTGCTGACAGCAATTTCCGCAAATCTTGTATTGCATGGTAAATTCCTCACTTATAAAATGGAAATGTTGGGCTAAAAAGTTTCTTACTGCTCCTTTCTGTTCAGACTTCAGTAAGAACCACTAACTGTCTCCCAGCTAGACTGGCAACTCTGTGAAGACAGGGACCTGGGCTGCCTCTTCCCTGCTGTGTCTCCCAGGGTCTGGCACAGTGCTGGTCATTTAGTAGCTGCCCAGAGCATATCTGGGTTGAGTGGGTGGTGGAGGTAATCCACCTCCCTGGTGTGTGCTTTTCTGCTGGACTCAGTGTCTCCATCACTTGCTGCTATCGCTCCACTCAGCATCTTGTACCCCACTCTTTCTGGTATCACCACTGTTGTACGTTTTCTCTTTAGAAAATCCAAGGGGCTCCATTGCATTACACCATCATTCCTGATTTCTCCATAAAGCTGTGGCTTGAAAACAAACTGTACTGTGTAATTATCCTTGCAACACTCTCCTCGAAGACTTCCAATTTGATAAAATTACCAAGATTTAAAAACATTAAAACAAAAATGAGCTTGTTAGAGTAAATTAGGCTTCATAAATATGTTCCCCTTTTATTACAAAACATTGATTTCTGTGGTCACCTTCTCTAAATTATTGAAAGTGGAGTGGACTGCCTTAATTGGCAAGGAGAAATATCAGCAAGCAAGTACCATGGAAACAGAGGAGGGGGCTGCATGGGGTAAAGAACAAATAAAGAGGAGTAGGGGACAGAGCTGGCGACACAGTCAAGCAGAAATCATTGTGAGGAAACACTCATGCCTGCCTCAATGAAGCCCTGTTAGAATATTAATACTAGTCTGTGAAAGGAGTGGACAAATAGTATGCTGAGGGGTCAGGATAAATATGAAGCCTCCTGATTGCATAGCAAGAATGGAAATTCTTGCTTCCCAGGCGGGAAAACCTTTGGTTATGATATGGAACGTGTCCTTGGCCTAATACAGACTGACCAGCAGAACTGCCCTGGGGTCTTACTTTTGCCCTGTACCAGGATGGCTTTGACCTCTGGACTCTGAACGTCCCCATCTGACACAGTCAGCAATGCTTGCTGACCCCACTCCTCACTGGGCTCTTGTGTGGGTTTACCAGCTTCCAAATAATCTACTTTAGGCTCTGAGCTCCTTGGAGATCACAGTAATCAGTGTGGAGAAAACAGAGTGGCCCTCTCTGGAGCCTCCTAACCACCAGTTTGGAGAGGAGAGCCGTGGCTGTGGCCAGTCATAATGAATTCCCCATGGGGGCTGGTCAGAGGAAGGGCAGGGGAGGGGGCAGCTGCCAGCCTCTGAGCTGCTGTTCCCAGGACATAGTCATTTTCAGCACTTGGCGAGCAGCCCCCTCCACACTGGAGGACGGGCCCAGAGAGAGGCAGAGTTTCCTGAATCAGGGCCAGTGGGAACTTCCAGAGGTGATGACCTCATGCTGATTATTTGCTCTTGGGGAAAAGGGCAGGCTCTCTGTTCTAACTTTGCTTAGCGAGGCAAATCCTCGGGAGCCTGCTGACACGGGCTAACTTCTTTAGGAAGCCTTCTGAACACTGCTGCTCATCAATACCTGGGTCAAATTTGATTAGAAAGAGAACTGCAAACAGTAAAAATAACAACAGTAGTCGTCATAGCATTTACTTGCTACATATCAGAAACTGTTGTATGAATTTTTATATATGGTCACTCAGTTTACCTTCAGGAAAACCTTATGAGATATGTACTATTATTATCCTACTTTACAGGTAACAGTCGAAGGCATAAGAGGGTAACTTGTCCAAGACCATAGGACAAGTAAATGCCAGTAAATGGTGGCATCTGAAATGTGAACCTAATTATTTGGCTTCAGAGTCTGGACTCTTAGCCACAACTAAGAACACTCCCCTAAAGTTGAACATCCCTTAAAGACGTATTTTGGGCCTAACATAAACTATGCCTTGTAGGCGTTTGTGAATTTGAGTTCACCTTCTGAGGTGGGGCAGGATAGGGGAAAATACATACCCCCATTCAGGATGTGTAAATTACTTGCTAGATCCCTTTTTAAAAAATTATGAAGAATTTCCAGATGTGCATATTATTAAGCCACGGAGCATTAAACCAAGCATGGGCTCCTTCTGAAGGAGGCGTGGGGGACACCTATGAAGCTGGCCCACTGCCCACACGAACAAAACAAAACCAGACCTGGAATACAAAGAAAGTACAGTATATTTGTAAAAGGAAAGTAGAATGAAAATGCTTAAGGTGAAACCTGTAAGAAAGATAGCATGCAATCAAAAGTGGAGGATAGGCTTACTCTAGAACAGAAGCTACAAAATTAAGACCTCATTACTCACTAAGGAGTCAGGAGCTGGGGTCCGGCGCGGGCACGGTGGTGCATGCACGTCACATTGAAATCTCCCACCCTCCAACCCCTCCCCTTAACTGTGTCATTAACTTACACTTGTTCTGAAACAAAGATTTCTCAAGCTCTGGCAGAGTAGGTGTGCAATATTTTCATACCTTTAGAGCTGCAGGTCAAAACCCGCTGTGACTGAATCCATGGGTGACAGGAGCCCAGCTGCATTATATTATCTCGGCTTCTAAATGACCACAGCCTACACAACTGCTTGTGTCATAATCAGGCACTTGAGAGATATGAGAGACCAGAGAAGAAAAGGTCTAAAGGGTATTTTTAGTTCAACTAAGCTAGCTCCAGGGGCCTGCTCAGGGTCAACATGCAAGTTGCCGGGGAAGGAGCAGCATAATGACCATTATTTACAGCTTTGCACAGCAAATGTGGAATTTTATACAGTAGCTGTAATTTGTTTTCTGTGTAACCAACACAGATTGTATTCCAGTCCCTGAGATCTGTTGCTTAACAACTGAAAAGTAGAGCAGGCAGCAGGCCATCGCTTGACTCCAGGGCCTCCCTTGTTGCTCCTCCTCCAGTGCCTTTCATGCCTTCAGCCCCCATCTAATCCTTGTCCCCCTCCATCCCCTCGCTGCCGTCCCCACCTTGTACCTGGGTCCAGGACACACATGATCCTGGCCATCTCAGAACAGCCTTGCTTCGGTCTGTGTGCTCAGAGCTGCATCTCAAGTAGGCTCTGGGCACATCTGGCTGCACAGTAGGAGTGCCACACTCCAAAGTGCAAAAATAAAACCACAGAAGATCAAAAGAAAAGCATCGTAGGCAAGAAATTACCCTTATCTTTATCTCCACAGAATCCATCAAGTACAAGCATCTAAGAGATGGCAAGCAGTAAGATAACAAAAGGGAAGCCAGAGGAAATTAAAAGCAGCCACCAATCATTAGCCCTTCAGCTGGCCTGGTAGGGTCTAAAAGGCTCTGAGAGGGCACCCCACTGATAGAACCTTCATTAGGAATGGACGCAAGCAAAATAGACAACCTGCTGATCATCAGGCCTTAAGATGACAGCCTGGCTAAGCAAAGTTATAACAGGAAAGCTGGTTTTATTTATCCATTGCACGTGGTTTAGATTGTTTTCCCTCTTGCTTAGTCTATTCACTCTTACCTCATCTTGGGGTTTGATGCTTTGCTTGGTGAAATGTGGCTAATCTTCATCTCCCTGCACCTGCAACTGTGTCCACGGACTCCTGTAGGTAGATAATCCCAGTGAAGCCCAGCGAACTCCACCGTGGTGATTAACACAGCTGTGAATATCTCTTTTTCTAGCAGGGATTTGTATCTCACATCAGCCTCTAACCTGTTGACTGGGTCGAGTGTCCATGTATTTAGCATAAAATCAGCCTGCCGATGCCTGAGCAAATGTAGACAACGTATTGGAAATGTGTTAGTAATCCACCAAGATTTTTTCTGGAGCATATTTCACTTAGACGTGTAGAGTAGAGACCTGAGTCAGTTTTGAGCTTAATGCCCTCTTTATAGTATCGGTGATTTATTCAAATTGGGATATAACTGATTATAAATGGCAAAGAAGGTTTGGACTAAAGGTCAAAATCCTGTCATTCTGATCTCTGTTATTTATAGAAAACCATGTGCTACAGCTTTGAGTCCATTTATACCATATGGTTGCATATTTTTTAATATTTTATTGTTGAGTCAGGCTGTTATGTTCAGTTGTTCAAGGAATGCACTATGTAACTCCAGAGGAGCTGTTCGTATTTATAATTATTGTGGATAGTGCCCTCTGGAGTTGTACAATTGAAAATATGCATGGTCATATGCAGCAGCCCCAGGTATATCTGTTCTCCTGAGACAAAACCAGTCATCTATTCAATAGCAGAGAGTAATAATACAGAGATGACGGTTCAGTCCCCGCCTGTCAAAAAAAACGATGACAAAGACAAATACATGGAGCCAGAAAAATTGCACTGAATGACCTAAGACATGGTGTTAATAGAGTGAGTGTTATTAACTCTACTTGAAGAAATCAAGGGAGACTTCACAGAGGAGATGATATTAGACTGTCTTCTTGAGGGGTGGGTTGACATGGAGTGAATAAAGAATTCCAGGCAGTGGAATCCTTGTATAAAAGATGTAAGATAACAAAGGATGCAGCTTGTGGAGGTAAGGCATTCTTTAGCGCTAGAAAACAATGGGGACAGTGGGGACAGTGGGGACAGGCGAGAAGGGGTACAATGAAAGACATAATTAGAAGGTGAATTAGGTCTGGATCACTAAGGACCCTTGTTCAATTGTTTGGACAGCTAAGATAAAATTTTATCAATAAATGAATTCAACACTGATGGCCGGGCCATACGCTCCAAACAGAAAAATGACAGCCAGTGAGACTGTCTTGCCTATAGAGGCAGCAGAATGTTAAAAGCGTGAGCTCTGGAATGGGAATGCATGGGCCATCCCTCAGACTTATTTAATCCCATAGACACAGTGTCATTAGCTCTTAAAGGGAATTCATAATAGTGTCTGCCTCATAGAATTGGTGTGAGTTTTGCATGAGATAATCTATGATTTAGCTCATGTGCCAGAGTGTCTGGTGTTTAGTAATTCACAGTTAAGTATCAGTGGATCTTCTTATACTGCTGCCACTTGTCTTTCTGCTCTGGCCCTCCTCTTCCTCCTCTTCTTCCAATTATTATTAATTGTTGTTGTTGCTAATTTCATGGAGCCCGCTGGGCAGATTTTCTCCTTAATCCTGCTCTGACTAGATTATAAATAACCGGTTTGGTTTGGGTGGACAGCAAACCTTGGGTCATCTGAATATTTCTGTGCTGTTAACAGCCCCCCAAATAGAGGAAAATGAGGTTTCTTAAGTATTTTTCCTTCACACATCAAATAACCACTTTTTTTTTTCTTTAAAGCTCTGCTACTGCCTTTGGCTTACTCAGCTATGGGACACAGGAACTGTTTACTGTTCATTGCTTTATCATAGTTTTTTTTTTTTTTTTTCCTCCTAAACTATATCAAGTCAGTTTAAACTATTTTAAAAGAAACCTCTAGAAAGGAGAACCCTTAATCTGGGAGTTTGCCTTTATGGCTGCTTTCCCTTTTTCCTTATAAGCACACATTCAGAGAAAGAAAGGGAGGGAGGGGGAGGAGGAAGGGAGAGAGGGAAGAAGGGAGGGAGAGAAAGAGACAGATGGATTGATTAATATCATTGGCTTCCTCTTTAAGTAATAGTACAGTCTCTGTATTTAAGCTGACAACACAGGCATCTCTTCAACATTTTAATTAAATAATGTTGTAGTGAGCCTTTCTGCTTTTCTGATGACAAGTCCTGGCTCATAGTCAAAAGCTCTCAGTTTAGCTTTGACAAGATGAGGACACTTCTGAGAGACCAAGGGCCCCCTGTAGCTTAATGCTCCCTTTTTCTTTTCATAACAACATTTGGTGTGTGACTAGAACATAATGTTTGGGCCCAACAGAAAATGGTAGGGAAACAAGCCTTTTACCAGCCTTTCAGATCTCTTTCCAGAGGTGCACTTACAATGTCCTTTCTTTTTAGATACCAGTGTTGCATAACCCTAAAACCATTGTGAGAGTGACCTCTAAGGTATGGCCAGCCAAGAACCTTGCTCCAGACTCCCTAGCCTTGACAAGCCCCGAGCAGCTAGCCCTGCAGTGAGTCAGCGAGGCACATGGGAGAGGAGAAGCAAGGGGACAGCTCCTTTAGCTGGTGATCAACAGCCTTGAGTCTCTTAGCCATGAAGTCATTCATGAGTCTGACTCTCTAAAACCATCATGAAGTAAAAAAACACAGGTTTGTCTGACCCTTCACACACCTGGACTACCCTTTGGGGTATCTTTTCCCTTTTAATGGGTGAAACAGGGAAACCAGCCTTTACTGAACTATATTTTAGGCACCTAGTCGGAGTTTCATAAACGCCACCTTGATCTTGCATTAATTGCCAGACCTTCCCCTTTTCATTTTTACAGTTACATCACTTGAAGGTCAGAGTTCATACCAGAGTAAGAGACTAAAAACCGGAGTCCAGACTCACCTGATCAAAAGTCTTTTTACTTTCTGCTACTTTTTATAGCATTTAACATTTCTTCACATTGCCCCTAGAAAAAGGTGCAGTCTCCTTCAGAGATGCTTCTTGGTTCCTGTGGACCCTCTGGGATCACACTAAACATCCCTGATAATCTGTGGGTTCTTAGGAGAAGAGCTACTTCATTGCTTTAATCTATAAGTAACTTGGGGGCTAAGTGATATGGGTGAATATCAGAAACCATATGGAGCAAGAAAAGCCAGATGAACACCCTCTGGTTCCATTTAGAAAAGTTCAGAAGGAGGCAAAACTAATGGACAGTGTCAGAAATCAAGGTAGTGATTATTTTTAGAGGACAGGAAATGAAAGGGGCCCGGGGCCTTTTGGGGTACCAGTCATGTTCTGTTTCATGAGCTAGAGCTGAAAAGAGGACAGTTTTCAGTTTGTGAAAATTAACCAAATCGTATACCTATGACGTGCAATTTTCTGTGTGTATGTTCTAATTCAATTTAAAAATTTCTAAAAGTTGCATCAGGCTTAGAGCTCAGAGAGTTCTGAAGCAACTTCTTTGAATTATCTGACACCTTTACAATGTGTTGAAATTTTCAGAGGAGAAATGACAATACTAGTTTATAAAAGAAAAAACATCTTAGAAAATTGCCCTCTATATCTTTCCTTTATTGGTGGTGTTTCATCTGCTATGTTGGGCTTAGTATGAAAATTTGATTCCCAATATGTGATCATGGTTTAAATCCTCCCATTGAAATTCAGAAGTAACTATTCTCCTTTTTTTCCTTCCGCTGTAAGATACCAATTATGATGAAATGTGGTTCATGTTTTAACCTTACTGATCATTATAGTAATCACTGATGTATTTTGCCGTATATGTAAAAGGTTAGTACATTAGAATTGTGTTGGATTTCCAGTCCCTGCTAAAGTATATCTTATTGCCTTAAGAATAAAGGAAGTTCCTACCAAAAGGAAAATTTTGGAATAGTAAGACACTATGATTCTGGCTAGAAAATCTATGTACAATGTAGTAATTGTTTACATCCTGTTAGGATCCACCTGCCACAAAGTTAAGTATGAAAAATAGCCTGCTTTAATTGAATGCTTATTACCTACCAGGCATTGTTTTAAGCATATGGAATTGGGTTGGCTCACTTTTCAGCCCATTGGGAGAGATCTCCTATTATCTCTCTTTTGCAGATGAGGAAACAAAGGTACATATATGTTACGTGCCTTTTCTCAGATTATATGCCTCAACAGCCTTGAGTTTAAAAAAAAATGGGGAGACATTCTCATGAATTAAAGAACAGTGATGATTATATGAAGAGAGTATTGAGTTCCTTTGATGGAGAGGAAAGAATGGGGGATGGTGCAGGAGGCAGCAAACGGAGTCACTTGGGGTAGCTTCGTAAAGGATGTTGATGCAGAAGGTAAGACTCTGGATATAGTTCAGTGCCCCATCACTTCACAGGATCTGTTCACTGTTCATTATAGTGCCAAGCAAAATAATGGAAGGCTAAATATCACAGTTGGCCTGGGGTCCCCCTAAGCACTTTGGTCTCCAGTTTACTTTTCCTTTAGGCTATAGTTCAAGAAAAGCCAGTATCCATGTGTTTCCTTAAACCAAGTTCACATTCTGGAGACCTTTTTCTTTCCACCCTAATGCACATTCATTGCAAAAGTGTCTTCAAAAGGCAGCTTTATGCCTAGTGATGATAATAGATGTTTAACTCCTATCTCTATGTCTTGCATGTGGGCAGAGAGGTTTGTTGAATAAAATAAATGATTATAGATTAATCAAAGAAATGAATCAAGTCAGCGTATCTGCTAACCATCATGCTTGAGAAATCCTTCATATGCTTGCTACTCTCTTCCCTTTGTTAGGATCCTACCACAAATCAGTGAAATCTTATACCTTCTTAAGAAAACCCTACGGAAAGTGATATGAATGCTAGATAAGAAAGAGGAGAAGGAAGACACTCTCTGTGTATGGGAGCCTTGGGTACCTGGGATGCTATTTCTCTCCCTGCACCTGTGGTGCACAGCAACCTATTGACTCTTGTCTGCCCTGGTGAACTAATTACCATGGAACTGGTGAGCCATTAAAAACACTTCCAGACATCCCTGCACTTAGAGGCTGATGTCCAGGCCCTCTCACTTCCAGTTCCTTTGCTGCTTCTTACTCTGTTTTGTGTTTCATGATGATGTTCATCATGGATAATATTTACTGAGTACTTAATTGCTTATAGGGCACTGTGTTGAGTGCTTTACAAACATTTTCTCAATGGGGACAACAGTCCTGAGAGGTGGGCTGTCATACTTTCCCCCAGTTCACAGTTTTTCATTTGAGAAAATAGAAGCTTAGTGAGATCCTGTGATGTGCCCAAGGTCATCATAAGTGTTGGAGTCAATATTCAAGCCCATATTGTCCTGATACCTAAGCTGGCACCCGCTGTAATGTACTGTATCTGCCTATGGCAATTCCATTTCTACATTCCTCAGCTCTTTACCCAATGATCTGATTTGTTTAAAGCATTGGCTTCAGTGATTTTGACTTGAGAACTCTTGCTCAGTTGGCGCCCGCCCTCTGGCTTCATCACTGTACTCTGTGATCAAAGCCAGGCCTCGGACCCCAAGTCACTGAGTTGGCACCACTCCCAAGCCTCCCATGAACCTCAGGCAAGTAAAAGACCTGACAGACCTGCCTTGAGATACCTTCTAAGAGGGAATTCTAAATTTTTTGCATGCTTGAACAGATGGATGGAATAACATTCTTCCAATTTTTGCTTGCAAAGGTGGAGTTGGACTTGAAGAAATAGATACAAAGCAAAAACCCATTCCATATTTAGTTAGCCTCAAAAATACGCATGACCTGAGAGCTCCCTATTTATCTCACCTCCCTACTTCTGCTGCAAATGTTTGATGATGCTACCGCTTACAAAGCACAAATCTGCAGGGGCCTCTGAGCCCCTTTGGTACACTCTTTCCCATGATTAGGTAAATGTCAGCGGAAAATCACCATGTATTTAGTGTTTTAATAAAACTACAGTGTTGTTTATTTTGTGGCCTCAGGTTTCAAAAGGGAAAGAAGGAGCCACATTAAACCTTGCCACTAAAACTGCAGCAACTCCCTCCAGGATTCTTATAAATGTTATCCTCCAGCCACCCGAGCTATGTTTTCACTAGAACGTCCTCCACTGCTAATTCTAGTCGATAATCATAGGACTGGCTAGGGTCATTTTCAGGCTTCAGGAAAGAAATAGAATCCAGATTGTGTGTCACAAGAAACATAACTTTAATTCCTAACTTCCAGTTCCTTGATGACAAGGTCACTGAATGCCAAACTTAGATCATGGAACAGTAATTCTACCAAGAACACACAAGCATGAAATCTATCTCAGCTTCTATTGCCCTGCCTAGTTCTCAAAGGGCTTCGTTGCCACCTCCACTGCCAGTGTTAAGCACTAGCTTTGTGTATTGCACTGTCCAGGACACTGGCAAAAATGAAAGGGTGAATCACCCAGCTTCTCTGGTCAAAAGGAGGTGACTTCCCAGGACCCATCAGGACCAGGTGTCTCTGAGATATCATCTTAGGTGTTATTGACACAGTCATCTACTTGTGTTTGTAGTAGGTTGTCACATATTTGAAACAACACAGCAACATACATTAACTCTCATACATGGCTGCGATCACCATCTTTTCAGAGAGTTCCTATTTTTAAGAGGGAAGAGAGGACCCAATGGCTTTGGATACTAGAGACCTGGAGTGAGAAGAAAGGCCCCTGACAGAGGATGAGAAAGGGAGGAAGGGATAAAACAGTGCTCTCCACCTCACTCCTCTGACAGACCCATCCATGTGCAAATTGAATCGTATTTTGTACAGTTGTAGAGAACATTATAAGGTTTCTATATATGATAATAAATAAGTTGGAGACTCCCAACCTTGTGACTAAATATTACTATTTAACACGTATTTATTGAGCTATTATTATTCATGATCCTTTCCATTAATTTCATGTTCTGTTTCATACAGTTTTTTTTAAATTACCAAAACCCATGTTTTCTGTACTGTACAAGTTCCCCTGACTTTTAAACAAAAGGCCTAAATGGAAGAGATAATCTTTTATTGTATAAAAGCAAATAATTTGTTTCTTTCGTTTTGTTAGAATTCTTGGGCACAACCATGAGCAGGGTCCTGGCCCCAGTCCACTCAGCAGCAAATAACATGTCCATGAAATGGCTACGGACTGAACCATAGCAGATGTGAAGATCAGCTGGCAGAAACCACCTTATTTTGGAAATGTGCTAAGACAAGAAATGCTGAATACTAGCAAATAAAAAGGAAAACATTCACTGTAGCTCTAGATACTCACTATCTTCCAGTGTTAAGGATATATAACCACTTCCCTGGATTCCAGAATAAATGAGAAGGGTATTAATATAAGGGACCGGAACATTCATTTGGAATGGGGAAAATGGGATCAGAATTAGGAAATTGACTCATGGAAGAAATCCCACGGAAGGAGTGGGGGAGGGTGGTAGAAAGTCCTCTAATCTCTGCCTACACTTCCTCGCAGCTGTGAGAGGGAAAAGAACCAAGCAGACAGTGGCAACAGAGCTCCTTCTTGGGGTGAGAGCTGTTCTGTTGGAAGACCTTTTAGTCAGCAAGAACGGCTGTGGGCCTGTCTTCTGTGGGCAAGCCAAATGCAAGTGCCTCCTCAACCGGAACTCATACTCCTCTCGTCTTCCTAAGGCAGAGCCCTCGTTTTCTTCTCTTTTAGGGAGTCCCATACAACGGCTGATGTCAGCAGATGTTAAAGTTTGATTTGCCTGCTTCTACTACATCTGAGGCACGCTTTATCAAATCAAGGGTCCCCTGACTGGGGAGACCTTTTAACACCTGTCCTGGGGCCAGGATTATGGTGCAGAAATGAGGGTGAGGAGCAGCAGGGGCAAAAATACATGTCTCCATCTTTGGGCTAGATGCCTTATTTATCCTGCCATCTCAGTGCTCCGGCAACCTGGATCAGTGACCAGATCTGAGCCCCTGAACTGAGTGGGAAAGATAGGAAGACGCTGGAGTGTCTTCCCTCCTCCTGATCAGATTCAAGCCGGGTTTCTCCAGCCCTGCTGCAGACCTGTTACAGAGGACGAGCAGCAGCACCTGCTTACTAAACTTTCTTTCCTGTTCCCCAGAGGGCACTTCAGAACTTTTCATCTCTGAACCTAAATACCCTTTGTAGTCTCTGTCATTCTGCTTATTTCTTAACTGCATTTTGTCCTTGCTGCTCCTTGTGCAACGTCTGAAAAAGCTAACTGTACAAGGAGTCTGACATTTGAGAGACTAGATGTCTCCAGGTGCTGTAGATGTGCCAAAAGCGAACAACCACCTGGTTCCAAAAAGATGGGCCAGGAGGAGGCTAGGAGCACCACGAGTGTAAATCTGAGGGCGAAGGAAAAGGAGAAATGTTGTCGCTATAGAGTAATCTAAAACCTTGAGTGGAGAGCGTTTCAGCTGCCCGTTTGCCCACCATGGAACCTCATGCTGACTTTCTCCTTTTCTTCCTTCTCTTCCTCTTCCTTCCCTCACTTTCCTTCTCCACCTCCATCTTTCTGTTTTCTCAAAAACTCCATCTCCTTCTCTTGAACATACTTCCTCTAGTCTTTTTTTCCTCAAGGAAAATTACTTGTTTTAATTTTTTTTTTATTCTACATGTCCGCTGAATTATAATATTGGTGCATATCTTAGTTACTTTAACTGGCTGGTGAGCAGAGAGCATGACTTCACACCAGGCCAGAGAAGATAAAAATTCAAATAAAAAGTCCAGTTTCCCTATATTTCAGCAAAGAATTGGTCTGTTGACTCGGTTACAATTCTAATTCTTATAAAGACAAAGAGAAGGTGGTAGATTTACTTATAGAAGTCTGTTAAAAATTAAATGACCAGGGGTGCATAGTAAATATAATTTTATCCCCCTAATAAATTGTGTGGGTTAGGATTCATAATGCATTGAAAATAATTTAAAAGACAATAGACATTACATATACATTTATGCTCTGTGGTGTCAATAGGAAAAATATGAGTCAAATACTGGTATTATATATAGAGAAAAAAGTTAAAAACTGAGTCCAACTCTTTGAGTTTGAATCCACTCATATTGTTCTTTGTCTACAGTTCTATGTTGTTTATATTAGCAACTGCAGGGTATAACCCATGCAAAGGAAACAAACTGTTTAAAATGGTGCTAGCACTGTGTCTTCAAACAGTGCACATCATTAACACAAACTGAAATGTTATGTAAATCTTTTTGAGAAGCAGACATTTCTTGAGCACCTGACTGGTTACTGGTTATTTTTAGGAAGAGAACGTCCAGGAGACAGTGGAAGGGATGGAGTCGGGCTGCCTTGGCTGGTTTGCACTCCCTTTGCTGCCATTCTCCTATTCACATCTCCATCTGCCCTTCCTTTGGCAAATCTCTCTTTTGGGGGTTCTGCTTTTAACTTCTTTTCTTCATCACACCCCTCATTTGAATATAACTAATTCAGCCTGCTGCTTGCTGCTGAGCACAGCAAGAAATCCACATCAGTACCCCTGCACAAAATGCTTTCTACTTTTACAAAACCAAAGGCCAAACTAGTTTCACAATGGAGATGTTGAACATAAAAGTTGGCTCCATCATAATGTCCACCCAGTGGTTATGTGAACGGTTGTTTATAACTTGTATTCAGCTTTCTAGCCAAGCACTAGTGTCGCCTAAAATTGCTACTGTGAGAAAACCAAAATGCTATTTTGTAAGACAAGACTGTTCATCTAAGCTTTGGAAAACTGCTCTTCTTTCTGCAGAGCTTGCTAAAGAAAGATAAACAACGCTACCCAGACAATGGGTAGCTGGGGAACAGTGGCTCTTTATTAGGTTACATATGACTGTGGGGATGAGCAGAGACGTGTACTTTAAAGGCGGTTGCCTTCTTGTGGGGTAAAATATGTTAAGTATTAGCAGTCTCCACAGATCCCTGAGTTGACCTTCTGTGGGTCTGTTACTGAGAAATTGATCAGCCCCTTGTTTCTCCCACGATCACATTAGAAGCTTAATTTGGATATTGTTATCTACTCTTCTTCTATTGTGATGATAATTTAAACAACTAATTTGGCTTAAAATAATCAATTATTGGTGTCTGATAGTGGATGATCAGTGGATCTCCCCCTTAAATATTTGCCAGGCATCATCTTGACTTCTAAAGAAGCTAAGTATAATAAGTAATGGAGTGCCTGAAGATATGTTGGATTTGTGTCTGAGGGCAGAATAAAATTTTAAATAATTTATCTGACCTGCCTAGAATTATTAAATTTCAAATGAACCAATTAATAATAAAATCTGTGCAGGATGATAGTAATAATCTAGTTTTTCCATTTAGCCTGAATTTTGAATCAAATAGATAATTTATTCAGTGATAATAAATTTGTGTCTTAATAACGTGAAATGATCTCAGGGATTGGCTGCCATCTTCAGAGCTATCAGGAAAGAGATACAAGTGGCCTCATGGGGGAATTCAGTAATTCCTAGCAATGCAATCAGATGAAAGTAGTAACTTACTCCCATCACTGCTGCTGAGTGCCTCCTGGGCTACGGGGATGAGAAATAGAGGATGATGCTTAGAGGGAGGAAAAGCTGTTTCATAAAGACCTAAGAATCAGAGCCTGTGAGTCTTGGTGGAAAAATAGCAAAGGTGGCATGTAAATAAGTTCTCATAAGATGAAAAAGCATTCCTTAGTAAGTGGGAAGGCTGGAAGTTTTCAGATGTTCTATCATCCTAACTAGTATGGAGTCAATCCCAAAGTAAGCCCGGGAAAGAGTGAATGAATATGAAGCAGTAAAGTGCCTGGGGATAGAACCAGAAAAGTGGTGTAGAATCCAGGAACAAAGTGCAGTCATAGTGGTGACCTCTAACTCCTTCGCTAAGAGTCCGAGGGGACTATTAAGGTGCACGGCTGGTGAGAGAGGTTGAGACAAGTCACAAAGCTAAGGCTTCTTAGTTTCCTCTCGGTGGGAGGGTGTTGTCCTTCTAGACTGATGTTTGGGACACCTACTTGCTTGGCAAGACTCCTCTAAGTTTACAGTAGGGTGTTTCCATGAAAGTTTGTCACAGTAGGGTGTTTCCATGAAAGTTTGTCACAGTAGGGTGTTTCCATGAAAGTTTCCATGAAAGCTAGTCATTTTCAATGGAATGTATTAACTCAAATGGGAGAAATGCTTTGAAACACATACTTAGGCCTTGAAAACAGTTTTAAGGCATCTCAGTAGAAACAAAACTCTCTCCTCTGTAGACCCAGAATATCCCCTGCAAGGGAGGCTAACAATAACAACAACAAAAAAACACACAAAAAAATAAAGCAAAAAAACCCCCAAACCAAAAAAGCTACTGTGTTTGAAATAAATGTTATTTTTCCTCTGTTTCCCTTTTAAAAATCAGACCCCTGTGCTCAGTGTTAAAAGTCAAAAAACCTTCATGAGGAAATATTGGCCAATTTTCTGGTGTATTATCTCTGGGAATAGTGCTTTGCACATCTTTTAAAATTTGAATCCTGTCTTTCCTCCCAATCTAAGAATTTTTATGGTAATCAAAAAATGCAGTGAATAGGCTTGTGCCTCAAACCTGGTGCCTGCTTCCAAGACAGACTTTTTATGCCTTGCTTATTTCAGTTAGGGCAGTATTGTATATGGCACAAAGCTGGCCTAAATATATTATTTTCCACCAGGTATTGCTGTCTATTCTATTATGTATAGGTACTTACCATGACTTGGAAAGATAAGATTCTGGTAAATGAATCTGGACTTTGCTGAATCGATTCTGTAATCTGTAAAATGGGATTACTTGAAGTGACAGAGAGTTCTATTAGTATTATACTCAGCTCTAACATCACAAAACTTAATGAGCTACTCACAGGGCCAGTTCTAAAATATATACATCTTATTTCCAGGCGTAAACTGGACATTGTGGAAGGGACATTAACTCTGACAGTCGAGGTGAGCAGTTTGTCATCATTTGGCAAAGGATATATAAGGAGACATGCACTGCATTTTCTCATGTAATTCTTCTCCTTCTACTACAACCAGCGACTGTCTTAAAACAGAGACAGAAAAAGTCGGCTTGTGTTGGAAATTTCTTTCTGGCTCTATAACCACTATAGCCTGAAACATAATTTGCAGCCCAGTGACAAACATTTGAACCTATAAATCTTTCATTGACAGAGTTAGCTGTGTTTAAGGCTTCTTTCATATTATCTCACTAATATATATATATTTTTTGTCTTTTTGCCTTTTATCTAGAGCCGCACCCACGGCATATGGAGGTTCCCAGACTAGGGGTCTAGCAGGAGCTGTAGCTGCCGGCCTTCGCCACAGCCACAGCAACACGGGATCCGAGCCGCGTCTGCAACCTACAGCACAGCTCACGGCAACGCCGGATCCTTAACCCACTGAGCAAGGCCAGGGAT
Source organism: Catagonus wagneri (assembly GCA_004024745.2). NCBI lineage: Eukaryota > Metazoa > Chordata > Mammalia > Artiodactyla > Tayassuidae > Catagonus > Catagonus wagneri. Next base: position 10,718,243 of record PVHT020001751.1, read on the forward strand.
CGAACCCGCAACCTCATGGTTCCTAGTCGGATTCGTTAACCACTGAGCCACGACGGGAACTCCATATTATCTCACTAATATGTTAATCCAAATGTTCTGCATTTCTCTGACCAAATTTCCACAGCTTTGGGGGCGGAAACAAGGTGCTTGGGGAACTAATGTCTTTCTCAAAACTGGGCTTTGTAAGGAAGAAAATATTTGTGTATATGAAATCATTTATTTAATACATTCAATTAAATATCTAAAATGATAGGCCCGTTGAGCTATATTGAGCTAGATAGAGAGTACTGTCAAATACATTGAAGGAAATTTTAAATGAGAGGAAGTGGTCTTTGTATGGCAAAAATTTATAATGTATTTAGGGAAACCAGCCGAACAGATAAGAAGAGCATTTAATACTTGACAGTATCAAAAGAAGAAGCAATTGAGGTGGGGAGTTGAGCCCATATGTGATAAGAGATATAAAGTAAAGGTAATGAAAACACAGGTGGAGATCATCAGAGAAGCCTTCATGGAAGTGGTAAATTTTGAATAAGATTTTGATAAAAGATTGGAGAAAAAGTTTAAATGGGATAAACAGCCTTCACAACTAGGGACGTGAAGTGGAAAGTTTTGAGCAGAGAATATGAAGATTTTCTCAGCCTGAGTAAATGGCACATTTAGAAATGTAGTAGTGTAATGCCCGCGGTCGCGAGACCCCCTCTCAACGAGCACACCAGAGTCAAAAGTCAAAGCCAAAACGGCAAGGGTCCTTTATTGCAGGTTCGAACCTGGACCCCTGCGCACTCATTACCGGTGACGCAAAGAGGTCCCGACTGCAGCGAGTACAGGGTTTTTATGGGCACACACAAACAAGTCAGGGGCTTAGGGGAGGTTTTCAAAGGAGAGGGACGCCGATTGGCTGATATTTGAATTGGGACACCGTCTGCTATATGATTGGCCTGGGATCGCATGATCGATATTCAGCAAGCAAGCAGGTTTACAGAAGCAGATGTGGCGGTTAGTGACTGGCTATAATTGGCGCGCGCAGGACTTTTGAAAGTTGCAGACCTGGGGGGGATGGAAAATTTTCTAAATGGTAGCCTGTTATGTCTTGGCCGGTTTTATTGACCCTTTGTTGCGAAACACCGTCACAACTGATACTTAGCAAGCAAGCGATGTTACAGAAGCGAGAAGGGAGCATTAAGTTTCAATTGCCTTAGGTTTCGTCTCTCAGTAGAAGCCCTATCATCGAATATGTATTGGTTGGTCAACAAAAAGGAAGATTAAAAAGGGAATCAAAATGTGGAACACAGACACCTTAAACATTTTATTTTCAATTAGAGCCTATAAATATACAATCACAGTTTTACTCAGTGTAATGCCAGGATATTTACTTTGAGTTGGATTCCTTTGATTCTTCTCTCTTGCATTAACCACACCCATGTGTATTAGTCACAATTTCCAAGTTCAGTTGGAAGCAAGATTGGAACTCTGAGATTTTTGCTACCTAATCTAAGTATAGAGACTGTACTTGTGCTCTCACTCCCCTAACCCCCCCCCCAATGTTTATAATTATCCCATCCATACAGAATTTGAAAGCTGATTTTTCAGGAGACACATCTTTAAAAAATCTTTTCAAAACATCAATGTAATTTCCCTAATAACAACAAATTTTACTTTCATCTCTTGTGTAATTAATTCATTTTAGTTCAGTTATATGAATGCTGTAATAAGAATAACTGTATTAGTGGGTTTAGGAACATATATAAGTGGCTGTCAGAAAGCAGTCAACTCATTTTATGAGAGTAGAAGTATGAGCATGTATATGGGCTTATTGATAACCTGCTGAATAAGAGAATTCAGTATGTGGAGGGCCACATGTTTATTTTAGATATGAATGATATGTTCGGTCAGCTAAACATTCGTCAGTAAAGAGGTATTCTACCGAAATGGTTATTGTAATACAATTATGAAGGCAAGCTCAAAAGTGAGCCTAGATTTAGGAGTCAACTGAAAATGACTCTAGAACTTGAAGTCAAAATAGCTGGAGGTCATCGTACATCACTCATGACTCTAATCCCTAGTGATGATAAATAAAATGCTAGAAGGAGAAAATGAAAACAGTTGCAATCAAATCACAAGTTAAACATCTCTGTGGCCGAGAAACGTAACAAAAATGCAAAATTGTGAATTAAGCGAGGCTGAAGCTACCAGCTTGCTGGGCTAGGTGCTAAACATTCTTTTAGTAGATTTTATACTTTGATCATTTGGTTCAACATTGCTGCAGTACAGAACTTAGGCTGTGTCTCTATGTAAAAATCACAATGGATTATGGTAGATTTACAATCTCCAAAATATACCATTTCAGAGCAAATCTAGAATTTCCACCAAAAACTTGGCCAAACAAGTGGTATCATGTTTAGGGCTTTTGCTTATTACTGGAAAAAGCCAATAGGTGCAAATTCTCTTTTTGAGCAAAAGCCCATCCTCGGATCACTTTTGTTGATGGACCAAAAAGCTTCATACAAAACGAAGTCTTTCTTACCCAAATCAGTCTCTGGAGTAACACCTACAGGAAAATAGTTCCTGAAATCAAGCTAATTCAGACTCAGGGGCACACTAGCCATACCTATGACCTTGGGGATACTCCAGTAAAAGGCACTGGGGAGGTGGTCCTTCTCTAACGGGGGTGACTTGGGGCTTTCTTGAAGATCTCAAAGTGACCTATCCAAGAGGGTGTCATGGAGTTTATTATACATAAATGAAAATGTTTTTAGCAGAGGAAAGACAAAAGAATAGTCCCGGCCACACTTAAAAAGAAAAAGCATACAATAGTGTACAAATGCAAAGTAATGTGATATTAATATAAAATTAAGGGAAAAATACTTGTAAATCTCAACATTTTACAATGAATTTATAGCCACCACGAACAAACTTTCCATGTCGTGACTAATCAGACATTGGGGAATTTACCAGCTAACTCCTCTTGATGCCTGATTATGAATGATCTTTGTACTACCTGGTCCCTCTCTCTTCCTGCGTTTATTCAATGAGGATGTGTTGAGTGTTCACCCTGAGCCAGAGACTGTTTGAGTTTAGAGAAGGCAAAGGTGAATAAGACCTTCTAAAACTCCTGGATATTTTTGCCTTACTTTTATCCATGGTAAGGAAATAGTTGATGAAATAAAGAGAGAAGAATTGCAAATCACTGCTGCTTGTTTTCAGAAGAACATTACTAGATTAACATAGCAAAAGACACACAGGAATAGTGTTGCTATATAAGCTCTCTTACAAATAAACAATTACATGATGAATCAAGCCTTTTAAAATGGAATCACTGAGGCATTTTTATGCTAATGGAGCCAAGTCAACAAATGTTTATAGAGCTGCGCAGGTAGAATACAGACAAGGCTAAGACCCAGTTTCTGTTGGGAGCCCAACCTCTAGTAGGTAGGAGGATAGAAAACCATGAGATCAGATGTAGTTCCCTGTTCTATACAGCAGGATCTCCTTGCTTATCTACTCCAAATGCAATAGTTTGCATCTACTAACCCCAAACTCCCAGTCCATACCACTCCCTTCCCCTCCCCCTTGGCGACCACAAGTCTGTTCTCCACGTCCATGAGTTTGTTTCTTTCCTGTAGATAGGTTCATTTGTGCCATATGTTAGATCCCAAATATAATTAATATCATTTGGTCTTTGTCTTTTTTTGACTTACTTCACTTAACATGAAAGTCTCTAGTTCCATCCATGCACTTTCGATGCAATATAATGGAGTATAATGTGAGAAAAAGAATGTATATATATGTATAACTGGGTTACTTGACTGTATAGCAGAAGTTGACAGAACATTGTAAATCAACTATAATGAAAAAAGAGTAAACTATCAGATGGGGAATGTAACTAGAGCCCCAAATATGCATATGTGTACCTAATTTATAAGAAACAACAAAAAGAAAAGCATGAGATCAGAAGGACAGCCCTCTGTTATACTTAATTCTTGCTTGTTAATCTTATAGCACTATTTGGTGAAGACAGGTGACATTTGCATTGTTCGAATTTTTATCTCTCAGAATGACCCAAGGACCTTCCCTCTATGCCTGACCTCAAGAGGACAGGTTTTTTTTTTTCATAGCTCTGATGAAACTAAATGGTCTTAAAGCTGATCCCTTACTTCCAAGTGTATGGAAGGTCATTATTCCCTAGGGTCACAGAGGCCAGATCCTGGTCTCTTCATTTATGCCTCAGCTCCTCTGGGAAAAGTTGTGGACAAAGGCTTCTAGCAGAGTTTCTGATCCAGCTTGGTAATTCACTAGCTCAGATGGCACACATGGAAAATGTGGGAGGCTGTCCAATAGCGGTGCCTCCCATGCAGAGGGGAGAATGGACAGCAGCACTGTCTTGGATCTTTAACTGCTATCCTCTGGCCACCAGTTGATTTTTAAAGCTGCCAGAACTGATATTCCTCCAGGAGGCATGTTCTTCAAGATCAGGATTCCATTATTTTAACATCTGGCACTGGCGGAGGCTCAGAACTCAAAACACCAACATCAGAAGTTATTGAGTGCTTTCCTTGTTTCAGACAATAAACTAAATGCTTTATCTCCCAAAAACCCTAGGAGTTAAATATTCTGAATTTATATTATAAATATGTAAGTAATGAAATTTGAGGGTCATAGACCAGGTGTACAGATGTAGGGGTAAACTTGAACTCTGCTCTTTCTGATTCCCAAGGCAGAACTCTTAACCACAAACTACACTGAATGGTCTCTGACAAGCCATGAAATTTTAGCACATGTTCAGTTTCACATAATATTTTATCATTGTTCTGAGAAGCATCTTTCTATATCTCATGACCTAAGCTCCCACTCCCTAAAATGTACACACACTCACACACATATATACTCACACACTTGAAACCTGTTACCACTCATTTATAGGAGGCTCAGTTATTGCTTACACCCAATTTCATCCTTGACGCGGCCTTTAAATGCTTTTGAAATGTTAAGAATTCCAGGGACCTGCACAGAATGTGTTTAAGACCAAAGTAGCAGAATTCGTTTTCCCACCAATTTGAATAGGCAACTGCCAGCTTCCAATGCCCGCCCCACCTCTTCCAAGGGACAGCAGTTGTGTCAAAAGAGTAGAAAAGCCAAAACATGGTATGTATGTTTAACAGTGCATAAAAGGTGCTTTTAAACAGATCTGGAACAAAGGGCAAATCCAAAATATTTGCTGCATTCTAGTGCCTACTCATTAAGTGTTCTCGTGTTCAAAGCTGGAAAGCGTGGGTCTTTTCCCACTTCACTTTTTCCTTTCCCCTGAAACACCTTTATCAGCTTCTTCCTCTTCCATCTGTAGGAAGTTTCTGTTTGCTTTGCAATGGTTTCTCAGCAAGCTGACCTCTGCAGATTTTGTCAGCCCCACTTGCTTGCACACGCTGTGACTCATTTTCACTAATCTGTGCACTGAGCAGTGAGCAGAGGCCAGCAGAGACACTGCTGCCTGCAAAGGACTAATCAGCTACCAACTGTGGCAGGAAGATGTATGTGTGAAGAGCTCCACATCCCTCCACGCCTCATGCCCAGAAGCTCCTCCCTCTGGGCTTCCCACCCCTAGGTTTTGGTCTTGGATAAGTGGTGTGAAAAGCAAAGGTCTCTAGCCCCGAGTCGGGTGCACATTGCCGGAATCATCTACAGGAGTGTTTATTTTCCCATTTATCTATTTCAAAATTAACATTTGATTACTAGGGTTTTTTTTTTTTTTTTCTTTGTGAAGAAAAAAATATGTTTCCTCTAGTCCTGGCAGATCATTTGTTGTCTTTCTCACCCTTCTTACTCCTCTCGGGTGTATTTGCAGAATGAGCGAAGACTGATTTCTAGCAGAGGATATTTCATGGCTTAGTTTCTCATCAAGATGATAAATCAAACTGGGTGCCTGAATAATTACATTCATGGAGTTGGACCGTAATTTTTTACTGCAGAATTCACGAGGCAGTGTTCTGACTCATTATATACAACAGTTTTCATAACTCATGCAAATATCACATCCAACTTTTGGATAGATAGAATGGTATTTTTAGGACTTTTCATCAATACTTAATAATGCAATTTGCACTACAAACAGAACATTGCAATAAAGAATTCAAGAGTGAATAAGTGCCATTAAGTCAAGTAAGGGGCTTCATAGGCCTGGTTTCCATTTACAATACCTTGTCTCAAGACACATGAATATACATTTTGGCGTATTAGAGTAGACATTATGCTGTACCTTTTTGCTACGAAGGCAATGAACACGGTCTTTGCTCTGGGAACTGGGAGTACTGAATTCCATTCTAATTTCCATAAGCAAATTGCTGTGTGAATTTATAAAAATTAATATCTTTTTGTTTTAACAGAAAAGCACCACCTGGCTTGTACTTTCTCTGAGATGATTTTTTTTTGTAGTCTGTTTGATTTTATCAGAGAAATGTATCTCTATATTGCTGTGTATCTGAATCCAAAGTGTATGGATCCAGAGGTTCTTGCTTGCTTTTTATACCTGCCACTCTTTCAAAGGGAAAGATTCATGTACCTTAGATATATAGCAATTAAAAGGAAAATGAACTAATAATTAAGGTTGAGGCTAGGGAACAATAACTATATCTGAACCCCAAAGCAAAGGACATCTGCTCCAACAGGGCATAAAATTTAGCCCTCCGCTTCCTAGGAGCTAAGAAATAGGATTAGTTATCTAGCACTTTGTATATCAGCAAGGGCTTTTGACAGGGATTGAATAATAATTTGAGCACAAGATTTAGTCTAAAACCCCAAATTTAAAATACGGTCTACTACCAACTATTTGTGCAGTACTGAGCAAGTCATTTAGTTTCTCGGGCTTCAATTTTCTTTTCTGTAAAATGAAATTGATAATGTATACCTCGAAGTGTATTGATGAGGATTAAATAGATATGTTATGTATGTAAAGCCCATAGTACAATGTCTGGCATAGAGTGATAGGATGTTTGGATGCCATTACTTTCAAGGGGCTCGACATGTGGTGGAGGAGATAAAATATCTGCTTAGATAACCGTAATTTACGGTAAAATAACTTATGCATCCTCAAAGAAGTACAGATAAAAGGGAACAGGAAACGTTTCCAGCTGGGAAGAGGGGCTTGGGGGAATCAATTATTGCTCCATAGGAAAGGTCTGAAGGGGAGAATTAAGGGAACAGTAAACAGCAGGGAACATTGTAAACAGCCTTAGCCCAGGTCCTTTGAGATGCATTCGCTCATGGGGGATTAAATGTATGAGGCTTTTATTAGGGGAAACACCTGTTAGTGAAAAATGGAGCGATATAGGGGCATCTGGGTGAAATTTCAGACCTTGATCTAAGATTGGCCCCAGGGCAGGAGAGATGGAAGGAAGGTGCTAGGCTGTCTTGTAATGAAGGTGTAGCAAGGCCTTTAGACAGGGAGTCCTGCAGCTGAACTTGACTGTTGCAAGACTTTGAACCTGTCTTAGTAGCCCTGCCCTAGCCTGTGGGAAGCATGACTTGGTGCTGAGTTTCAGCAGGTAGCAGCTGGGGACCCCGGTCAGTTATCAGTCCCAGTCCCAGTAGTTGGAGCCCTGTAAGGTGTGTCCTTATGGCTGCTTCACATGGAATAGCACAAAGACTAGACATCATGAATTGTTTTATCTAGAATTAAACTATCTGACAGGCCAGCTGGACTTGGGTACTGAGGCAAGAACTTTTACCCATGTCTTTTCCTTACAAATATAGCAGGGGTGGGAGATGGCATGTAAGGATGCAGGAGCAGTGTCACTGCCCCTGTGGACAGTCCTCAAAAGCACATGCACTTTGAGTGTCCATTCATGCACTGGCAAGACTGTGCTGTTCTGGTGGCTCAGCCTGCTCCCAGTTGCTACCCTTTTTTTTTTTTTCTTTTAATTTTTGTTTTTTTAGGGTTTTAGGTAGTTCCCAGGCTAGGGGTTGAATCAGAGCTGCAGATGCAGGCCTATACCACAGCCATGGCAGCACCAGATCCTTAACCCACTTAGCGAGGCCAGGGATCAAACCCATATCCTCTTGGTTATAGTCGCCTTCTTAACCCACTGAGCCACAATGGGAACTCCTCAGTTGCTTACTTTTATCAGACTAATTCAGGGCAGCTTAGACTTGTGGCCACATTCCTAGGAGTAAGCAGTCTTTTAGAACAACAAAAATCTTTCATTAACAGTAACCCAGAGAGTCCAGGAGTTCCTGTTGTGGCTCAGTGGTTAACGAATCCGACTAGGAACCATGAGGTTGCGGGTTTGATCCCTGGCATCGCTAAGTGGGTTAAGGATCCAGCGTTGCTGTGAGCTGTGGTGTAGGTTGCAGAAGCAGCTCAGATCCCGCGTTGCTGTGGCTGTGACGAATGCTGGCAGCTACAGCTCCTGTTAGACCCCTAGAAAAGGCAAAAAGACAAAAAAAATAAAAAATAAAAAGGTAACCCAGAGAGTCCAGTGGAGAATAATTTTCAAAGCATCTTCCTATTTAATTATTATATGTGGTCATCCTTAAGCACACTCTTCTAGGAAATTTAAGGCAAGCCTTATTACTCCATTTTAGTGATGAGAAGCATTAAAGTTGTAATTTTCCCAATGTCATGGATAAAACAAAATAAAACATGGATCTCTAGGTATTCACGTTCAATCCTAGCTTAGCTCCTAACTAATTTTTTAACCTTGGATGATTAACTTAAACCTTCGGTGTCTCAATATGTTCAAGTGTAAACACATACAGTAATATCTACCTCATGACATTGTTGTAAGGATGAATGAACAATGTTTAAAGTGCCTGGTCCCATACCTAGCAAATAGGAGGGATCCAATAAATATTCATTTCTTTCCTCTGATGGACTGATTCAGATAAATGTTACATCATGGCAGACAGTGTTAAAAAGAGGAATCAGAAATAACTTTAAAGAAAATTGGATGCTCATTATTCCAGGAATGTATGTAAATATTTTGTAATTAATAGCACAGTTTTGGTTGCTGAACAAATCTTTGGTTCAATCCAGAGATCTGCCATTTGCCAGCTCTGTGGCATTGGGCAAATTACTTCACCTCCTAAAACTTGTCTCTTCATCTGTAGCATGTGTGTAAGGACAGTGAGGCCCTCCTGGGATTATGGAAATTATAGCATAATTTGTTAGAAAGTGCTTAGAACAGGGCCTGCATAAGTTCTACTGCTTGAAACAGTAGTAATCACTCAATAAATATCATTATTTAAAAGTTTGTATCACATTTTTTTTGTCTCTTTTTTTTTAGGGCCACACCCAAGGCATATGGAGGTTCCTAGGCTAGGGGTGAAATCAGAGCTATAGCCACTGGCCTATGCCACAGCCACAGAAACACCAGATCCATGCCTCATCTGTGACATATACCACAGCTCATGGCAATGCTGGATCTTTAACCCACTGAGCAAAGCCAGGGATCGAATCTGGGTCCTTATGGATACCAGACAGATTCATTTCCACTGAGCCATGATGGGAACTCCTGTATCGTGATTTTAATGATTGTTATTATTATTTGACTACCCCAGGGCTTTGGGGGAACAGAGTAGAAAAAGGGGTTGGAAAAGGGAGACTCTTTTAGGTAACATTTCCTGATCAAGTTCGTTGAATATATCACTTTAAAAATATTGAAAATGCCAGAGAAGATTAAAAGCAAACAAACAATAAATGTATATCAGTGAAACTGACCCTGTGGAATTTATATAGACATACTTTGATATTTATATTGGTACTCTTTTTTTAAGGCTTGCCTGAGTCAGTTTCGTATTATTTATATCTCTCTTTGTTTCAAAACGGATTTAAGGAAGCTTACAAAATACAGAAAATCCATCATGGTATAAGTTAAAATTAGAAGTAAATGAGGGAGATTGGATTAAGATGGCGGAATAGAAGGACTGGAGCTCAACTTCTCTCCCGAAAAACGACAAAACTACAACCAAATGCCGAGCAGCCTTCAACCAAATGGATTGTAAACTTCCAAAAAAGATATTCTACTCCAGAAGACAAAGAGGAGACCACATGAAGAGGTAGGAGGGGCGATTACATGATAGAAGCAACCCCATACCTCCTGGGTGGGAAGCCCCACAGACTGGAAAGACATTGCATCACAGAGACTCAGCTACAGGACTGAGAGTTCTAAGACCCACGTCAAAACCCCACGCCTGGGGATCAGGCATTGAAGGCCAGTGGGGCTTGTGTGCAGGAGCTCCACAGGACTGGGGGAAACAGAGACCCCATTCTTGAAAGGCACACACAGACTTTCGCATGCACTGGGTCCCAGGGCAAAGCAGTCTGCATGGGAATCCAGGTGGAACCTGACTGCAATACTTGGAGGATCTCCTGGGAAAACAGCGGCGACTGTGGCTTGTGGTGGGGGAAGGGCATTGGAGGCGAAGCTCTTGGGAACATTCATCAGCCTGCATTTATCTGGAGGGGGCCATTTCTGGAAAAATCTGGTCCCTCACATCAGCGCTGAGAAGCCCCAGGTCAAACAATAAACCAGGTGGGATCACAGCCCCACCCATTAGTAAACAGGCTGCCTAAAGACCCCTCAGGCACACAGCCAGCCTCTAATCTCATCCAGAGACAAAGCCCCACCCACCAGAGGGCTAAGAACCAACCTCACCTACCAGTGGGTAGGCATCAGTCCCTCCCATCGGGAAGCCTACAGCAAGCCCCCTCCATACCAACTTTAGCCACAGGGGAGGCAAATGCCAGAACTAAGAGAGGCTACCACTCTATTGTTGGCAAAAAGGTCACCACACCAAAAACTTATAAAAACGAAAAGACAGAAAACTACAACTCAGATAAGGGAGAAAGAGAAAAGCCCAGAAAAACAGCTCAGTGATGAGGAGATTATCAGCCTCCCAGATAGAGACTTTAGACTGTTGATGCTGAAGATAATGCAAGGCATTGGAAATAGAGTGGAGGCAAAGATTGATAATTTACAGGAAACACTGAGCAAAGTAATACAAACTGTAAAAATTAAACAAGAAGAGATGCAAAATACAATAACTGAAATAAAAAATTCATTAGAAGCAGCCAACAGTAGAATACAGGAGGCAGAAGAACGAATCAGCGAGGTGGAGGACAGATTAGTGGAAATTACTATTGCGGAAGAGAAAAGAGATAAAAGATTGAAAAGAAATGAGCAGTCTCAGAGAACACTGGGATAATGTTTAACGCACCAAAATCCATATTATAGGGGTGCCAGAGGAAGAAGAGAGAGAGAAGGGGACAGAAAAACTATTTGAAGAGATAATAGCCAAAAACTTCCCTAATATGGGAAAGGAACCACTCACTCAAATCCAGGAAGTGCAAGGAGTAGCATATAAAATAAACTCAAGGAGGAACACCCCGAGACACATATTAATCAAAATGACCAAAATTAAAGACAGAGAAAATTTTGAAAGCAGCTAGGGAAAAGAAACAAATGACATACAAGGGAACCCCAATAAGGTTATCAGCAGATTTCTCATCAGAACCTCTGCAGGCCAGAAGGGAGTGTCATGATATACTTAATGTGCTGAAAGGGAAAAACTTCCAACCAAGATTGCTTTACCCTGCAAGGCTCTCATTCAGATTTGAAGGAGAGATCAAAACATTTACAGATAAGCAAAAGCTAAGAGATTTCTGCAACACTAAACCAGCTTTACAACAAATCTTAAAGGAACTTCTCTAGTCAGAAAAAAAAGGCCACAACCAGAAACAAAAACACCACAAATGACAAGGCTCACCAGGAAAGGCATATACTTAATACATATTTATAAGGCATTCCATCCAAAAGCAACAGAATACACATTCTTCTCAAGTGTGCAGGGAACATTCTCTAAGATTGATCACATCCTGGGCTACAAATCAAGCCTCAGTAACTTTAAGAAAATTGAAATCATTTCAAGCATCTTCTCTGACTACCATGGTATGCGACTGGAAATCAACAACAAGAAAAAAATGGCAAAAAATACAAACTCGTGGAGACTAAACAACACGCTACTAAACAACCAATGGATCACTGAAAAAACCAAAGAGGAAATTAAAAAATACCTAGAAGCAAATGATAACAAAGATACGACACTCCAAAACCTCTGGGATGCAGCAAAAGCAGTTCTTAGAGGAAAGTATATAGCAATACAAGCCTACCTCAGGAAACAAGAAAAAGCTCACATAAACAACCTAACTTTACATTTAAAGCAGCTAGAGAGGGAAGAAGCCAGGTCATGGAAACAACCTAAATGTCCATCGACAGAGGAGTGGATAGGGAAGATATGGTACATACATACAATGAAGTATTACTCAGCCATTAAAAGAAACGAAATAACGGCATTTGCAGCAACATGGATGGACCTAGAAATTATCATGCCAAGTGAAACCAGTCAGACAATTAGACAGCAACACCCAATGCTACCGCTTACATGTGGAAGCTAAAGAGACACAATGAACTTCTTTGAAGAACAGATAATGACTCACAGCTTTTGGAAAACCTTGGTTTTTCAAGTGGGACAATCTGGGGGATGGGGGGGATGCACTTTGTGTTTGGGACACAAAATCTATGGTATTGACTCATGGTGATCTTTGTACACCTATAATTGAAATGAAATTCATTGTTATTGAAAAAAAAAAGAAGTAAATGAGAAAGGAAAGATAGGGTGGAAGCATATCAGGGATCCAGGCATGGGGATAAACATGCATAGATTAAAAAATCTAGACACTTGCTACAATGAGGCTAGACATTTGGCTCCAAATTTTCTAGGTACAATTTAATCAGTTACAAAGTCTTGTCCAATAAAAATCTGCCATTTGCTTTGGAGAAACCACATGATTGTTTGGCACAAAACTCATCAGTTAAAAATGTACCATTTCCAGAGTTCCTACTGTGACACAGTGGGTTAAGAATCTGACTGCAGCAGCCTGGGTCACTGCAGAAGTTCAAGTTCCATACCTAGGATCTGGCATTGCCACGGGTGCGGTGCAGATTGCAGCTGCAGCTGGGATTCAGTCTCTGGCCCATGAACTTCCATATATTTCAAGAGCAGCCAAGAATAAATAAATAAAATTTTTTTTTACCATTTTCTTAGAATAAGCACAAGGATTATTTGGTACAAAAATGAGAAGCAGATTTTTCTACATGCCCAAAAAAGTATCTCTGGTAAACTAACACAGGTTTGTTTCAGCATCATCCTTACCACAGAGACAATGATTTCTACGGAATGCTCTTAGAGACAAGTTATTTAGCATATCTGCCTCAGATTCCCTATCTGCAAAATGGGAATAACCTTAGTACCTACTTCATAGACCTATTGCGAGAATTAGCTCATTAATATGTATATATATAAAGTGCCTAGAGCAGTCTCTTATACATAAGAACATTTTATAAAACTGTGCCATTGCTATTCTTAGAAGTTTCAAGGAGGCTGTGACATTTCACTAAAGCAAAATTCATTGCATCTTTCACATACCCCCATTCAATCCCTGTCTATGAGAAGGAATGAATTCTCTGGAGAAAAGAAAAAGAAACTACGGAATGCTTGGGCCCAATTATCCCATTTCTAGGGCCCTCCCATATCTAAAATATATGAAAATTAAAGGTACTTAGAGGTTAACTGTTGAGTTTGGGGTCAAAGAATAGAATTGGAAACAAATCATTGTTCAACATAAAGTAATGATTAAGTAATTTAAGGTAAGCCAGCTGACTGTATAGTCATTTACATTGTTTTTGTGAAAAAAATAGCAACATGGAAAACCAAAATCGTTTTACTCTTCACCCAGTTGTCCAGGCTGGAAACCTGGGAATCATTCTTTGATTCTTCACTGTCCTTTTTCTCTGTATGTAATTAATTAGCTAGTATCATTGGGTCTGCCCTCAAGATTTATTTCAAACATATTAATTTCCCTTTTACGCCATTGCTGCCATTCTTCCAAATGGACTGTTTTAACTGCTTCCTCCTCACTGGGCTCTCACAGAAGCCAGCATGAGCTTCAAGAAATATAATTCATATCATATCACTCTCTAAAATGCTTCCGTTATTTTCCTGCAAGCTCTGTAAGGTGATCCTTCTATACTCTTGTCAGTTATTCCCATGATAATGCAGCAGAATAAACCACCCCAAAACGTGGTGACTTAAAACAGCAAAGATTTAATCTTCCTCAAGCATCTGCAGATTGGCTGGAGTTTGGCTGATCTAGGTAGAGCTCAGCTGGTCCGGACTCCACAAGGCATGTTGGATCCATGTCTGCTACACGCATCTCTCATGCTCCTGGTATCAGTGGACTACTCAGGACATGTTCTTTCATCACAGTGACAAAAATGCAACAAATTGAGCCCAACTGGGCAAGCATATTCTAAGTCAGTCCTTTAAAAGAAAAAAAAATTCATTTTTATCATAGTTTATATTCCACATATAAGTGATATCATATGGTATTTGTCTTTCTTTTGCTGACTTACTTCACTTAGTATGATAACCATGTTGCTGCAAATGGCATTATTTCATATTTTTAATGACTGAGCAATATTCCACTTTATATACCATATTCTCTCTACCCATTCATCTGTCAATGAACATTTAGGCTGTTTCCATGTCTTAGCTATTGTAAATAAAGCTGCAGTGAACATTGGGGTGCCTGTACCTTATTTAATTGTAGTTTTCTCCAGATATATGCCTAGGAGTGGGATTGCTAGATCATGTGGCAACTCTATTTTTAGTTTTTTGAGGAACCTCCATATAGTTTTCCATAGTGGCTATACCGGTGAACATTCCCATAGACCTCTTTCATCATGTCTGCAACATCCTCTTGACCAAAGAAGTAACATGGCTGAAGCCAAAGTTAAGGGTTAGCAAAGTTCACCCACCCACTATACAGCCACAGCAAGTCACATGGCCAAGTCCAACAGGGAAATGGGCAAGTATATTCATCCATGGAAGTGGGTAGGAGGGAGGTGGTGAATATCTGCCTAAGAGTAATCTGCCTCATGTACCATTGTAATTTCTCCTCAATTATTAGCCTTGAACTAGACTGCCTCACTGGTTTTTTCCTATTTCTTTAAACAGGGCATGCTCTTCCCTGCCTCAGTACATTTGCAAATGCCATTCCCTTAAGTTCTGTAAGTCTTCACATGGTTGTTTTTTCTAATTTTTGCTTAAATATCAATTCCTCAGAGAGGTTTTTTTCTGGGGACATTAATAGAAGGTACCTGCATGTGATTCCCAGTATCCTCTTTGATAGCATTTATATTAATTTTTATCTTTGTTTTCTTTTTACCAGTTTTGGGGGCTGTCTTCCCTACTATACTGGTCTAGACTGTTTTTTTTTCTTCCATTTTCCACATTGTCTGATTTTTTTTTTTTTTTTTTACCAGCTTTGGGATCTGTCTCTTCTAGTAGACTGTAGACTGATTTTATTCCTCCACATCGTCTGATGTGTTGGCTTCCCTTTGTAATTAATAATCAAGAAGTGGGTGTGGGGATTAGAATCAGAAGCAGTCTAGGGATTTGAAGGATGCAGATGCAGCTCAAATTCTATGCCCCCAATTTGTATTCTCCTTCTGAAGAGGACACTTGTGTCCAGCATGAGGTTTTCTTACTGAATTTGGCCCTTACTTTCTTAGTTTACCAGTCTGACAAGTTAAAACCCACTTTGCTCTGCTTTGTCTTCTGAAAGTATTTCCTCTTAAATTGTGAGCTACTCTATGTCCTCTACTGGACAGTGGCTCCCGCTTCTACTCATAAAAGTTTCCCCCAAATAAGCATCAGTAATCACACTCAGCTAGCCAGATCTTTTCTGCTATCTGAACAGCTCTCCAGGTATGTATACACTGGATCCTGGCAGAGCCAAGACTACAGCAAGGCCTCCTGTCTACCACTACAGAACTCTTCTCTTATGATGGAAAACATTCCAGAAGCTAGATTAAGTAACCTAAAGTCTATGCCGAAAGCTTTGCTCAGCTCTTAATAAGTACTTAAGCAACAAGTCTTCCAGTTTTCCTCCTAGGCCTTATGTGATGGTCATAAAGATCAATCCAGCAGGTGGTGACTCCTATGACTGGTTAAAGGACAATATCCAGCAGACTGGTTAGAGCTGACTCTGTCTAATTGAAGAGCTTTTGTTTATAATTGGCTGCAAATTAATACTGAATTGTATACAAACTTGCATTCACTGGAATGACCCGTCAACACTAAACTGAACTACACCTTTCACAAAGGGACCCAAGACGAAATCTGGGGACAGAAACAACAATTGATTTTTTCTTTTTTTTTGGACAAGAGATGTGAAACTAGCTATGGTATGGTTTATATATGCAGGGACTTTTTGCTAGATATTTCTTATGGGGGTGTCTACTGAAATATGCAAGGATCATTAGAATAAAGCCTAGACTTTTTAAAAAGGAAGAAATACAACTTCGATGACTTGCACATTTTTAGAATAGATGGAATTTAGGGGCTTAGTCATTCATATTTACTTTTTCTCCCAATCTTATTGCCCGGGTAGCCCTCTATTCATGGATGTATTTCCCACAACAATGCATCTTAAAATTACTATCATGTGCTTTTTGAATTCTCAATTTTCAATGCCCCCCTCTTTTGCTTGCTTCTCTATCTGAATTCTAAAAGAAGTTGTAAAACTACTGTTAACTAAAAATGTCTCACTGCTTGTTCATTTAAGGCCTTGTTCCTACCAGGCACTCTTTCACAACTGAAGTTCCTCCTCTAAATCACTGAAAGAATTTGAGTGATTTTCTCAGTTCTTCAGAGGATAATACATAACCAGTATATTCTGGTTGCTTTAGAAAGAAATCAGTTAATTACAAACAAAGGTTACCAGAGTCATGGCCCCCACTGAAAGATGTCCACTTTATGGTCTCTGGGACTTGAATCTGTTACTCTGCTGACAAAAGGAACTTTGCAGAGGCGATTATGTTAAGGATCTTGAGATGGGAAGATTATCCAAGATTGCCTGGGTGAGCCTAGTATAATCACAAGGGTCCTTATAAGTTAAAGCAGGAGGGAGGAGAGTCAGAGTCAGAAATGGATGTGAAGATGTTATCTTTCTGGCTTTGAACGTGGAGGAAGGGACCGTGAACCGGGGAATGCAGGTAGCTTTTAGAGTTTGGAACAGACAAGGAGATGGATTCCCCCTAGAACAACCAGAAGGAACATAGCCCTGCCAACCGACACCTTGATCTTAGTTCAGTGAGTTCTATAACAGACTTCTGACTTCCAGAACTGAAAGATAATAAATTTGTATTGTTTTAAGTTAATGATTTCATGGTTTTTGGTTATATCAACTGCAGGAAACTAATATAGATGCTTTAAGGCATTAGGGCTTAATTCCTTGTAAAAACCCCAGTTGAGAAAGTTTGCTATCAGGATCAGCAAAGGTGTCTGATGAAAATGAGGACCTTTTGTGGTTGCCATTGCTGTTCACCTGACCACCGAATGTGTGTCTGGGGAGAAACTCTTTAATGGCAGGTCTGTGTTTTAGTTCTGTTTGGCCACCTGAATACGGCAGAGAGAGAAGACTGCATTTATGAGTGGATTATTTTTTTCTTTTAGGGCCACACCCACAGCATATGGAAGTTACCAGGCTAGGCATTCAATTGGAGCCACAGCTGCTGGCCTACACCACAGCCACAGCAACATAGGATCTGAGCCACCTCTGTGACCTGCGCCACAGCTCATGGCAATGCCAGTTCCTTAAGCCACTGAGTGAGGCCAGGGATCGAACTCACATTCTCATGGATACTAGTCAGGTTTGTCACCACTGAGCCACCACGGGAACTCCATATGACTTGTTTCTAGTTAAAAAATCTTTGACTGGCCTCCTCCACAAGTGGCTTTACCAGTCCCTAAGAATCAGCAGCAGAAATGTCTCCCTCAAGGGAATGGGAAAACATAAATAGGCTGGGGAGAATTCTGATATTCCATAGGCATTTATATTTGATCTAGCACTATATTACTCTAATGTTATCATAGTCTTAGCCTTCATGTATATGTCTTGGTGGTCAAAAAATAAGTTGAAATTTTCTGCAATATCTACAGAGTGTTTTCTTGGGCTCAGACATTCAGATTCACAAGATTAGGGTCTGAATATGATTCAACATCATATTCACTGAGAAGGATAGGACGGGAAGCCTAGCATGCCAGCAGGGATAGCCCCAGACATTTATCTTTGTGAGAGTCTTCACAAGATTCTGTGCAGCACAGACCAGCTGGAAGGAGACAAGTTCTACAATGGGCAGTTGCTTCAAAGCCTTATGCCCCCAAGAGCAAATATCTCTTGTAATAACAGCAATATGGGCATAATTTCCAGGGTGTCTACAAGGGACATGTCAGTGACAAATTCAGCACATGCAGGGAAGCCCCAAGTATGGCCTCCTACCAGTTTCATGTGTGTACCTTGCAATCCAGATGTCATTTATTAATCATGTGTCACACCTTACCATAAACAACATTGATTCGCAACATAGCTGACATATTACACTTAACGAAAGCTTGAAAGTTTGTAGGTCAAATTCTCATGCAGAATGGAAGAGGTTTTTGTAATTCTTTACCCATAAATATGTTGAAAATAGTTCATTTTACAGGTATAACATTGTTATCATCATAATTGTTGTTAGCTGTTATTTTTTTGGCCATGCCCATGGCATGAGGAAGTTCCGGGGCCAGGGGACAAACTCAAGCCACAGCAATGACAACATCGATTCCTTAACCACTAGGCCACCAGGGAACTCCTTAGCTGCTATTTTTGAGGATGAATGTTTATTTAAAGCTCTGTGCTTTATATGCATTGTCTTATTAAATCATTATATGAGCCTTATGAAGAACGTATAATGAAGGCTGTCTTTTCATTAGGACATCAAGATTCAAAGAGGTTGAGCAAATTTCTTAAAGTTTATGTAGCAAGTGAGTGGCAAGATGGCTGTTTGGCCCCATCTCTGTCTGCTTCTTATTTGGTTTGCTCCACTTGCAACATCCTTGTTGCCAAATTCACACTGTGGCTGGCCACTGTCATGGACACCTGTGTCTGCATCCAGGTGGATTTGTGCCCCTTTCTTGGTCTTTCAGGGACCCATGTGGAAGCTTCATCAGCTGAGGAGAACATTCACTCTGTACCAAAAGTGCCCCTAAAACAAAGAATGAATTTGTTCATGCATAGTTTCTCAAACTGAAATGGAGTCTCTTTAATGGTTGAAAAAAAAAAAAAGAAGGGAAAGAAAGGATCTGGGGACTCTGAACACTTCAACAGTTTACAATGGTCTTTTCTCAGTTACATTCAGCACTTGGTAGAACTATGCGACTAGAATGCAGGTGGATTCTGAAGAGTGCTGGATTTGTATCAAAAGAGAGTGGTGAATTAGTTGGGGAGAACAGCCTTTAACTTCATGTGTTAAAGGAAGGCTTGAATGTGGAGGTAGTTAGGGTCAAGGGTATTCACTAATCACTTCCCTGACAAAAGAGGCTGCCTCCAGTTCTTGCAGACTTCAATAGGAATCCTAAATCCTTCCACAGCATTTCAGCTGATTCCTTTCACAGCAGGGCCACTACTGTTTCACCTCACTTCTGAAATCCTGCAGTCTTTACTAGCTGTTTGGTGAAGTTATAAATGATTGTCTGTCTAAATCAACACGTGGTAAAACTCCCTTAGTTATAATTTAATTTAAATTAGCTTACCTGGGAAGCAGATCTCCACACGTGTAAATTACCATAAACAGCAGCCTTCTTTGACGATTTACATAATTAAATGAGAGAATATTAAGACATTACTGTGAAGTGGCAACGTAGGATGCCTGTCTTTCTTAAGCGAAGCAAAGGGTAATCGTTCATGTCTTCCCTATTGGCATTTTATATCAAAACAAACCTCATTAAGATCACTGTGGTCTTAAAGATACACTTTTCTCAAATGCTTTGCCTCCAAATGTGTAGCTCTCCCTGATGTTTTTTAGTCTGAAAAATGATAAAATTCCAGTAAAGGTAGGATATTACAATATATCTGATTTATAAAATTACATACACAATAGGTGTTTTGAAATGTAGGCAACTAAGAAAAAGTGCTTCAATTAGTTGTGCTTTGGAAAACATACACCACTGTTCCACTCAGCACTGTGAGGGGAAAGAGATTTTCTTCAGAGCGTACTCTTGGGATTTCAAAAACTTACTCTTGGGATTTCAAAAACATTTCTGCTTTTGGGGAGTTAGAATTTTAAAATGTCATTGGAAAGTTGTGAAATTTAATATGCAGAATTGTCCTTGGCTTTGTCAAGGGAGAAATCAAATGAAGTAGTCAAATCCTGTGGTGCAAACTCTGGTTTTCAAACCCTAAAGCTGTGATAAGATGTTCCCTACACACCTTATTTTTCCAGTCTTTCCATGGATTGTCAGAAGACATTTTGTTAGTTGTCACATGGTTTCAAAAGAACTCATTCTTTTGAAAGAAAGAAACCCTTTGGATATGACTGCTTGTTCCTCTGGAGAATGCATACAGGCTAGAGAAGGCCTATCCAGGAGACAAGTGCTGTCATGTGGGGAAATGCCTCAGTGCCATAGTAGTGCCCAAGTCCAAGTTCAGGCTTGCTCTCCTAGAGGTCATGGAAAAGAAAAACCAAATGACCATGCTCAGATTATTTAAGACAAACACTAGGGGAGTCCCATTGTGGCACAGTGGATTAAGGATCCAGCATGGTCACTGCAGTGGCTTGGGTCACTGCTGTGGTACAGGTTCAGTCACTGGTCTGGGAACTTCCACATGCCACAGGCACAGCCAAAAAAAATAAAACAAAAGAAAACACACACAGTAGGAAGTGAGGGGAAAGAAATGGAGCAGGAGAGCACTAAAAGGGTAGAGTGCAAATATGACCACCGTGGCCTGAATCTGATTTGCATGATGTTCATATAGGCCCAGTGCAAAATGAAAATGTGGGGTCCCTATTTAAAAAGCAGAGAAAAAGTGCCAATTAAGGAACTAAAATATCAAGGTTTTTCTTTCATCTGTTTATCTTCTCTTCTTTTTTTTATTTTATATTTTTATTTTTCCATTATAGCTGTTTTATAGATTTCTGTCAATTTTCCAACTGGACAGCATGGTGAGCCGGTTATGCATACATGTATGATTTGTCACAAGTGATTAGACATAGTTCCTGGTGCTATACCACAGGATCTCCTTGCTTTTCCATCCCAAAGGCGATAGTCTACAACTGTTAACCCCAGACTTCCATTCCATCCCACTCCCTCCCCCACCCTCTTGGCAACCACAAGTCTGTTCTCCAAATCCGTGGTTTTCTTTTCTGTAGAAAGGTTCATTTGTGCAGTATATTAGATTCCAGATACAAGTGATATCATATGGTATTTGTCTTTCTCCTTCTGACTTACTTCACTCAGTATGAGGGTCTCTAATTCCATCCGTGTTGCTGCAAATGGCATTATTTTGTTCTTTTTTATGGCTGAGTACTATTCCATCATGTATATATACCACATCTTTCTAATCCAATCATCTGTCAATGGACATTTGGGTTGTTTCCATATCTTGGCTATTGTGAATACTGTTGAAATGAACATGCGTGTGCAAGCGTCTTTTTCAAGGAGATTTTTGTTTGGATATATGCCCAAGAGTGGAATTCCTGGGTCATATGGTAGTTCTGTGTATAGTTTTCTAAGGTACCTCCATACTGTTTTCCATAGTGGTTGTACCAGCTTACATTCCCACCAACAGTGCAGGAGGGCTCCCTTTTCTCCACACCCCCTCCAGCATTTGTTGTTTGTAGACTTATTAATGACAGCCATTCTGACTGGTGTAACGTGGTATCTAATGGTAGTTTCGATTTGTATTTCTCTAATCATCAGTAATGTTGAGCATTTTTTCACGTGCTTGTTGGCCATCTGTATATCTTCTTTGGAGAAATGTCTGTTCAGGTCCTTTGCCCATTTTGCAACTGAGTTATTGGCTTTTTTGCTGTTGAGTTGTATAAGTAGTTTGTATATTTTAGAGATTAAGCCCTTGTCAGTTGCATATTTGACACTGTTTTCTCCCATTCTGTAAGTTGTCTTCCAGTTTTCTTTTTGGTTTCCTTTGCTGTGCAAAATCTTGTCAGCTTGATTAAGTTCCATTGGTTTATCTTTGCTTTTGTTTCTGTTGCTTTGGGAGACTGATCTGAGAAAACATTTGTAAGGTTGATGTCAGAGAATGTTTTTGTGTCTTGTTTTATATTGAAGTCTTTTAGCCATTTTGAGTTTATTTTTGTGCATGGTGTAAGAATGTGTTCTAGTTTCATTGATTTGTATGCAGCTGTCCAGGTTTCCCAGCAATACTTACTGAAAAGACAGTCTTTTTCCCATTTTATGTTCTTGCCACCTTTGTCAAAGATTAATTGATTGTAGGTGTCTGGGTTTATTTCTGGGTTCTCTATTCTGTTCCATTGGTCCTTATGTCTGTTTTGGTACCAGTACCACACTGTCTTGATAACTGTGGCCCTGTAATATTGCCTGAAGTCTGGGGGAGTTAGGCCTCCTGCTTGGTTTTCGATCGTCAGAATTGCTTTGGCGATTCTGGGTCTTTTGTTGTTACATATAAATTTTTGGATTGTTTGTTCTAGTTCTGTGAAGAATGTCATGGGTAATTTGATAGGGATTGCATTGAATATCTTCTCTTCTGAAACACATGCTCCCTTGCCCCATCAACTTCTCATGCAAAGCCCAAGTCCAAGATAAAACTATTAAGTATTTCAAAACAGTGGCAGAAGAGCACTAAATGATTAGACCCTTCTGAATCTATTCCTTTGCCTCATTTCTGTGCCATATCACCTTTTTTTTCAGTGATAGCCTTGAGCAACTAGTAGAGGTTGGTGAAGGAAGGAAGAAGGAATGGGGAGATGGCCAGCTCTGATTTGGACTCACTTATTTGCACAGCTCTCTTAGAACTCTGTGTGGACAACCAATGAGCTTCCTTAGGTTTAGCTGGGTACATGGGTCTTGTGCTTATATTAGAGGTCAGGCTAGATGTATGGTTCAGAGGTTAATCTGAATGTAGAGCTTATTCAAAGCTACAAATAAAATTAAATCACAAAAAGACTTAGACAACAGAGAGCATCATTAAGAAAAAGTGTTTTTCTCAGTAGACTGCAAGTTTCATGAGGGCAGATTATCTGCTTTCATTTGCTTGTGCAGTTCTAGCAATGAACAAAGGGTCTTACATATTATAGGTTTTAGATAAATGCTCAAAGAATTAATGAAGATATAAGCAATGAGGACTCCAAGACTATTATTATTTTTCTCACAGACTGTGCCTTAACTAATTTGGTGAGGGTTTGCTTTTCCAGCAGAAATTATACATTGATATATTATATGCATGCTTGTTAGAAGTGATTTTATTGTTTTATTTCTGTAAGTAATTAACCTGTTTTCCATGCCTTCTGTGTTGCTAATTAAGAATATTTAGTATGGAATAAGTCACTCAAATGTAACTTCGGCATTTTCTTACTCTTCATCACTTGTCATTGAAGATGTCGTAGCTATAACTATGATATCATATATCCATTAACTCTAGGAGCTTCATAAGCAATTTGCACTGGCTATTTGTTCCACTGTTTGTTGAGCTTTTGTTCCCCTGGAAAAATTTCCATCACCATTTTTCATTTCTTTTGGAAAAGGGAAAAAGCAAAAATAGAACAACAGTATCTTTCAAAATGTGCTTTATGAGCAAATATGCTTGTAAGACCTGGTTTCACAAATCGTTACACAAATTGAAAGGGCTTCAGCACGCACTCCATCTCCTAGGCCTGAGCACTTTCCCTAGCAAAAATCCATAACAGTTTCTGCCTTATAAAAAAAGTCTTTTAATCCCAGCCATGGCATTGTGACTTGGCTAATTATGAAGTACAATTAAAAGATGATTAAGAAATTTTCCCTTCTTAGCCAGCACTCAGGAAGTGTTCTCTTTGTTCTCACCTATTTAATCACCTTTGCAGTCATTTCCAATCTAGCTTTACTCCTTTTGACGTATCCCAGAATAGCCTTTTTAATTCTGGCCGGAGATGTTCTTTCTTCTTATCTGATCTGGCACTGTCTCCTGCTTTATTGGCTGCTATCAAATAAGATACCCTTTCAAACCATCTAAAGTCACAGATGCCTTACTTTTGATGCTATAAATCCCTGAACTCCTGCTTGTTTTTCATAAGTCCTCAGAGTAGGACCAAGGGTCCTGGAGTGTGTCTGTGCCAATAAAATGAACGAGGGAGTTTTGTTGTTGATGTTATAATTGTTGTTTGTTTTAATTTTTACTTTTTTCAATATCCTGAAATGCTGCTGAAAAAACATTCCAGTTCTTCCTCCCCATCCCCCTAAGGTTTCAGCTGAGAATTTGAGAAGCATAGAGCTGGGCACAGTGGAGGGAAGATGTCGCACTTTTAGACATAGGGAAGGGCATGTGTGAACACTCAGACGTGAAAAGAAGGAAGTGCGTTGGGTGATTCTGTGGCCACAGCTGTAGGGGTCCTGGCTTCAGGTGATGGCTCAGAGTAGCTGTCATCAACCTTTCAGGAACCAACGTGATGCCTTTGCCCTTGGAACTCAGATAAGCCACAGTGATTGTAAGGGCCCTCATCTAGGAAGGTACTACATTGTAAGGATTTAGGGGCACTGGCTCAGGAGCCAAATTGTATGGCTAAACTTACCAGCAGCATAACCTTGACCAAGATACCGAACCTCTTTGTGCTTTAAAAATAGCCATTGAAAGACTGGTGTGAGTCTGTGTTAGTCAACATTTTTGAGCAACTAGTCTGGCCAAACACATTTCATAAATTCTTTACAGGGGAATAGTTTGTACATTTGTAGGCACTTTAAAAAATATGAACTCTTATACGTTTTCTCCATTAAGGAAAAGAAACCCCTTTGCAGTTTTTATTATTTTCAGTTATAATATACATTTTAGTGATTAAAGAAACAGCAGATATTAAAGAGGTTGAGTGCTTTGCTCAGGGTCACATAGCTGGTAATTCTAGGCTGCAAACCCACAGTGAGCTTTCTAGTCCAGTGAAATTCCCATGACAACTAGCTCCCAACAATCTGCTCTTAATCAAGTGCCAAAGCAACATTCAGCTTCCTGGTTCTCCTACCAGCCACCGTTCTGCTGAATCTCTCTAAGAATTTCATTTGTCTCAGGGTTTCATAACTATGGATCAGCCACCTAAACCTCTTCTCTTCCCAAATCCGGGCCTCCTGGACTTCAGCTCTTCTGACTTCCTGGATGATGTCTGGCATCTTCTCTCTGATTCTAACAGATGTGTAAGACTAAAAAGAGAACAATTTGCTTTTGGTGGTTTGAGGATACGTGTTCCCACAATTATTACTTGCCATCATCAACAGAGAAGAACATGCCCTTTTGGCTAGTGCTAAGATCCAGGCCAATGCCTTATCCTGGGAAAAGCGCGGTCATGCTAGACAAGGCCCTGTGGGAAGAGTCTGGGCTCTAAAGGAGTGGAACAGGTTTGAAGGGTAATTATATTATCTCACTCATTAAAGTGGAATTATGTGAAGATGAATGTCAAACTAAAGGACAGAGTAGCAGAAGAAAAGGCATTTGGAGAAGAGAGATGAGGGCCTGAGAGATAAAGCCTTTGGTGAGGTTCATTCATGAAAACATCATTGTTTTGGGCTCACCTGGGCTCAGATTAGGGTAAAAGCAGGGGCATTTTGAAAAGTGTTGCTAAAATGGAATCAGAAAAGTTTTTAAATAGAGTTGGAGTTTAGGCCATTGATTGGGATGTGTTTCTTTTGAAGAATTTCATATTGTATGATCCTTCTTTCCATCCTTAAGATATTTAAGAGAGTTTGAGTCTTAGGAAAGGTTTTTCAAGACTCGGCAGACCTCGTATTGGAAAGTGACACTTTAATTAAAAGAACAAAAAATGTAGCAGCCAAACCTACTTCTCGATAAACAACTTCTTGTGTGCCATATGCAGTGCAAAATCCTTTGTATACATTCTCTTATTTAATATTTCTAATAAACCTATGAGGCCCGCATTAGCCCCATTTTCTAAAAAGGAAGGTGGCTTTTCTGAGACGTTGTTACAGGCTCACTATGGTTGAGGATATTCTGGATGGTAGTCAAGTCTTGATTTTCCAAGATTCTGTGCCTGCCTTTCTAATGGCACACCCTTTATCAAGCATTTGCCCATTTCTATCCAGATGACCAGATGGAGTATTTCTAGAGCACACATACTGACTTCTGGCTTTCATTATATGAGAATGGTGTTTTAAAGATGTGTACTGAAATAAAATTATTTGTAGACAGTGCTATGGCGGGAAATAATTCGATAAAAAACCAGGCAGAGTCTTGTCAAAGAATTCCTAACAGAGGGAGAAGCCAGTAGCTGAGCGTACAGATTCAGGAGTTTGATGTCTGGGTCTGAATCCCAGCCTGTCCCTTAGTAATTGTGTGACAAGTTATTTAATATTCTTGTGCCTTTATTTTCTCATCTATAATAGGGAGCTAGTAATGGAAGCCTACCTAATAGGGCTGTTAAGAGTACTGAATAAATTGGCTTAAAGCACTTGGAATCACACTTAACATATAGGAAATATTCTATAAATATTAGCCATTTTAAAATTGTTATTGACATAGCTGATTGTCATGTGTCTTCTTTTCTTTACAATATCATCATTTTATCCTTTTGCTCAAATGTTTTGGTAACTCCACATTCTTTATAGACTAAATTACAATAGGTTTCATTTTTTATTAAGATGTGTCACTCACTGTGACAAGCACATGGTCTCGTTTAATCTACACACCAATCCTAAAAGGTTGGCAGATGAGGATTCAATGAGATTTTTTAAAATGCCCAAAGATAATAAAGTTAACAGTGGAAATTCTGAGCATAATTCAGTTTTGTATAAGTTCAGTGTTCTTAATCACTGTTATACAGTTTGTAACCTCCCTTCCTCCCACCCCCTGGTCATCCGATATCTTTCAGCACACTGTGGTGTCTACTTTGCCAGCCTGTTCTCACCCAGCTCCCCAAAAGTTTACACTCTACTCTGGGAATACTAAATACCTTGCAGCATGCTAAGCTCTTCCATGACTTGTGACTCTGCATATACTGTTTTCACCATCTCCTGTGCCCTTTCCACTTTGTAAATTAGCAAAGTACTCATTCTCTGAGAATCGTATCAGGTCACCTCTCCTTAAGGTCTTCTCTTATTTTAGGCAAGTTTAGGCTGTTTTGTCTCCATGTCCTCATATCACCCATTGTGCAATGTCCTATTTGTTTTCCTTTTTAAAAATATTTGTCTCCCGCACCAAACTGTGAGCCCTTCAAAAATAGATAGCTTTTATCCTTTCCTCCCCAGAACTAAGCATTGAGTATTTTACAAAGTAAGAAAGTCATAAAGTAAATGCATTGATTAATAAAAATTCAAATTATTTTCTAGAGCAGCACTTTCCAATCACGCTGCTCTAGAAAATAACTGTGATGATAAAGGTGTTCAATATCTGTCTGGTAGGGTAGCCACTAGTCATAGGCTAGTTAAGATCATGAAATGTGGCTGAGGCAGTTGTAGAACTGTGATATTAAGTTTTCTTAGTTTTAAGGAATCTAAATTTAAAGAACTACCTGTAGCCAGTGGCTAATATACTGGACAGCACAGTTGTAATTAGAGCTGGAGTAAGATTTTATTTAAGGCCCTTCTGGAATATGCCTTATCTATATTTCCTTAGTTATATTCTGCGTCTTTTACTTGACCAAAGTCATGATGTTACATACGTTAGAGTGGAGAGATTTTAAGATGCTGCCGTGAGACATCACCACTCTGCCAGGAGCACAATACAGTTCCTTCCAAGTATGGGATAATAGCTCTTCAAGGAGGAAATTTGGTCTCTTAGAGCCACCCAGTAATTTTTGTGATAGGGGTTAGCAGTTTTCTCCACCATCTTTGGGCTGATGGGGAATATTTAGGGACTGAGTCAAAGATGTTTGTTGAGTGTGCTCAGGTTTTTTTGCAGAGTTTACAAGTGGGAAGAGACATCAGCCTTTATCTACTTTCATTGGCCCTTTTGACATTATGCACAGGTATCTATTTTCCATGTCTTATTATACTCTCATTATTTGTTCATGTTCTGTCTTTACCCCATCCTAGGTGACTTCATTGAGAGCCAGACTCTTATTCTTATGCATCCCTATTTCCCTCTAACTTAACATTCCATGTGACATAAGGAAGAGGGTCAGTAAATGTTTGATGAGTGAATGAATGAACATTGATTCAAGGAATAAGCCAATAGCTCCTGGGACTCCAAGACACCTAATGCATCCATCACAGAAGAGTGACTATGCTAGAGGAATACCAGCCTGCAGTAGTGTTGCCCACTAGAGAGGGAGACATGTGGGAACAGAATCCTGCCCTCTTAGCGGACAATCACAAAGAGAAACAATTGTGCATTCTAGGCCAGTCCAGGCAATTAGACTGGGTGGTGTTTCAGTCAAGTTGGCAGGACCATCTTGCCGTCCACCTGAGGGAGTTTGGATTTAATGAAAGGCAGTAACAAGATATTTTAACAAAGCCTTTTTTTATAATCCCTGTGTTGGCTGGGGAACTTGCCCAGCCTCCCTGGGTTCCGAAACAAACTTGACCAGTAGATGTGCAATTCTTTTTTTTGCACAATCTCTGTCTGAGTATCCCCTGGGGGAAAACATGAAAGTGGTGAAAAAACCCCAGAAATGCATACATACACACACACATATACACATCCTAGGAGGTGGCAGCAGCAAGTTAAATGCTTAACGGGAGCATGAACGGGCATTCGTCTCTGTTCAGTTTAATTCAGTTCCATAAAAATTTAGTTAGTATCTACTTTATGGGGAGATACATGAATGATTGAGACACCATTTCTTCTTTTTTTAAAAAAAAATCACAATTTAGTACAGCAGAAAGAATTGTGAGCTAATAACTTGTAACAGAGTGTGATGAATTCAATAATAGATGTGTGCTAGGTCCCGAGGTAGCACACAGGAGGGGACCGTTAACTCTATTTGAGTGTGTCTTGAATGAGGTAGAAGTTCTTTAGCTATACAGGGTGTGGGAGTAGAGACTGGCAAGGGAAGGCCAGGACCCTTCAGTTAGAACAAGAGCGCCAGAGGTGTTTGGAGGCAAGGTGGCTGGCTCTCTCAGTCGGCACTCCTGAGGTGTCTGCTTCATCACAAGACTGCTCTGCCTTTCTGGAGTCTGAGTGGTGATTTTGCTATTACATGTAGAGTGAATTGACAAAAAGAGAACTTCTGAGTAGAAAGGTCAGCTAGGAAGCTATGTAGAGCAATTTCAGGGTAAGACATAAAGGGTCCTAGTTAGAATTATGGCTGTGAAAATAAAGAGCCAAGCTTTCTAAGGTAGATTCTAGAGGAATGGTTCTCAGTCTCCTTTCTGTATGATAACTCCTGAGAAACACTTGAATCTGTAGTAGTGATAGTATATTACACAAGTGTTTCTAGACAGGAATGTGGAGATATAATATGGAAAGTCACCCCAGATGATTCTAGTTTATAAACCATCTTCTAACTACCTCGCCAAGGATAATCCCTAGTCCAGATGTTGAAGATGTAAAAAAAGCAATATTGCCATTTATGAAGAGTGTACAGTGAGCAACGTTCTTGTTAGCTATGATTTGATTTGATCTTCACAACAGTCTTAGAAGGTAGGGAATTCACCCTCATTTTACCAAGGAGGGACATCAGTTCAGCTAGATCTGAAGGCCTTGCCTGGATTTGAGCCAAGGACCATGTGATCGCAAAGCTCCAGCTTTTTGCAGCCTATAGCACTAACTCTCTTTGGGAGCCTTAATACCGTGGCCTGAGAAAACTCTAGAATCATAATAGAGGGTTGTCACTTATGGGAAAGAATAAATTGACAAAAAGGGTAAGTTTCAGAACAAAGATACTTAGCTGGTACTCTGATCTGTTACCTTTATTCTCCAATATACCCACTGGAGTGTATCAAAGATTGATGAAGGATCACATGCTAAATTGCTAAAAACACATGGGAGGGGAAGGAGGGAGCCATTCATTCATTTTTTTTCAATCAACATGGATTTATTAAGCTAATACATTTTAGTCTCTTTGCTCAGTATAAAGGATAAAAAGGTATATTGATAGGCATTGCTCTTACCCTCCAGAAATTCATAGTTGTGTGCAGCCTAAACTAGTGGAGAGTGCTAAGTGGTCCAGTAGGGATGAGTGACAGGTGTCATGAGAGTACAGCAGAGGGAATGAGTCGCTTCTTCCTAGAGGCTGAGAAAGTCTTTCCACAGCCCGTTTCATGGTGGCTGTTCTTTAGAGGATGAGTGTGAAATCTGCCCAGTGGAGAAGTGAGAAAGGCATTCTAGGAGGAAAGGACATCAGGGCAGAGGCCCAGTAAACGAAAAGTGTTTTAGGAGATGCAAGAAGTTCCATGTTGCAAGAGGTGAAAAGGCAGGGCATGATTTTAAGGAGCTTTGTATTCTATTCCAAAGAGCAGGGCTCTCATCCCTGAGTGGGGTGTTGCTATTGGTTGGAGGCCAGGTAAGGGAGTGGAAGGAGGTGGCAAGAGCTTGGGGTTTCAGAAAAACTTTTTTGAGAGCTAGCGGGGAAGGATTTGATGGGAGGAAGGTGGTGCCAGGAAAACAGAATCAAAGCCTGAAGTCCCCACCTTAGGCAGATCCTGGGCCCTCAACTCCGACCCCCAAACACTTCTCCAGGGTGTTTGGTAAATTTAGAGGTCCAGTGTGAATGGAAGAATAGTTTTGCCCAATGCTTGGAGAGAATTTGAGGTAGAAGTTTGTAGGCCTACTTATAAAATGAATCAATGCCTCAGGGCCTTCCCCATAGCAACAAAATTAGTCCTTGACACCTAGAAATTTTTCCTTTGTTTTTGACTTGCATAATTCCCTCATCTAACTAGGGGCCTCCTATAAACTCTGCCGCACTGCTAATATTTCATTGTCATTTTCAGCTCTATTACATCTTCCTCTCAATCATTCTTTAGAGCAGGAGATGTCATCTAGAAGGGGTTCTGCAGCTTGCATAAATGAATTATGAATCCTCATGATTTCAAGTGGGTTACCAAGCCCCTTCCAAGCAGAACCAGGCATCTGGTGACTCCAAAGTGTGAAAAGGACATTATGCATATGTATGCAGAGACACATGCCCTACAGCGTTTCTGAAGTACTTGCACGTTTTCACTCGCAGAGGCGCCATATGCAAGGGGACCTGAAAACCAATGTTCTTTGAAAGGAATGTGTTTTCACATATCCTTTCTTTTAGAATTCTTCACTTCTTTTTTCTGAACCCAATAAAGGAGGAAGGAAAAGGTTTTCCTGAGTGTTCTCATCCTGTGTTACATACAGTTTTGCACATACGTAGGCAGGTAACTATCAGTATCTACAAGAGAAAAGCAGCAAATCTTAGTCTACAAGAACATAGTAAGGGAAGCAAAAGCAGTTTCCCTGACATAGATTTTTTTGCCTGAACTTCCTGCATTATGGAGGGTAATACTAAAGAATTTTGACCACAAGTTTCCAATAACTTGAATTTTCTGTATTTTAAATTGTGAATAAATTGTCATGCAAAGACCACAGAATATCCAAGAAAGGCAGGACGTGGAAGCCTGGGGAGTCTGGAGGCTCAAGAAATGAGGACATCTCTGGAAATTAGATTGTCATATTTTGTTTGAGATTATGCACTTTGACTTAAACATAGATTTGAATCCTAGCTCTAGTATTGACTTGCTGCATAACCTTAGGCAAGTCACTGTACCCTGTTGAATCCTTAAGATTTTTCCTTTGTCTGAAGATGATAATATGTACTTCATAGAATGGGTATGAAGATTAAGTGAGCGGATTTATATAATCTTTGCAGTGGTGTGTGGCACCTGGCAGGCCCTCAATAAGTACAGCTTTTGTTTTTACATTGTTACACATTATCTTGATTTAGTAATTACACATCACTTCACTTAGCTTCAACTTCCTTATTTCTAAAATTGGACTAATAACCCCTGTCTTATTCACTTTATATAGTTTTTTTGGTGGAAAGTAAGTAACAGTGCATGTAAAAATACTTTGTAAAATGAAAAATTCCAAATATCCAGAAAGTGTGGTTATTATCATTATTTTAGAGGTACTTAGGCTGTCACAGTTACAAGAATATTGGGAAAAGTCTACCTGAAGTAGATACAGGATGTTACTGATCCACAGAAGAACAGCTGCATTCAGTCACTGAGTCCAATTCCTATGCACCTTTTGGTGTGAAAAACTGCCCAGTACCATGTATGCGTAGAAGGTAGAGAGTATTTGGAAATAAGGATCGGGAGAGTCTCATTTCCCTTCAAGAATGATTCATATAAGGTAGAAACCTACAGTTTTTTTACTTTTTAATATTTTATATCTACTGAGCTGTTATCATTCCTGGAGCTTAGAGACTGAACATGATTGCCAAAGCTCCTCTGATTGATTACCAACCAGCAGCTCAGATACTTGCAGATTCTGCCAGTCTCCATGGCTTTCCTTCCCACAAAGATGGTACTTTCATGCCTTCTTAATCCTCACTGTCCCTTTGTGAGGGGTCTCAGAAGCAAGCAGTAGATCAGGCCCTTGACCAAGCTGTCAGAGACTTTCTATTTATCATTAGAGCTGCCTGAATTATCTTCTTAGTAGATTTCGATGCCTTATCCTCTTATCCCCCCATGTGGAAGTGAAGAGGGTAAGCGGGCAAGAACTGCCTTCGGCATGGTTGGGCATATTCCCACAGAGCTGAGTTTGAACACACTTCTGCCAACTACTTCTTACAGCTGTTGGAGAAGTAAACAAAGTATCCGGTTGTTTAAACCAGATAACTGGTTTAAGTTATCTATTCCCTCAGAGACTCACTTATTGCATCTGTAAATAGGGATAATAATATATCTGCCGAGCCAAATATTTCTGAGAATTAGATGAAATAATGTTTTAAAAATAGCTTACAAAGAATATAACACAGAGCGAATGCTAAACAAAAATGTAGTTTCCTGTTCTCTTTGATTTGTAGTAATTCATGAACAAGTATTCAGCAGCTTTGTCTTTCTAGACCACTCTTTCCTTACGTATGAAGTGAACTCAATGATTTATCATGCCTGTATACAAGTGAAGGCCTAGAATTCCTACACTTCAAGTGCTGCAGGAGAGGAATAAATGCAGTTGCTCTGTACATTCATTGGTGGCTGGAATAAAGTCATAGTGGGAGACCAAGAAGGGAGAATTTGATCTGGGTGTTATTGTAGAAACAGGATTTTTTTTTAGGGCTGCACTTATGGCATATGAAAGTTCTCTTCAGCTGCAAGTTGAATCAGAGCTGCAGCTGCCAGCCTACAGCACAGCCACAGCAATGCTGGATCTGAGCCATGTCTGTGACCAGCTTGCCGCAACGCAGAGCCTTAACTCACTGAGCCAGACCAGGGATCAAACCCACATCCTTATGGATACTAGTCAGGTTCTCAATGCACTGAGCCACAAGGGGAACTAACTCCTATAAGTAGGATTTTGATTAGCAAATAGAAATTCACAAAATGAGGAAAGACATACAGAATGTAAGGTTTTATTAAGTTTAACAAAAAGTATTTGGATAAACTGGTTCACAGTGAAGTAATAGAGATACTCTTGAGCTGTGCTTGCAGATTTGAGAAAGGATAACTCAAAGGGAGCATGAGCCCTTCTGTTGGGGAGGTGGTGTCCCTGGCTCTTGGCACACACAGCAGCAATGCGGCAGGCCTTTCAGGAAGCCGTCGTTCCTTTCCGGACAGTAATCTGCAGGAAAGCAAGGTCTCAGTGTGTTGTTATCAGGCCTGCTTGAGTGTGGGAGCTTTGGATGAGTATATGAATATCACTGATGCACCTAAAATATTAATGGCTGAGTATGGAGTAGGATCCAGGAGAAGAGACCCAGCGATCCTTTTATAATAGCAGTTTTCCTGGAACGCTTCCTGAAGATACCCCAGAGCACTTTTGCAAATGCTGATTATTTTTGTGTAGACAGCTTTTTCTTGTCTGTTGCACAGCTGTGAGTGTGAGAGCACAGTTCTCTGGGGACCCGAGCATATGTGCTCTCCCTGAGAAAATCTGGGAGAGAACCCCAAAGGACACACTGTACCCCTCTCCCAGCCAAGACAAGGAAAGCCTGCCTGAACGGCTCCCTCGGTCAATGAGTAAAACTGTGAGCTGGGAATAGAGCTTTACAAATGTGTGTGTTAGAATAAAGAGCAAACTTATGTACAAGTCAGAAATTCTGGGTTCAGTCCTTGATCCTCACAAGTGTTATATGAAAACCTCCCTGGGCTTCATTTTCTCCCCCACAAATAAGGAAATGTGGCCAACTGATGTGGCAAGATGCTCCCAGTGTTATTGCTATTTCTAGGTTTTTAGACCTGGAAGGATACTTAGATGTCTCCAGTTCAGCACTCTTATTTTGCAGATAAGAAAACTGAGGCATGGAGAGAAGTCATTTGCTAGAGGCTACAAAGCCAGTTAGAAGCTGAGCTAAGATTAGAACCAACATTCTCTAACTGCCAGTCCAAAGGTTCTTCACCTTTTCTGAGTCAGAGTCCACCTTAAAAATCTGATGAGTCACAGGGGATGATAGCCAGTCTCCTGGGATAGAACTTGATGGAAGATAGTATGAGAAAAAAGAATATATATATATATATA
>PVHT020001751.1:10753941-10795221 GCA_004024745.2 Catagonus wagneri
TGACATGACACTAACTCACCTATACTCTAATAAAAATAAAATTAAAAAAAATTTTTTAAATCTGATGAAAACTGTGGAAAGTCCTGGGACTGGGGGATGGGGTGAGGGCAAATACAAATACTTTACACACAAAACACATAAAATTTATATGGTTTTTAAGGAGGGTTTCTTAGAGGTTATGTTAAAAGCCTTTATGCTATGTAGATGTTGGAATTACTCAAAGTAGATGTTGGAATCAGATTTCAAAAGAAACATATGTTATGGAAAGTATGCTTTTTTGGTTCAATAACTTCATTTGTGCAGAAGGCACCTCAACCCAACTGGAATGCATTTGGCTTTATAGCTGCCCTCCAAACAAGTCTTACTTGTTTTGTTGGTGGCAGTTTCTGATTTTTAAGAAGTCCTTTTAAATATCACAGCTGTTGTTCCTCGTATATAGATTTCTGCTTAATTCAGTGGTTGACTTATATCACCTGTAGCCAGATAACACAAGAAGGGGCTGGCTAAAACAGAAAAGATTTTCTCATTAACTGTGTCTGAAGGTGGCCTATACTAATTAGTTCTTTTTTTCAGCTACATTTTGCTGATTCTCAAGTTTCCCAGTGGGCTCACATCCCTTGTTTTTCTATATAGCTGCTTCTGGGTTCACATGCCTCTCATCCATTTGTGTGGTAAGGCTGGTCCATCTCAGCTGTCATGCTTTTGTTATAAGGGCAACAGGGAATTTGAAAGCTTCCCCTGAGTAGGTATAGGCTGTGGGGCAGGGGGGTGGGTCTTACACTCACTCTGACATGGCACTCTGACTAGTCAAAGCCTAGGTGCTCAGGACTCTGATGCTTGGCCTGTAGGATGCCACGGGCCTTCCAGTCTTGTAAGCACATGCTTCATTAAGATTGGATTGGTTCCCCCCCCCCACAGAGACTGTATCCTTATTGCAGTTTATTAAAACTACCCATGCAGTGCACCATTATTCTTCCTGTTTGTATTCATGAATGGCCTGTTCTCAATAGGAACATCCAGGAGGAGAACAATAATCAGTCTCTTAGGGTAGGAAGAAAAACAACAAAAGGAAATCCTTTGGTGTACTGTATTCAGCTGTGTTGAAGAGGTCTTATCATTAAAGCAGCAGCAGGTATTCATAAACCAAGCTTGCCGGCAGTGCTGGACATGCAGAATTAAAATAATCATCCATCACCTCGGTCTCATAAATGTTTTCCTTTGACTTTTGGCAGGATCTACAACCTGAGCATATGCCAGTTGACATGGGAACACTGAGGCCAGCAATTTAAGGATTTTCACATTTGCTTGCAGTGGTAAGATTTAAAGATATAACAATGAAGGACATTGCATATGACTGGGTTCTGGCATTTTGCACCAGATGTGAAACTAGAGTTGCTGAGTGTAATATTTTTTGACTCACACAGATCTCTATTCAATTACTTTGCAAAAACCACAGTGAACATGAGATAAATCTATAATCCATAAACATTCAACTCAATATTGTTGGTATTGGTGAAAACAGGAAAACTAGGTAATGTCAGATTTCTTTTATTTCCATACAGTTGGACCAAGTGGGAGAAATGGTTTCCATTTTGAACAATGAAACTGTATCTATTGAGAAGAGATGTGACTCTCAGAGCACAAAGGGACACAGTGTTTGATTGATCGGGAGAAAGAAAGGGGAAACGATGCTGTTTTCAGCACCTTAGGGGGCAGCCATACTCTTGATATGGGTCCAAAGATTTGTGATTTATGGGATTTCTAAAAGAACCAAATCTGTAGTCAGTTAAGAGATTGCTTGAAAATGAAGACTGCTAGGTGCTGATGGTGTGGTGGTGCATCAGATGCGTGTTGGAATCACAGGCACAAATGAATGATATTTCTTAAAAAAAGAGGCGTGATGGTAAAGATATTGGCAGATGGACAGCAGACTGTGTTATTAGAAGATAGTGTTGAAAAGAGGAGTCTTTCTGTGTATATGTGCATTTACATATATGCATATGCACACACACTCTCAGATCTGAGGACAAAATACAATATTGATTTAAGTAATAATCCAGCATTCCATATTTTGTGGAAGAGAACAGAGTCTCTTCCAATATGAAGTAAAAAAACACACCATGATGTAGTTAACTGGAGTTAATAAACAAGAGCATCTAGGACCCAGGTAGATTCTTTGGACCTTGACTTGTTGAGTTGAACAGATTAAATTCAGTAATAATATTTATTCCATTACTATCTCCAAGCTCGTCAGATCCTCACAGGGTGAGACTCTATTTAGCATCTTCAGTTCTCTGAGGGCTACCATTTCAGTACATTTTCTACAAATGTTCAAGTCCCCATTTTCATGTGGCTTTGGAAGAAGTCCATGGTACATGGAACAAAATGTGACTTTTAGCCAACTTATTTGTTCATTTTTGAGTACTGGAAAACCTTAAATCTGTGGATTTTTTTCAAAGGATTATTTTGGTCATTTAGCATTCGTATTTAGTCGTCTAAGTATATTCCTCTCAAATTGCCCTTCCGCTTTATTCAGTTATATTATTATTGCAGCACCTTTTAGATTAACAGCTTGTATTCACATAATCTATATATGGAACAATGGAAGAATGATTGTGAAATAGCCTGGAAGATGCATTACTTAAACTGATACCTGGAACTGACAGTACAGCTTCACACTTTTATACATATGAAAGTAAATGAATGTACCATTATAGTTTCTTTTATCTGAATAACACATTCCCTTTCAAAATTAAATTACTTTTCACTTGAGTTTAATGCTGTATTTTGTGATTTAGATATGCTTTCCAGGAATTGCCACCAAAACCAAGTTCCCGTGCATAAATCATGGTTTCTCTGCTGTACATGGAATTCAAGATAATATCTTAATTAGAGAGTCATTAAATCTCAGATCTCAGAAAGGCCAGAGTTAAACAAAACAGAGCTTTTTAGAATCCTCAGAGCTGAGCAATTTGAGGAGAGAACGAAAAAGTCAGAGAACCTTTGTGTGATTGGCCTTAATGAAACCACAGACCTCTGTGGAAGTGTTCTCTCCAGTGACTCGCTTCTGAACCACAGATGCCATTGTTGCCTCAGAGCTCCCTATATCAGAGTATGCCTTTTGTTACCAAGAGTGAAAGCCTACTGACACCCAATAGATTGTGCTAAACTGGATCTGAGTCATTTAGGACATGTGAAGTTTTTCTTGAAACTAACCTTGAAGCTTCTAATTTCTGTAGAGGAACAGATGATATTGAATCCTGTGCATTTTTCTGCAATGTGAGAACACTCTGTTGACCAGATAGGCTTGTTTGAGAAAAAATACATAGATGCAGATAGCATAGTAGAAAGAGCAGTGATTTAGGAATCAGTGGACCTGAATTCTGGTCCTAACACCATAGCTGATTTAGCTAGAGAAGTTTTTTTTTCCTTCTTTTGCCTCAGTGATCTGAAAGAGTCACTTAACTGCTGGGCCTTAATTTTTAATCTGTAAAATGAGGTTAATACTCACTGTACTTACTCCTCTGTAAATTTATCCAAAGATGAAATAATAAACACGAAACACTTTGAAGAACTTAAAATCACTACACAGAATTTTATAATGCTATAAAGTTGTTTCCTTACGAATAGCACTTGATTGACTAGAAAGTTATATTAAAGAAGCATCTTCAGAGATTTTCATAGATTTCTTCACATTGAACAAAGCCTTACAGTTACTCTGAGCTCTAATCTGCTTGTTTTTTCTTATTAAATTGTGATAACAACAAAAGTCAGTTGTGTAACTGTCTCTAACTTGTGTCTGGTCTGAACCTCTGTCTGGTGTTTATACTGCACTGATCTTAGATTTCAGTGTCCTCTGGCATTGATCCTTGAGGTGAATCAGCCTTTCTCAGACTTCGAATTTTTTTCAAATGTAAGTTTTTACCAAGCCAGATTCTCTGCTTATCTTCCTACCCCTTATCTTCCTTCCTATCCCCTCCAGTCTCCTTTCTCCTCTCCTTCACACCTCAGAAAGTCCTTTACTTTTGTTTATAATCCAGGTGTTTTTTTTCTTTCTTTTTTTAGCTATTGACCCACAGCCCTCTGCTTCCATAAATCCTGCTTTAAGTGTTTGATCTCTAAGACAAATATACCCCCATAGCCCTGAGTTTACTCTCTGACTCTGTTTCATTACAAACGTTGTAGACAATCAATATGAACTGGGGGGGAAATGTCTTGTGTCAAAAAACACAATTTGCTTGAACACGCCATCGTCTTTGCCCCTGAAAGGAGCTGTGGATCCCATACCCTTTAAGAAAACAGCCATAATTATTGGAGGACATCACCTAGATAATAAGCAGGAAATTCCAGCAATTACACATTATAGAAAATCTTCCAGAGCACCTAGTTCATGTACTGATGTTGAAAGCAATTAAGGACTGTGGATAATGGATGAAGTTAAACACAGTATTCCAAATTTTTATCCGGAATGCTAGAAAAGAACCTTAATATAATGGATACAGGTCAGAGAAATTGGCTGACATATCAAATATCAACCGTGAATATCATCCATTTGTTTTTTATATGAATAAAATTTGAACACCGTCCAGAGTTCACCATTATGGAGACATTTACCTATGTGCACTACCATTTTCTTCCCTGATCCCAAGATCCCAAACTACGGAGAAGCATCATTTGTACCGTCTCTGACTCTTCAACGCATCATCATTCATACCAGTTTATTCTCCCAAGAAAACGAAACTAACGATCTCTTTAAGCCTGAGTATGGTCTCTTCTCTCCTCATGTTAAGACCTAGTTTCAACTTTCTTTGGGTCATAAAATTCTGTGACTAATCTGGGAAAGTAACCAAAGAGAATTAAGATAGGAATAAATCTAAGTATGGGAAAAATTATCCCAAGATACTCTATCCAGATTTCCATGTGTTTATAACTGACCCAGTTGGCCTGCAAATTGCAGTTTTTAATCATCACAGTAGAGCATACTACTGACACTCAGTGAATTAGTTTTCTTGGACTCTGGCCTATCTAGATGCTATTATTTCCAGTGTTCCCAACTAAAAGCTAATTTCTCTTTTCCATCATTGACCTCTGCTTCTCTCCAAAGTCAAAACGGAAGTGAGATATTATCAGCAAAAGGGATCCCTAGGTCCCTTCCCAGTAATGGGATCATGAAACAATGAGAATTGATAGAAATTCAAAGTCTCTGCTACTTTCATTAGTATTTCACTGAAGCTCCGAAAAA
Organism: Catagonus wagneri; assembly: GCA_004024745.2. Classification (NCBI taxonomy): domain Eukaryota; kingdom Metazoa; phylum Chordata; class Mammalia; order Artiodactyla; family Tayassuidae; genus Catagonus; species Catagonus wagneri. Next base: position 10,759,184 of record PVHT020001751.1, read on the forward strand.
CTTTGAATATTTTCTATTCCAGTCACCCACTGAAACTGCAGCTGATAGAGTTCCTGTGGTGACTCAGGGGAAACGAATCTGACTAGTATCCATGAGGACACAAGTTAGATTCCTGGACTCAGTGCATTAAGGATCCAGTGTTACTGTGGCTGTGGTGTAGGCTGGCAGCTACAGCTCCAGTTTGACAGCTAGCCTGGGAACCCCCATATATCATGGGTATGGCCCTAAAAATATAAACAAACAAACAAACAAACAAACAAATAAATAAATAAATAAAACTTTGCAACTGATCAGAATAACCCATGACTAACAATAGGAACCAGACAACCACCATATCTGCAATGGTCCCATCTATCACTCAGACATTTTTGGTGTAATAGTGTCAAAAGTGATTTTTCCACTTTTATTTTCAAGCTTTGCATCTGACAAAGTGTGATTACAGCACAACGACTTAAGGGAAATTGGGATAGATTGAGAGCCTCTGATTAAAGGCAATCTTTATATCACCGAAGGATTCTACTGAATTGAAGGAGAAGGGGAGAAAGTTTTTAATAATATGTTCTTTGATGTCTTATCAAACATCTGCAAAAAATTCTGTCTAAAGATACATTATAAAACTATGCAGTAAAGGCACAAATATCATCCTGGAAAACATTTTAGAAACTTAAATGTAGAAATGTTCTTTGTTGGGGACAGTAGAGGGCAAAGATAGTTGGGTAACATAAGTTGTATAAGCTTAGCATGGTTTCATCCTAATATCAGGCAAGAAGACATGCTTTTATATCCCATCCCTTGGTCATGTACACCAACTTTTAGACTGTCTGCTTATGTGCTGTGTTTGAGAGAGAGGGATAGGGAATGGGAGAGGAAAGAGGGGAAAATGTCTGAGCAAGGAGAAAGTAAATAAATCATCAAAGTGAAACTTCCGTAGGTTACCCTAAAGGGCAAGATATCTCTTTCCTCAAGGAATGACAACGACTAATAAGATTAGACAATGGTAACTTGAGAGTTTGATGTTCCAAGATTTGCTTTAATTCTTGGTGTTTTTCATTTATCCAGTGAGCTATATTGTTATATTGTCATGGTACCACCATGACAACTACTGTGTCTAGGATCCCCTGAAATCCTGATTTTATAAACAGGAGAGCTCATTGTGAAAATAGACATCTATCAATACTAATTTTCCATTTGGAAAACATTTATAACTTTCTGTTTTCTCTTTTCCCTAGTTATTCATATACCCATTTGTTTGTGGATTTGTTCATTGAACAAATATTTATTGATCACCAACTAGGCATTTACTAGGCATTGTTTTGTGTACTGGGGTTACCAAAGTAAACCCAATACATAACAATCCTGTCTTCATGGATTAACTTCTAGTAGAGGAGATGAGAAATGAGCAAGAAACAAATCTGAAAGATGCATTGTTTATATATTTTATACTCCCATGTGTATGTAGATGAGTACTAAAGAGAAAAAAAGGTAAAGAAGGTATGAAATTTCACAAAATGGTGGTGGGGGTTTGAATTGTAGGTAAAGAAGCCCAGTAAAACTTTTCCCTGTAGACCTTTTGAGACCTTTTGAAGCAAGACTTGAAGGAAATGAAGTAGCAAATCATGCTGATATCTGAAGGAAGAATTTTCTAGGCAATAAGAACAGTAAGTGCAAAAGCCAGAGACTACCTGGTATATTTGAAAAATAGCAAGGAGGCCTCTGAGGTTGGATCATAGTGAAAAGGGGATAAAGAGTGATGAAGTCAGAGACACAATGTGGAGCCAGGTCGGTCTTGATTCCAGTGCCATTGAAAGCCTTTGGAGGTTTTGAATAGAGGAGTGGAATGATTGAGCTCATTTATATTTTTACAAGGATCATTCTGGTTGCCACATTGAGAGTGGACTATGGAGGCAACACATGGGCTTAGCAGGGGAGGCAAAAGTGGAGAGACCACATCAGAGCATGCTGCAGTAATTCCAATAAAAGGGAAGAGGATAAGGTCCTTTTCTTAAGTGGTGAGGTTGGCTTTGACTCAGAGCATGGAGGATGTATACATAGTAACAGGAGAGATGTGGGTAGGTGGGCAGAGGTGACAGTAAAAGCATGTGCAAGTTCTCTTTTGATTACCTACCAGATAACAGGCACAGTGGGCTGCATTCATGCAGGCGGAGTGGTTGCTTGGTGGATTTTAGTGAGGGCTATGATTTCACCAGGAAAATTCACCAAAGCAAAAAAGGAACTTAGATGTGATTACAATGATTATCTATGGGACTTATGCTGGAAAGGAAGCAAGAAAGGGTGTCCTGGGGGAGGTTTCTCAGGGACATTAAGAGTGGATTTTAAGTCCTGGTGGGATTGTAGAATCACAGGATTTGGGGTGTTAGAGGAGGTGAGGGGGAAAGATAAGAGGTCATGATCAGACAAAGGGTTATTTGAAATTAAAGGTTTGCAGAGGCTGCTGTTACTGGGAACAACGAGGTGAAGGGTGTGACTGGAATTGAGTGGCTTAGGAAGGATGGCTGATTAAATCTTTGAAGTCTAGGAACTGAGAGGAAAGGATGGTGGGAGGGGCATCCCATGGAATATGGAAATGACTGGAAGTTGAAGAGGAGTAGGCTTAGAGTGATCTTGAGCCAGGCAGTAAGATCTCCAATTAATGGAAGGGAAATGAATTAGAGAATGGTGAGAGAAGCACCAACAGGGGTAGATGGCGGTATATCCTGAGGACATGTAAGTGAAAGCAGGATTTTTATTTTAATTTTTATTAAAAAATTTTTTTTGGCCTTGCACATGGCATATACAAGTTCCTGGGTGAGGGATCAAACCCAAGCCACAGCAGGTACCCAAGCCACAGCAGGTACCCAAGCCACAGCTGTAACAATGCCAGGTCCTTAACCCATTGAGAGACCAGGGAACTCTGAAAGGGAGATTTTATAAAGGAAAAAGAGAGAGAGTTCTGGAGGCAGTAATGAGCAAGGAGGATGCCTACATACTTCCAGGCTTCTTAGTAAAATAAGGATCTATGAGAGGCAAAGCTACATCTAGGAAGGGTTGCAGTGGAATCATTGGGAAGAGCCAGGTTTCAACTAGTGCAAAAAGTGAAAGAAAAATTTCCGAAGGAAATTGAAAAGGAGCATACTTACTGGTAATTGATCTAAGTCCCAGAGGGTTAAGAGAAAGGGTTTCAGAAGATATGGGGGTGAGCAGTGTCAAAATAAGTCGGGAACAAAGTCATATGAAGATTAGAGAAGAGGGAGAAAAAGTTGACAGTGACTGACCTGCAAAGTCCTGATGATCCTGTCCTGCTGGTCCTGCAGATGGTAGTGTGAGGCTGTGAGTGTCAAGGGCAAGGAGAGTTTTGAGTGCAAGATCCAAAGGTGGTGAAGCATACCTTCTCAAGAACTGAAGCATCCTGAGGTTTCTACTTGACTGTTGCTGAGGAGACAGTTGTTCTTCAGAAGAGTTGTGTGACTCAGAACACAGATATACTCTTTTGACTTGAGCCAAATAGGGGTCTTCAGTGAGTTGGTCTTACATTGAGTGGGTTACATCCCTCTGATTTCATCATTATGGAACCCAGTGATTTGTTCATCTTCAATCAAAAGACCCCCCTCTTAATTACCTTTATTAGAAGAACATTGTACTATTTGGCGCATCAGATACAGGCTCAACAATGGAACAAATTATTGCACTTTAATGGACTTCTTTTGTGATCCTTGCTCCAACTTTCCCCCCACCAGCCTATTTATAAACCCTTCTTCACCACCCCCCACTTTTCTCCCTCAACCTGTTCCATTCCTTGATTCACTGAGTGAATGAATAAACTGTCCACATGACTGTGTCTTCCATTTTTCTTTAGAAGTACTGCATTCTCTTATTCTGTGCATTTTCTAAAGTACTGGTCATCTCACAGTTCTGTTCATCCTTGAGGTCAAACCCTCTGAACTGAGAGAAGGCATGTGTTTTGCTCATTCTAGTGACCCTCTCCTTTGTCCTGACTTTGTCTTTGCAAAATTGACTTGAGAACTGCATCTGAATCATAAATGACTCATCTTTTTTTTTCTTTCCTTCTAAGACACTTCTAAAACCAACATTGTTTTGGGAGGGATGGTAATAGTTGACCAGTATGAAGGAGGCACTGTAGGTGGTCAGTCACTCTATGGAACCAAAATACAAGGTGTAATTAAATCTAAAGCCTTAGGCCTAATATCTTTGAAAAACAAAGTGGTTTTCTATTATGGCTTTAGTAGCAGCTATCCTGTTCTCTGCAAAAATAAAATATATACATATGAAAGAAATATAATTAGAATGGGATCAGAATTAGAGACATAGACAGTCAGTACCACTGGTGTTATTACAAAGTATAAAATTGCTCTTTCTCTTCTTTTCCTACAAGTAGAGATATTGCAAGGATTTTAAAGAGTAATACTTTTGTACATTTTATGGGAAGCAAATGCTGTGAGTCAGTGAAGAATGCATGATTTAGATGAATGAACTTTTCTTAAGAGTTAAAATTATTCATTATTCATTCTCACCTGTACCACTGGTTATTTCTTAATCCAAGGTTCAATCTTCTTGTTATATTCCTTAGTCTCCCTTAATATGGTTCCCACCACTTGCAGTTTCTGAGGCAGCGTGATAGAGGTAAGAGCATGGGATGTGGCATCAAAGGACTGATATTTGAATTCTGGCTTTGTTACTTGCCAGCTGTACAATTGAGGAAGTTATGTAAGTGCTGTTATCCTTTGCTCTCTTGTCACAGGGTTGCCATGTTAATGGTTGTAATGTATTTGAAAGTGCTCAGCACATTACTTATAAACAATAAGTGTATAATACATTTGCATTGATGATGCTTTACTTATAATCTGCTCCTTGGTTTCAGTCTCAGGTACTTGGTTTTATTTTTCCTGGTTTATGTTTCTCTGGCCCCCTGAATTGTTTATTTCCTTTTCCTGCTTAAGCATTTCTTGTCTTTGCTTTCTGTTCAGCTGGTGAGTTTGCACCACATTAGATTAGCTTTATAGTTGGGAAGTGGAGCTAGGACTTTCTCTTTTAGACAAAGAGAATCTGAAGGAAAGATGCTGATGACATGTATAACAGAACTAAATATTTATGGGGAAGAAGGAAGGGTGACATAATGGTAATCTGAGTGTCAGCTGATGATATAAACTCTTCTTAACCAAACATCGAGCCATGTCCATAGTATGTAGGAGTATCAAGGCATGAAAATTTGCCAAATGACATTGACTCCATTTTCTAGAATGACAAGCAATTAATTTAATAAAGTAAAATTCTTATCATTTTCACATAATTCTAGTTAGGTAATTTTACAACAGATAATTTTACTTCTATGTTTTCCTAAGCACATAGGTGTAGCATAGAGTTAGGAAGATATTTAAGAACTAGGAAGACAGAAGCTGATCAACCAGCAGCAAGAACTTCATATCACAGTATTAAAGGGGTCAATATTTTGACTTTTTTTTTTTTTTTACAGACTGAAAACCAAAGGGCAGGGGATTTGAAATTGAAATTAACATTTTCCTATTTGAACCTTAAAAAAACTTTTTTTGGCTGCATATTGTTTGAGTCTTCAATCATGCATCATTGAATTAAAAACCAAACCTAGTAATCACCAATGTTAAGTGATGAAATACATACAATGAAACTTTTAAACAGAAGAGACAGTTGGAACAGATAAGTTTCCAAGCTCAGCTTTCTTGAATGGTGCTGTCTTTGCAAAACAATTGGGTATTCCATGTCGTTAAAATAGCAGGGAGAAAAAGAGAATATGTTCTACCTGACTGTGTCTCTTTGGTCATCTTTTCACACTCCATTAGAGGCTTTATCCGACTTTTGTATTCCAACTGTATTGTGTATTTCCGGTGTTAGAAGAAACTTCAATGAGGACATGATGAATGTCCATATTAAATTGGATCCCTCTCCCCTTTTTAATTAAGTTCATTTAAATTTAATTTTGTAATTTTACTTCAGTAAACCATCTGACTCCAGATGTTGGATGCACTTTTTCCTATTTCTGTTCCCACATAATTGTACCTGTAAAAGATTTATAGCTGCAGGAGACATTTTGGAACCTTTTAGAGCATTTTTGGCATATGTTTCATGGATGACTGGTAACATGAGCAATTAACATCCTAAAATGTTGTTCTGCTCCCCAGAATATTTTTAATAGGATAAGTTACTTTTATTAGCTTGAACTTTAAACAAATAATCATTTTAAAGGAAACATTATCATCAAAATAACTCCGTTGAAGCGGAAGGCCAACTCTCCAAGGAAATTCGTAGGAGTGAGAAGAAAGGACCCTCTGGCTAAAAGAGAATTTAACAAAGACATTTAAAAGAAAGGTGAGGATTGCCCTTTTGCTAAAATAAGAACTCTAAGCCCGGTTCCTGTTCCTTCTGAATGACCCTGAGACACTGTAATGTCTGTGTTGTACTGCATATATTATAGATTGATGGGGTCACACTTCTCCCCTTGGGGAACGTTTAACTCTAGCTTTCAGTGAGAGAACTCAGATGAAAGAGAACCACCGAAGCAGCACCTACTTTGATGGAGACCAAAGACGGAGGGTCTCATAAGTGTGTTTGTGTATTTAGGAAACATATAGTTGCCGTGGGACCTAAAACTCAGGCTTTAACTCCTTGATAAATGACCTTTACCATCAGCTCCTCTCAAGCATTCTTAAAACAACAAAAAAAAAAATTACCCATTAGCCTTTCTTGTTACAAGATTCATTTGAATGCTTATGCTCATTCTGAATCTGCCTTCTTGCTTTCTTAGTCAAAGCACATCTAATAACACACTTGATAGCTCACTTGGGACCTTGTCTAATGAAACTTCTAGTCTTCATCAAAGAAACGTAAGACTACAATCAAACCCTTAGATGACAACTAAAGAAAAACAGCAACTACAAATCCACAGGATAATGATACCAATTTTTTTCCACAAGTGAGAAATTATCCTTCATTTTTTTTGATATACTATAGTATATCTTGATGTATATGAAATATTACCAATTGTCATAAACAAATTAGAGTATGGATTTTTCCCCAGACTTAAGGGATTCAGCAAGCAAACTCTGATTCTATTCTTTCACAGTGTTGCTTTGCCAGGGCAAGTATTTGTGCATTGCGGGTGGGAGTTGTCTAAAAACAACTGGTGTTTGACATTACTCATTACTATTTCCAATTTCTCTTGTTGCTTTGCATATTAAATAAGACTAAAACCATTTAACAAAACACTAGTCATTCAGAGCAGGAAAAATTTATTTGTCCATAATTGATAGACAAGGAACTCGGTCCTCACTAGTTTCTAATATAACAAATCAAGCTTATAAAATGATTCTATATTCACAGGCTTTTGCAACTTTACTAAACTTTAAATAGAAAATCAGTAAGGGGCTAGAGAGCAACCAACATCTGAAGTGACAAATGACACATGGCACACAGAGTATTATAAAACTTGGTTTACTCAATGTATTTGTTGAGAGAGTAACTATGCTAACTAGGAAAGTGTACTTAAAACATCTCGCGCCTGCATAGAAGAGTGTGTAGTAACTATTTGCCAACACCTCTAATTCTTACTCGGAATTAAAAATCAATGTTCATCATGTAAATGTAAAGGGGAAAATATAAAATATATAGAGAACTTGATGATATCGCATACATTCTAAGTAATAGAAAGGAGGTAATTCATTTTGAAAATTAAGCTTTCAGTTGCTTGTAGGTATCATTCATGATGAAAGAGGACAAATTTTAATGAAATAAAATTGTTATCTACTAAAATTATTGGTTAAATTAGAGCCTATCAGTTTATAATTACTTAAGAAACTTATTTAGAGTAAATGTCTGAGACACTCTATCCTCAGTTTATTTATTTTTAAATTTATTCATTCATCAGTTTATTCACTGACCATGTACTGAATACTTACGGGCGCAAAGCCAGTGGTAGAGTTTGAGAAACCAGAAATAAGAATCAGAGGTGGACTCTACTGCTCTCATCTGAAAGGAGAGAGGGGAGACTATAAACCATTATACAATGAATGAATAAATCTTATAGAGAATAGCTCAAGATGAAGTGTTAGTCCTGTTCTTACCTGGACCAGTTTTCTAGGTAGAAAGATTACTGTAAGCTGTAACCTGACTTCTTAGACACAAGCACTAGTTTTTTAGAAAAAGTTTGTGTATGAGAGCTGCCCCTCAACAATATTGGTCAATGTTAAATTTTCTCACCCCTTGGAAAATTGATACCGAAGTTGAATGATAGGTAGAGTGATCTGAATAAGATGGATGAGTTCTATCTTTAACCTCCATGTTGGCATAAAGGGCTAATGGGCTGATGCAGCCCCCTTTTCATGAGGAATGCTAACCCCTTTTACTGTGATTTAGCCCTTTTCCCCCTTGGAAGGTACCGATGTGGTTTGATACCCTTCAACTTCTCCTTGAATATCACAGGAATATGTGCCACTGGACTTGAGTAGTAAAGGGACCTTTTCTTCAATCTGCAAGTTTTCACAGCATCCCAGGACACTTTTGGGGCTTCTGTTCAGTGTATAATCTGAAGTCTCCCTTTTCATTTCCCAGCCCAATAAACACCTGTTCTAATTATTCTTATTCATTCTCTGCTGGAGACTTTTGTGTGTATATTGTCTATTAGCAGGTGTTCCATAATAACTGGGGGAAAGAACTTATAAAAGATTTCATGTTTATGCTATTATGTATTAAATGCTACTTTGTCTACTTCTCTCATCCTTTGAAAGACTTACTGCAGTTTTTGCTGTCCTCAAATTTCAGAAACATAGATATGGTGATTTTATATTTCCTAAGACCTGAGATAGCTTAATGTGAGAGCTTTAATTGTTTTGTTTGTTTGTTTTGTTTGATATTGCTGTCTAGTGGTTCCCCATTTTATCACAAGAAGTTGCAGAGCTTCTAATGCAGAGGAAAACACAGTGGATTCGGTTTTTATAATCAGTGCATGGAAGTATCTGGATTAATTGAACCAGCTCCTTTCTAACCCTGTCATGTGGGACACATGAGGGAGGATGTGGTCTATGCATAGAGAAAGATAAGGCAATAAAGATGGGGTCTGTATATAGAGTAAGATATGGCCTTAGGGCCATTACTGGTAAAATCTTTCTTCCTGAGTTAAAAGGAGTGAAGATACAGAAGGAATTATTTGAGGAGAGATTTTGGTCTTTTATTAACATTTTCTTTAACATATAAAAGCACATTTCTGATGTGTGTTTCCTACAGGGTATAGAAACTCAAATTCTCTTTTTCACACACATATGTAATACCAAGTATTTTTTCCCCAAGTGGAGCCCAGCTCTAGCAAGGACTAGTTTCAGATTTGTTTTGTTATATCCTAAGGGCTGCTGTGATTCTTATTCTTGTTACAATTGTGGTAATGAACTGTATAAATTACACAGTTTTTCTCTGCTAGATGCAACTCATACATCCGAAGAGAATATTTTCTGCTAAAAAAAGACATAATGATCATTTTACTGATATGTTTAAATGGTAGAAATCACATGCTTCTTTATATGGTTAAACTATTGTAAAAAGAAATTAGTAACTCAGGTACCAAAGGCAATTCCAAATACCAGTGGGGTATAATAAGACATATTTGCATTTTCTTTTGTGATCTTATTAAAGTTAGATCCATTTTTGGTGATAGAATCATTTCCTTTAATTTAAAGACATGATATGGCAAGTATCGACAATATGAAACTCTTTAGTGGGGAGAAAATAGTCATTGATGGAGATTGAAATTGCCCAAAATGTGCATCCTGCAACACAAATCTCAGGACATGTTGGTCAATATAATGATCCCTTGGTCTTATAAATTTGAGAAATACCACATACACCTCTGCCGTGAGCTGCATGCTCCACAATCCAAAAGGTCTGGAAAATGCTGCACAGTCATATAGAATCACAATATACCCAAAGCACAGTGGTAGGCGAAATTGCTCTGACAAATTCTACAGTTTAATACTTTTAACCTGTTGTGTTGCAAACTTCCTGGACTTTTCTTTCTGTCACATTTTATAGCATCCTGTGGAATTATGACTCAGTGGAAAAAACTTTGGAAAACATTGGTCTCAGTGATACTATCTTTTGCATGTCATAAAGCAATCATTTTTAAGAGAAGAAATATGCACATGAGAAAGGACACTGGATATGACATTAGAAAACCTGTTAGATTCCTCCCTGGTCTTTGCTACAAATATGACCTTAGGGGTATCGTTTAAGTGTGCTCTGAAATGAGAATAGTATTATCATCTCTACCTCACATGGGGCTATTGAGTCCAAGTTCTAAAGGAAGTAGTGCTCTCACTTACAGTATTATTACCACTACTACTGTTACTGTCTTCTGAGACCTAGACAAGAAATTCTTACTTATCCTACTGGCGCCCTTTCTGATTTCCTAAACTTTCTTCCCAACCCTCTCAGAGGAGGCTAAGGGAATTTATATATTCTTCTTAAGGAAAAAGAGTAATGGAATGGGGTGTATGAAACAGGATAATCAAATAAATTGCTTTCCGATAAATTACTTTGAAATTGTTAGCTCCCCAGAAGAGGTACAAGGTTCAGAGGTTTTATCAGGTTGTCCAAGAGACTTACCCTTAAAAACATATAGAAAAAGAGATAAGAAGTTGAGCTTTATTAATAAGCACAAAAATAGAGTTGAATCTGGGTATAAAATGGTCCATCTACCCACCCATATTGCAAAAGCCTTAAAGGAAGCAACAATAAATTAACCACTGAGAGTTTATTTAGTGCATATTATGTAATATAAAATGCTCAGCACCATGGGGGATAAAAAGAATAGCACCATATATGCATGTTAATCAAAAACTTACAACCACACTATGGAGCTATTATGAACACATGGTGTAAATAGAGATCAGTCAATGCCAGCTTTGCGAGAGACCCAAATATTTCCAGCTACAGCTGCATGCTGCAATTACAAGAGCAAAGGGAGTTTTAGCATAGAGAGGTAGAAAAGTTTTCAGGTACAGATTTTGGCTTAAGATGACCCTTAAAAATGGTAAGATGGGTGTCATGATCTTTGTCTCCCCATCACTTTGTGTACATTGTTTATTGCAGGTAATCAAATACTTAATACAGGTGTGTTATATAATAGGGTGGATAGATAAGAGAAAGAAGGAAGGGGAAGAGGGAGGGAAAGAGGAAAGAGGGACACATGGAGAACAATTCCAATAACATGGCATTCCCTCCCTCTAAGATTTAGCACAAGTTCTTGTGTATGTGAGGCTTCCCACAGAGGATGTATGAGCCGAGGACTGGCTCAGGTCCCAGCATCAGGCAAGCTGGAGGTAGCAGTGATACAGTTCAGAGAGTACCACCAAAGTTATCATTATAAGCTGTGAACTGGTCAGTTCCTGGCTCTGCAGCTCCCTACTTATGTGACATCAGGTAGGTATCTTAAATTTTCTGAGTCCTCTTATGCAATCATGTGCTTTCTTTCAGGGTTCTTGTAAAAATTAAATAAAGGTATAGGAAGTTCATTAGTAAAATATGCAAGAGCTGTAAAATAGTATTGTTATTATGTATGGAAAGGAAATGAAACTCCAAGAGGTCATGAAATAGTCAATCTAGCCAGTCCTTCAAAAATCTGGTGTGAATTTCCGAAGGATTTTATATGACAAAGATTTGCAGTATCTGTGAGAGTGTTGTGCTATTACTCAACTGCGTATTTCTTGGTAAGAACACTAACAAAATTGTGGCACTTGGCTCTACAAGAAACACCTGCCTGGGAAGGACTGCAGTAGGGCAGATGGTACTCTTCTGAGTATTGTATGGTCAAGACCACAATGCTCTGTCCTGTTAAAGTCCATAAACAACAAAAATAGCTCAAGGGTGTTTTTAAGAGGATTTTTTAAAAAAGTGTCCCTGGCGTTTTAAAGTTCTCAGACTTTTGAGACCATGCCAATTGACCCTCCCAGTGATTTGAAAATGACAGTCTGGGGACCTCATGGTAACTGAGCAGAGATCCGTGAAAAGTTTTCCTTACTTTCTTGTACCTTTAAATGATACAACAGAGCCAAAGCGTCTTGTAGTTTGGTTTGGATGTATGGGCTCCATCACTCTAAGGAACCCATGCGGTTATATCTGACAGTGCGCTCTGAGGCAAGCTCATGCACTCTCTGGCCTGATTTAGCAACCACTCCTCTGAGTGCCCTGAGGTGCCAGGCGTCTATCAGTGAAGGAAAAGCAATGAAGGTGTGCTATGCCCAAGGCCAGCTACCCTTTGATTTTCGCGTTAAGTTCTTGCTCCTCTTTCTTTTCCACTTTATAGCATTCTCCAAAGAATCTCCTCTTTGGTATGCCAAACTGTTTCCTCTGCTACAGAGAGAAAGAAAGAGAATTCCTTTTTGCTAGCATCAAAGCCTACAGTTAAGGGGGAGGGGACCACTCACGCTTTGCTGGGGGCCAATTTTTACTTGCAGGATTACTGCCAGCTTTCACTTCCTTGGTATATGTTTGTTTTCCTGTTGTCTGTAATCATCCAGGAAGTACTTTTCTCTCTGGTATGTCCTCAGGCTAGGGGCTGGTCTGGAAAAGCAAGATAATTGTGCCTCCTCCAATATAAAATATGTATAGTTTTTAATGAGGCAGATGGAAGGGCAGAAAGCTTGGGACAGGGACAGACTAATGTGAGCTGGGTGTCTTTTGGTTCAGTGTCAGCACCTAGAAATGCCAAAGCAAAGCAGAGAGACCACAGAGAGAAAATGTGTAAAAGGCTGGAAAAGAAAGAACAGACATTTCCTTTCAAGGTTATAACTTGTTCCCCTGCCTCTGTTTCCACACCAGTTCCACACAGGCCCAAGGTAAATGTCTCAAAGTCCAGATGAACATTGATAAGAAAGGAAGACAGCTACATACTTTCTGAAGTGTTTGCACGGAACTTGTTTTTTTGTTGTCTGTAAAAATGAAATATTTTTAAGGTAGAAAGAAAAGCATAGGAAAGTAGTAAATGCCATCTCTTGAGAAGACTACCAAGGTCTTGTCAAATGTTACCACCCCACCCCCAACCCCTCTGCCATTTTAGCAATGCAGCCTCTTGGATGTATGAGGAGAGGAGTGCCCATGGCAGGACCAAGTATGCTTGCCTGGGAAGCAAGCCCATGCCAGGCCAGGCACAAATCTCCCCTGATTAGAAGCCCCAGCCCATGCGCCTTCTTGTGAAGCAAGTTACAAAAGTAAGGCCAGTGAATCACAGATAGTGGTTGTTTCTATAGGTGTTAAAAAAAAAAAAAAAAACACACAAAAAAAACAATGACCTTTAGAGAGATTAGTTCTGTTTGGCACTCCAAATATGATGTTTCCTTGTCTTGGCTGAACCAAATTTTTACTTTTATTTTTTTTGAAGAACACAGATAAACATACTGGGTTCATGACGTGAACAGCTGGCAGTGGTAATTTTCCCATTTGAAAAGGTACCTGTGGCTAGGAGGTTTAGGCGTCCCTTTTACAATCACATTCTAGGCTTCTCTTTTGAGGATGGATGGCTGTTTATGTGTAAGGCATTTTGAGATGTGGGTCATAAGCCTCCTCTTTAAAACACTTGATTTCTGAGGCTTTCACCATATAGGTTGATGTTCTATCATTATTACTATTTACTATATTATATTAAAGTAAATTTAATAAAAGAAATAATAAACTAAAATTTTATTTAGATGGGTACCCTTCAAACTAACAAAGTACAATTTGTGTGTAACAGCAGTTGAAACACAATTCGCCTTTCTTTCTACCATTGCTTCCAGCCTAAATGTTTCCAAATCCACATTTCCACCCCTTGTTCTGTATCTAACTTATGAACACAATCCTCTCTCTGCTCCTCTTCCCACTGTTCAGCAAATTTGTATCTTCCCACAGTGATCCCAGATGGCCCATTAACTATAGCTTCTTAGTTGGAAGGATGGAGCTGTGGGCTGGACATAGGGCTAGCTGGCGGCACTACCACTGTGGCCAGCAGGGATAGTTTTATCATTGCACTTAAGGTCCAGCATATGAATGTGAGTGAATCATGCTGGCCCCAGTTCCAAAGGCATTCACAAGAATACTTCTAGTGTGGTGTTTTCAGTACCCCCTGTTGATTCACATGCATGGAAGAAATGAGCAGTTTAGACTTCAGATACAGTGTAGTTGAAAATGCCTCCAACATAAAGACATGTCTTATGTGACTAAGATATCTTAGTGTTCCTAATGAAACAAGGATAATAATTATAAATAAGCCTCTTATTTATTTCATAAATCGTCTATGTATGCACAAGACTTTGCATTCATTGAGATGACCTTGAAATGTGTTAAAAGTATCAATGGCTCCTTTTTAGTCTTTCAAATATCTACCCCAACCACGAGCAATGAGACAGGGCTCTACTGGGGTGAGGTTCCAGTGTCCTGAGCAATGCCTGAGATTGTTGATCTCTAAAAGATAGTCTGTCCTTTAAGAGGAGAGATGTGTGTTCACAAAATCATTAATGTATCCGAAAGAGCCAAGGGTAGTTATGAACCTGCAGATGCCCTCATTGAAAACAACTGGCAGAAGAGCCAGTATCCACTCTAAAACTGTATAAATTTGATTCTTATATCCTCTGTCTTTACAATGTAGAGATAACAAGAGAGGTTAAGGGTATATTTCCCTGAATAAACTTGACTTCTAAATATAGATCAATAGAAGCAAATAAAGAGCAGTTTATGCTTAGGCTGGTGAATTTTAGGAAGGGAGAATCTTTTCTTATTAAAAGCTGGCAGTTTTCTGATTCATTCTCTCTTTCCCCCTCTTTGTGTGTGTGTACATATATACATACACATGTATGATGCATATATGTATATGTACATATATGTAAATACTCACATGTATATGTGTGTCTGCATACACACACACAGATTTATTAAGTAGTCAGCCAATAAAGAAAAAAAAAGGTCAGTTGACTTGGCTTTGTCTGAGAGGAAACATAATAGGCAAATATACTGAAAAGATTGCGTGACCACACTTGAGAAGAAAAAGCCATTCTAAGACTAACCATTCTAAATTATGAGCAGGTTTGGGCATCTCTTGTGGTAACTACTATGTTTTCCAAATGAAAACAATTTTGGTTTAGAAAGACTAAAAATCTGAATGATCAAATGTAGGTCTATTTTCCTTTGGAAAAAAGCATGAATTTTTAAGATGTGAAAAATTATTTTTAAAACAATGAAATAAACCAGGCCATCTATGATTTGTCCAAAAATTAATGAGCTATTTTTAAAGGGTGGGTAAAATGACTAATGTATTACTTTTGAATGGACCCTTCCAATGTTTGTAGGGTACTCAAAATATTTCATTCATTCCATGAAAATGTTCTGAGTCTTTGTACCACTGGGCTGAGTGCTTAGAGGTAGTTGAAAAGTGCTATTTCTAAACCATAAACAAACTATAATCTGTAATTAGCTATTGTGATAAATGCTGATTATTCTGTAGTATTTTAGATATCATCCATTCCGTCCTAATTATACTCTTAATTTCTTTTGCCAAGCTCATTTCAAGGACAATACAAATATAAGTACAAGTCAGGCTCTTGAGTTATATCCACTGCTAGAATACTAATAAAAGGTATTACATTTCTTGATTGTAGACATCTATCCAAGTATCTTACTATTGTAAAATATGTCTTCTAAACAACAGCTTGTCAAACAGAATAATAGCAGTAGAAGAAGCAATGGAGACTTTAATGGCTTTTTATTAATCTGTCAACTTCTCCAGCTAAAATAAGCAATGATTTTTTTTGCCTTAAAATATCAGGGTTTAGATTTTAATAAAAATTGACCCATTGTCTAGATGTTTGTGTGATTACTAAATTTAATGTATCTTCTGCTTTATTTTATGAGACTCTTTTTCTGTCAGACACTGCAATTCAGTGGTTCACGGATCACACATTCTAGGACTGAGTTTTCATTGTGGTTAATGATTAATTAGAAAAAGAACTCACTGTAGTTGTGGAATATGGGAGAGCCTTATTTACATCATAGAAGCATACGTTCACAACCTTCAAATCCATGGATAACTCAGTCTTTTTCCAAAGCATAACAGACTAACCATGAAAATATGACTTAGGTATCAAAATGAATTCAGTTATAAGATGTGGGAAAGATTTAGAGAAAGAAATCACTGGTACTGTGATAGTCACATTCTGTCCAGAGCTCCCTTACACTTTTGAAAATCTAAACTATGACACGAGCAAGACGGGATTAAAATGGAGGAACAGAAAGACTGGAACTTAACTTCTCTCATAAAAGCAACAAAATTACAACCAAATGCTGAGCAACCTACAACCAAATGGACTGGAAACTTTCAAAAAGATACCCTACTCCAAAAGACAAAGAGGAGGCTACATCGAGAAGTAGGAGGGGCGAATACATGATATAAATAACCGTATACCTCCTAGGTGGAAAGCCCCATGGACTGAAAGGTAACTATCACAGAGACCCCCTACAGGAGTGAGACTTCTGAGCCCCACGTCAGATCCTCATTCCTGGGGATCTGGCACTGGGAGAAAGAGCCCCTGGAGCATCTGGCATTGAAGGCCAGTGGGGCTTGTGTGAAGAAGCTCCATGGGAATGGGAGAAATGGAAACCCCATTCTTGAAAGCCACACACAGATTTTCACAGGCACTGGGTCCCAGGGCAAAGCAAAGGCTCCATAGGAATCTGGGTCAGATCAGACTGCAGTTCTTGGGGATCTTCTGGGAAAATGGGGTGACCTTGGGTGGCTTGTTGTGGGGGGAGGACATTGGAGTCAAAGCTCTTGGGAATATTCATCAGGCTGCATTTTCTCATGCCTGGGAAAATCTGGCCCCACCCATCGGCACTGAGAAGCCCCAGGCCAAACAATAATCCAGGTGTGATCACAGCCCCACCCATCAGTAAAAAGGCTGCCTAAAGACCACTCAGGCATACAGCCACCACTAATCTCAACCAGAGTCAAAGCCCCACCCACCAGAGGAACAGGAATCAGCCCCACCTACCAGTGGGCAGGCACTAGTCCCTCCCATCAGGAAGCGTACAGCAAGCCCCCATACCAACTTCAGCCACAAGGGAGGCAGACACCAGAAGGAAGAGAGGCTACAACTCTGTTGTCTGCAAAAAGGTCATCACACCAAAAAGGTATAAAAATAAAAAGACAGAGAACTGTAAATAGAGAGAAAGAAAAAAAAAAAAAACAGAGAAACAGCTAAGTGATCAGAGATTATCAACCTCCAGGAAAAGGACTAGAATGTTGATGCTGAACATGATGATGACATTGGAAATAAACTGTAGGCAACGATTGATAATTTACAGGAAACACTGAGCTAAGAAATACAAGCTATAAAAGTTAAGCAAGAAGAGGTACAAAATACAATAACTGAAATAAAAAATTCATTAGAAGCAGCCAATAGCAGAATACAGGAGGCAGGAGACTGAATAAGCGAGGTGGAGGACAGACTAGTGGAAATCACTAATGTGGAACAGAAAAGGGAAAAAAGATTGAGAACAAATGAAGAGAGTCCCAGAGAACTCTGAGATAACATTAAATGCACCAACATCTATATTATAGGGGTGCCAAAAGGAGAAGAGAGAGAGAAAGGGACAGAAAAAAATACTTGAACAGATAATAGCTGAAAACTTCCCTAACATGGGAAAGGAACCACTCACCCAAATCCAGGAAGCACGATGAGTACCATATAAAATAAACCCAAGGAGGAACACCCCAAGACACATATTGATCAAACTGACCAAAATTAAAGACAGAGAAAATATTGAAAGCAGTTACGGAAAAGAAACAACGTACAAGGCAACCCCGACGTGGTTATCAGCAGATTTTTCAGCAGAAACTCTGCAGGCCAGAAGGGAGTAGCATGTTATACTTAATGTGATGAAAGGAAAAAACCTCCAGCCAAGATTACTTTACCCAGCAAGCCTCTCATTCAGATTTGAAGAAGAAATCAGGATAAGCAAAAGCTAAGAGAATTCAGCAACACTAAACCAGCTTTACAACAAATACTAAAGGAACTTCTCTAGGCAGAAAAGACAAGGCTGCAACCAGAAACAAAAATACCACAAATGCCAAGGCTCTCCAGTAAAGGCATATATACAGTAAATATATGAAATCATCCATACACAATTATGCTACCAAAATCAGAAATCATGAGAAGAGGTGGGTACAAATGCAGGATACTGGAGAGGCATTTGCAGTTAAGAAACCAACAACTTAAAACAATCTCCTGTATATATATAGACTCCTATATCAAAACTTCAGGGTAACTGTAAACCAAAAATATGCAAATAATACAGAAACAAATAAGAAAAATCAGCTCAAATACAATAAGAGGAGAGAACAAGACAAGAAGGGAAGAAAAAGCGACAAAAACATACCCAAAACAGTTAATAAAATGACAGTAAGAATATACATATCAATATCTACCTTAAATGTAAATGGACTAAATGCCTCAACCAGAAGACATAGACTAGCTGAATGGATACAAAAACAAGATCCATATATAGGCTGTCTTCAAGAGACCCACTTCACTTCTAGGGACACATACAAATTGAAAGTGAGAGGATGGAAGAAAATATTGCATGCAAAAGGGAGTTGAAAGAAAGCTGGTGTAGCAGTACTCATGTCAGACATAAGAGACATTAAGATGAAGAATATGTTAAGAGACAAGGAGGGACACTACATAATGATAAAAGGATAAATCCAAGAAGAGGATATAACAATTTTAAATATCTATGCACCCAACATAGGATCACCACAATATATAAGGCAACTGCTAACAACCTTAAATGGAGAAATCGACAGCAATACAATAGTAGTGGGGAACTTTAACACCCCACTTACAGCCATGGATAGATCCTCCAGACAGAAAACCAATAAAGAAACACAGGCCCTAAATGAAGCATTAGACCAGATGGACTTAATAGATATTTATAGGACATTCCATCCAAAAGCAACAGAATACACATTCTTCTCAAGTGCACACAGAACAGTCTCTAAGATTGATCACATTGTGGGCTACAGATCAAGCCTTGGTAACTTTTAGAAAGTTGAAGTCATATCAAACATGTTTTCAGACCAAAATGCTCTATGACTGGAAATCAACAACAAGAAAAAAAACTTCAAAAAACACAGGTGGAGACTAAGCAACATGCCACTAAACAACCAATGGATCACTGAAGAAATCAAAGAGGAAATTAAAAAATATGAAGAAGCAAATGACAACAAAGATATGACACTCCAAAACCTATGGGATGCGGCCAAAGCAGTTCTAAGAGGAAAGTGTATAGCAATACAAGCCTACCTCAGGAAACAAGAAAAAGCTCAAATAAACAACCTAACTTTACAGCTAAAGCAGCTAGAGAGGGACGAACAGACAAACCTAAACTTAGTAGAAGAAAAAAATAAAGATCAGAGCAGAAATCAATGAAATAGAAACAAAACAAACCACAGAAAAGATCAATGAAACTAAAGGCTGGTTCTTTGAAAAGATCAAGAAAATTGATAAACCCTTAGTCAGACTTATCAAGAAAAAAAGAGGATTCAAATCAATAAAATTAGAAATGAAAAAGAAGTAACTACAGACATCACAGAAATACAAAGTATCATAAGAGGCTACTATATGCAACTATGTGCCAATAAAATGGAAAACCTAGACGAAATGGACAAATTCTTAGAAAAGTACAATCTTCCAAGACTAAACCAAGGTGAAGTAGAAAAGATGAATAGACCAATCACAAGTTCTGAAATTGAAACTGTTTAAAAAACTTCCAACGAACAAAAGTCCAGGACCAGATGGCTTCACAGGTGAATTCTGTCAAACATTTAGAGAAGAGCTAACATCTATCCTTCTGTAACTATTCTAAAAAAGTGCAGAGGAAGGAACATGCCCAAAATCATTCTGTGAGGCCACCATCACCCTGATATCAAAACCAGACAAAGATACCACAAAAAAAGAAAATTTCAGGCCAATTTCACTGATGAATGTAGATGCAAAAATCCTCAACAAAATTCTAGCAAGCTGAATCCAACAATACATTAAAGGATTGTACATCATAATCAAGTGGGATTTATCCCTGGGATGCAAGGATTCTTCAATATCCACAAATCAATCAGTGTGATATACCACATTAACAAACTGAAGAATAAAAAACATATGATCCTCGTCATAGATGCAGAGAAAGCCTTTGACAAAATCCAAAACTCATTTCTGATAAAAACCCTTTAGAAACTGCACAGAGGGAACCTACCTCAAAATAATAAAGTCCATATGTGACAAACCCAGAGCTAACATCATTCTCAATGGTGAAAAGCTGAAAGAATTGCCGCTGAGATCAGGAACAAGACAAGGATGCCTTCATTCACCACTGCTATTCAACACAGTTTTGGAAGTCCTAGCCACAGCAATCAGTGAAGAAAAAGAAATGAAGGAATCCAGATTGGAAAGGAAAAAGTAAAACTATCACTATTTGCAGATGATATGAAACTATACCTTGAGAATCCTGAAGACTCTACCAGAAAACTGTTAGAGCTCATCAAAGGATTTGGCAAAGTTGCAGGATACAAATTTAATATACATAAATCAACTGCATTTCTATATACTAACAATGAAAGATCAGAAAGAGAAATTAGGGAAACAATCCCATTTACCACCACATCAAGAAGAATAAAATACTTAGGAATAAACCTACCTAAAGAGACAAAAGACTTGTACTATAAGATTCTGATGAAATAAATCAAGGATGACACAAACAGATGGAAAGACATACCGTGCTCTTGGAGAGTCAATATTATCAAAATGACTAAATTACCCAAGGCAGTCTACAGATTCAGTTCAATCCCTATCAAATTACCAAGGATGTTTTTCACATAAGTAGAACAAATGTCTTAAAGTTGGTTTGGAAACACAAAACACCCAGAATAGACAAAGTCATCCTGAAAAAGAAAAATGGAGCTGGAGGAATCAGGCTTCCTGACTTCAGACTATACTGCAAAGCTACAGTCATCAGAACCGTATGGTACTGGCAGAAAGACAGAAATATAGATCAGTGGAACAGGATAGAAATCCCAGAATTAAACCTATGCGACTATAGTCAAATAATCTATGACAAATGAGGCAAGAATATATAGTGGAGAAAAGACAGCCCCTTCAATCAGTGGTGCTGGGAAAACCAGACAACCACATGTAAAAGAATGGAATTAGAACATCTCCTAACACCATACACAAAAATAAACTCAAAATTGATTAAAGACCAGATACTATAAAACTCTTAAAGAAAAACATAGGCCAAACGCTCTCCGACATAAATGACAGCAACATCTTCTCAGATCCACCTCTTAGAGTAATGACAATAAAAACAAAAATAAACAAATGGCTTAATTAAACTTGAATTTCTGCACAGCAAAGGAAACACGACATAAAATGAAAAGACAACCCACAGAATGGGAGAAAATATTTGCAAATGATTTGACTGACAAGGGATTAATCTCCAAAATTTAGAAGCGCCTCCTACAGTCAATACCAAAAAACAAACAATGCCATCAGAAAATGGGCAGAAGCTCTAAACAGACAGTTCTCCAAAGAAAACATACATGTGGCCAAAAACACATGAAAAGATGTTCAATATCACTCATTATTAGAGAAATACAAATCAAAACCACTATGAGGTACCACCATACACTGGTCAGAATGGCCATCATCAAAAAGTCTACAAACAATAAGTGCTGGAGAGGGTGTGGAGAAAAAGGAACCCTATTACACTGTTGGTGGGAATGTAAATAGGTGCAGCTACTGTGGAAAACTGTGTGGAGATTCCTCAGAAAACTAAAAGTGGAATTACCATTTGATCCAGCAATCCCACTCCTGGGCATCTATCCAGATAGACACATGTACTGGAAAAGACACATGTGCTCCAATGCAACACTCTATACAATAGCCAAGACATGGAAACATCAACAGAGGAGTGGATAAAGAAGATGTGGTACATATAGACAATGGAATATTACTGGGCCATTAAAAGGAAAGCAATAACAGCATTTGCAGCAACATGGATGGACCTAGAAATCATCATGCTAAATGAAGTCAGTCAGACAATGATACACCAACATCAAATGCTATCACTTATATGTGGAATCTATAAAAAGGACACAGTGAACTTCTTTGCAGAACAGATATTGACTCACAGACTTTGAAAAACTTATGGTTTCCAAATGAGACAGGTTGGGGGGTGGGGGGATACCCTGAAGGTTGGGATGGAAATGCTATAAGATTTGGTTGTCGTGATTGTTGTACACCTATAAATGTAATAAAGTTCATTAAGTAATTAATAAAAACAAAAAATAAACTATGAGATGAGCATTCAGTAATTACATCAAAATTCTGAACGTTAATAAGACTTTTATCAAGGAGTTCCCATTGCAACTCAGCAGAAGTGAATCCAGCTAGTATCCATGAGGATGCAGGTTTGATCCCTGGCCCCCTCAGTGGGTTAAAGATCCAGTGTTGCTGTGAGCTGTGGTGTATGTCGCAGATACTGTTTGGATCCTGTGTTGCTGTGGATGTGGTATAGGTCGGCAGCTGTAGCTCTGATTCGACCCCTAGCCTGGGAACCTCCACATGCCATTAAAAAGAAAAAGGACTTTTAGCAAGGGCTAAATTTATCTTCATAAATTCCAACATCCCCATAAAATCAGCTAAAATCATAAATGATGGTGTAGAGGTGGTAGAATAAAATGAGAAAGCCAACTATGAAACAATGACAACCACATAGGTGTGCAAGGCTGAGGCCTCAATTAAGATAGTGGCATCATTAACAAACTGAGAAATGTAGTGCAGGAAAATTGGACAGAGTAATTAAGTTTGGGGGCTGAAAGAGAAGTAGAAGAACAGAGCAACTGTTGTTTCAAGTCTAGTTATGAATATTGAAATGACTGACAAAAATAAAGTTTGGAGGAAGCAGTCTGAAAACGGGTTTAATTGTGTTGAAGTGAGCGCGTTCTGGATCACACAGATTGATCTGCCCCACAGGGTGATAGTGATATAGAACTGAAGCAGAGGGCTGAGGGTTCTGGCTCTAAAGGAATAAACTGAATCAAAGTTGATATTTTTTTTCTTCTTCCATCTTCTATCCTTGTGTCTCTTTTCTTGCTACGTCACCCTAATAATTTTCTGTTGTTTTCCTTGTTTTGACTGCCTCCATGAGCAGTGATAAATAAATATAACTATGTTTTGCTCAGTCTTCAGAAAGATGAACTAAAGGCAGGTTACAGACAATTGGACTGAAGCTAATTCATGAGTCAAATCTGTGTTTGATCCAACTTTGTATCCTCCCAGCCCATAAATAACATCTGGTATATAGAATTCTTTCTACAAATGGATGATGTTTGTTCCCACATGGTATAACTCCCTCTGAATCATATGTGAGGGCCCATTGACTAACCTGGAATCAATCCAAGGGCAAGACCTAGTGCACCAGAGGAATATGTATGTTTATATCAGTGTGTTCTTTGTAAGAACTATGCCAGATGGGAAGAAAAAGAGCCTTCCTTTGACCTTTAAGAGGAACTAAACACAGCTGGTCATCAGAAAGAACACACACACACACACACACACACACACACACACACCTTTATCTTGATCTGAAATAAAGATATGTTAAAAATAAATCTCTGGATTGCAAGTCAGGGGAGAATGGCCCGATTTTAAACTTAACTGTGTTGGAAACACCGTGTTCAAATGTCAGTCCCTTTGTACACTTTTGCCTTATTTTTCATAGATTCTGTGGTTAGCTATAGGTGGTGGGGAAGCTGAGCTTTTCTTGGAAGGTCACACTCGAAGACGTTATTTTCCTGAGTGAGGAACAAAATTATTCTAAACAACCATCCGAAATTTTTGTGAGGTTGCTACAGTAGAAGCAGCCCAGTTTATAAAACCATCAGCCCCTGTCTCTGATTCTATAATCCTTCAAAGTGTTGGTAACCTAGATTCTGTAGTCTTTCTATTTTGTCTCTGTCTTTCATGATACAATATGGCTTCATGCAGTGGCAGAAACTCTGTTTTCCACAGGTACCTTGTGTCCTGTAATATCTGTGCTCGAAGGCCCTGATGGGAAAACAATGAACCATATATAGTAAGTCTGAAGATGTGTGGTTCCCTGTTCAGTGGAGCCAGACTCATTTCCTTCTGAGCACTTTAGCTAAGGGAGGTGCTGAGGCTGGGGTCCGCTGGACCCTCAGAATGTTCTGGCTCAGTTGCCTTATTCTCATCTGACTCTTGAGAGAGGCAAGATTCAGACTGGGCTCTTTCTCAATTAAAAGTGTTACTGACTGGAATAGATTGATCTTTTCATCTGATATTTATTAAGAATTTGGAAAGTTTTTTTTTTTTTAATGATTTTCAACCAACTTCTGTATACAGCTTAAAGAAGAATCATGTTCCAGGTCTTTCAGATAAACAGAAAGATGGTGTGGAAAAGAAAGGTACTCACCAAATTACTGGAATGTAATTTCCCAGTATGTGTCCTTGCAGTTTAGTAGGTATGACAGGATTAGCTTTGGCCTAAGGGCTGTGAACGGAGGCCACATGAGTCACTTTCAGGCTGAGGCAGTAAGAAGCCCTGGGCTCAGTGAACCCACCTCTCATCCCCTGAGGAGGCTGAGGGTTCCAGCACTTTGGTCTCTGATGGACTCTAGAAAGGAGAGTTTCTCAACATTAGAGGAGTGTGAATAAAAACTCCACTTCCTCTCTTAAAGTGCTGAGATTTGGGGTTTGTTTGTTACCACATCATTGCTAGCCTGGTCTGACTAATACAGATACTGTTTTCTGGTGCTTTAATAGACTCTAAATGAGTCAAGTGTATTTAAAGTGTTTATCTAAAGTGAAAAATTAATCACTTGAATCCTATGATGCAGAAAAATGCTGCAGAAAAATGATTGCTTAGAACCAACATTAAAAATGGTTTGATCATACGATATCACACATATATGGAATCTAAAAAAAATGATAACAAATGAATTTATTTGCAAAACAGAAACAGACTCACAGACTTTTAAAAACTTATGGTTACCAAAGGGGACAGATGTGAGGGAGGGGAAGGATGGACTGGGGTTTGGGATTGGTACCAGTACACTGAAGTATATGGAATGATTGGCCAACAGGGACCTGCTGTATAGCACAGGAAAATTTATCCAATATTCTGTGATAATCTATTTGGGAAAAGAATCTGCAAAAGTGTGGATGTGTAACTAATATATAACTGAATCACTTTGTTGTATAGCAGAAATTATCTAGCCTTGTAAATCAACTATATTTCAGTAAAACTAAAAAAAAAGAAAAAAGAAAAAAAAAGGTAGTGTGGTTGCCTGTCCCTCAATGACATTTAAAAGAGGATCCCTTTCCTAAAAGAGGAGTTCTCAGTGGTTTCTTAGTCAAACACCTAGTTAGCCAGTTGTGGTCTCCTGACCACTCCACATTGTGTCCAGTGCCCATTCAGGTTATTGTAAGCTTTCTTATAGGCCTGGAAAGCCTAGAATGATCTTGAGGGCAAGGTCATGTCTTACTATGATTTTTACCCCCACCACTAATACAATCCATGATCCTAGTGACAATATGAAATGTTTACTGTTGAATGAATGGTGTCAAAATTATTAGTTGTCTACAAGCATGTCAGAAAAGTTTCTTAATAATCAGTTCCAGTCTAACTTAAAATAAATTGTATGAACCTCCCTCTGCACATTTGCCTACATAATATTAATTCTGTTCCTTCACCCTGAATCATTCCCCACCCACAACAGTCTGAAATTAGCCAAGGAACTAAGTGGTATCTAGTAGTTTGAATGGAAAAGATGTGATCTCCCACCCTGGGTAGGCAGCCTCGCTGGCTGCTGGCTCTTCATCATTTTCATTCCTTCTGACTAAAGGAGAACCACCTTCAAGAGGCCTGTGCAACAATGATTTGTCTGAGTTACAGCCCAAGAGAGATGATCTGGCCAAGTTGCTATAATTATGAATTTTCTTTTTTCTTAGAAAAGGAAAATGAGGTAAAATAAAAATTTCAGGCCTATTTTTTGTTTTTTTGTTTTTGTTTTTTTTTCTTCCCCCAAGCAATATACTGCATGTCTACTTTCTCTACTATTTCCCATGAAGGCACCAAAAATATTACCCTAAAAATCTTTGGCTCATGAGCCTACTGTAGAAGCTCTCTTTCTGTGACTTAAGCTTCTAGTAAAATCTGGGATGAGTTGGGGGTGGCTTGTAAAAGCTGTCTCATTCTTTGGACTTCTAATTTACAACTGTTACCAATAGTGTGAATAAATTGTCTGACATCACATACCCTAAAGTGAATTTCCAACTGTTCCCCTCAAATTCATTCAGCTTGCAGCATCCCTGTCTCAGTTTCTCAGACCAAAGGATCTTGGAATTACCCTGTACTTCTCTCTCCTCTCACACCTCACATATAATCTTTCAGAAAATCCTGTTGACTCTATATTCAGTATATACCCTTAATCCCACCCCTTATCACTGCCTTTATTTCTCCCACAGTGGTACAAGTTTCCATCATCTCTTGACTTCAGTAGCTTCCTCAGTGGTCTCTCTTGATTCCCCTGAAACTATCTCAACACAGCAGCCAGAGTGATCTTTTAAAATATAGTTAAGACCCTGTCACTCCTCTATTCAAAAATCCCACAGTAGATTTTCATCTCACACACAGTAAAAGCCAAACTCCTTATAACATCCTATTCTTTCCTACAAGATTTGACTCTTTCTTATGTCTCTTCTCCTTGGTAAAATCTTCTGCCTTGTTGCCCACGGTGCGCCAGCCATACTGGTCTCCTTTCTGTTCCTTAAACCCTCTTTATGTGCTCCTGCCTCTAGTCCTTTATACTTTCTGTTCTTCTGCCAGATATGTTCTTTCCACAGATGGATAACTCCCTCACCTTCTTCAAGTCTGATCAAATGTCTCCTTAATGCAGCCTGTCATGATCATTTGCCCTGGTCCTCCCCATGAACATCCCTAATTCTGCTTATCCACCTAATTTTCTGCATTTCATTTGTTTGCTTTCCTTCACTAGAGTGTAAACTCCATGTAGGAGAGGATTTTTGTTGGATTCATCTCACTGTTGTATCTCAAATGCCTAGAATATTATCTGTAACACAGTAGATGTGCATGAATATTTAGCGAATGCTTTTGATATGGAACTATCTCCCAGCAATACCTTGTAGTAGGCAAGCCATTGGAGCAGTAGCATTTTAGGGAAGAGCCGAAGAAGAGATAGTAAAAATATTTCAGTCTACCAATTTAAAGAGAGAAGCTGAAAAGTCTTCTGAGAACTGGAGTTTTAGAAACTTTTAATTTCTGATTTCTGTGCCGTGAAAAAAGGGGATCACATTGTATTCTTTGCATGTTATAATTAGAGCACTTTGCCAATTAATTTGAACACATACTCTGTAAAGTATTACATTAGCCAGGTTTTATTTTTGTAATCAAATAATAGCTATGTACCAAGAAGTGAATAGTTTGTGTATATATTTAATAATGTTTGTGAGTCAGCTCACTTCTATTTAAAAAAACCTATAAACTGAACACTTACAGTCTCTGTATTTATACAGATCAGTACTTTAGAAGTCTTTAATTATAAGCCGCTCAAGATTCTGTGCTTCTGTTTATATAGTTACTAGAAACAACTGATAGAATTTGGCCTGAACTATGCCAGTGCTACAATTTTGGCTCTGCTTTCTCCTCTAAATGTGTGAACTCTCCTTTACAGAGAGAATTTATCACGTGGCCTAAGTGATGATACGATCTGCACAATATCCTCTTGGCCACGGTGTATCTTTTCATTACAGGCTTTTCCATTTGGGATTTCTCATTCACTTTGCAAAGCCAGAGCTAAAAGTAGACAGTGCGTTATTGACTAAGTGCTGATGCTATTTTCACAACTGAACCATTTATACCTAATTTCTGCCCTGTGGGTTTAGAGGGCAAGTTAAGCAGACAATAAAAATCAGATAAAAAGTAACTGTAAGGTCTCAAAAAAAAGGACTTAGGTCTCTAAAAGTCCTTCACAAAAATACTACTAATTTTTTCTCCTGAAAAATCACAGTTGCCAAAAGGAATTTCAATACAAAGAGGATGGTAGTTTCATTCAAAAAAAAACATTCCAGGCACTAGTGAAAAAAATACAGTGCATCCAAGATGTAGTCTCAAGTGACAGGAAATGTCAGTCTCCAAAAATCACTGAGCACACGCTTTATGACCAGTCTGGAGAGTCCCATAAAAGCAAGTTGCTTGCACGTGAGTAAGTGGAACTTGGGAGAAAAAAAAGGAGGGATGGAAACCAGGGGGGTGTTCAATATGCTAGAACAGTTGTGAATGTGTTAGAGATGGGATAAAGACAGTGGTTTCAGAAAGAGAGGAAGGGAGATGGCTAAGACCTAAGACGGAGAGAAAAATAGAGACTTGGCAGAATGGAGAAATGAAAATGAGAATTTAAAGCTGGTCTCCCGTGAGTATGGACACAAAGAGGCAAGAGATTATCCTCATCATCAATTAAAGCCAAAGAAAATGACATGAAACCAGAAATAGCGATTTATAACAAACTTGACTGTGGGGATATTTCACTTGTTATTGGCAAGACATTTGTGTGACAATAAGCTCTAGCCAGTACAAAATACTGGGCTGAGGATTACGTTGGGAGAATCAGATGCAAACACATATTTGGGTGGGACTGTGGGAATTGTTGGCTGGAAAGGAACAGAACACTAAGGACGAAGTATGAGATCCTGACTAAACGCTGGAAGAGAACAGCCATTCACGCATGAGGGAGACGGGAGGACCGTTGTTTAAGAATGCCTTTGGCAGGCATCTAACTGGAAAGGAAAGCAAGTATACAATGTTTGTGAAGACAATGTCAAGGAGATGGTGTTGAATGGTATTGAAGAGAGACTGAGCTCAAGAACAGAAACAGGCAAATGGGTCAGATCATCGGTTACATCTGAGGACTTCTTGTGAATCAAAATGAAATGCAGCCAGGTTGTTGCCAGTGAAAAACGTTAGTAGTGAGTGCTTGGAGTCAGTTTAGAATATATGAGTTCAGATAGCTTAGCATGTAAAAAGAAAAAAAGAGAAAAAAAATTGTGACAAATTTTTATGGAACCTGCCGGAGAACTTATTCCTGGAACTCACATTTATAATTCTTTTTTTGACCTTTAGGAGATCAAACACGACAATCGAGCTATCTCTTTGTCATTATCTTTCTTGTATGTTACTTGCACCTTCTCCCTTTTGCCTTTGAAATATCACCATCCTCTGACACCCTGCTTGACACTTACCTTTTCATGGCAGCCCTGTGAGGTTCATCATAAATAATGTCGTGTTACCCATAGACACTCACTTTACATAATACTGTTTTGTATCTCTTTATGAGTCTTCTTTGGTCTTTCTTATGAATAATACGAATATCACCTAAGCAGATCGCATGCCCTTCGAGACAAATGTCTCTGTTTCCTGGGCAATCATTCCTAATTCTCAAAACATGTTCTTCTCCTTGTATTTGACATTTAATGAAAAAAATTATCATCTGGGAGTTCGCTTCATGGCTCAGAGGGTAACAAACCTGACTAGGATCCATGAGGATGCACATTTGATACTTGGCCTCACTCAGTGGGTTAAGGATCTAGCGTTGCCATGAGTATGGGTTGCAAACGTAGCTTGGATCCCAAGTTGCCATGGCTGTGGCGTAGGCTGGCAGATGCAGCTCCAATTTGACCCCTAGCCTGGGAACTTCCATATGCTGCGGGTGCAGCCCTTTAAAAAAAAAAAAATCTGGAAAGTGAAAGACAAGTTAAATGGAGAAGGGGAATACCGAACAAATAATGTTGGAAAGAAACTAGAGTGGACAATAGTCAGAAGTTTAAAAAAAGAAAAAGTATACTTGGAATGGGAAGCATGGGGACAAGGTGTAGTGAGAAATGACTGAGGCACAGACAAAATGGAATGTTCCTGTTACAACAAACAAGATAAATGATATGTTCATTGCTATAAAAAAAAGTAGACACAATGTCTTTTATATAATAGCTTGATATACCATTTGTCTTTTAAATGTTTATGGGAAGGAGTTTCAAAATGCACAGCTGTCTTTCCAACCTTAGATGTTGCAGAGTTTTTGGCAACAGCAGATCCCAGTTGACTGAACAAAACAAGCCTTAGAAGTTCCATATACTGACATGTGTTATGGAAGCACAGCCAGTACACTTTATTTTTTAATAAGGTTTACTTGAATATATTCCAAACCATGATATATTATGACTATCTGTTAATAGGAAACCTTTCAATTCAAGGAGTGAAACAGAAAGCATTTATAGCCTGCCCATGGCTGATTGCTGTGTAGTTCCTTTGGTTGGGAGGAGTGGATTACAGGGGTGGGATGGCCACATCTCTACGCTGAGAGGTCCCTTGCAACCCTAAATAACTAAATAGGATAATTAGCCAAGTTTTAAAATCATGCATCATGAGCCCTTTCTAGCTAGTTTACACATCTCTCTCATCATGGATAATTTCTAGCAAGAAAACAGCCAAAATTCGTCCTAATTTTATTGATGATACTATCTTTAGGGTAAATAGCTTGGAATGAGATTCTGAAGCGCTAGCAAACCTGGTATTCACAATACATTGGCAATATTTCCACTGAAGTTTGGTTACCATCCATTAATAATACTTTCTGTATAGTATACATCAAATTCTGAGAATCAACAATATTTCCAAAGACCTGAGTCTCTGAGACACTTAGAATACGAGGACTTCCCTTTCCCCTCCTCTTCCTAGGAGAGGAGTTGGGATATAGCCATACTTTCAAAGCACAGCCTTATGATGGACAGGAAAGGGAGACTCGGTCCCCTCCTCTCTGTCTCTGTAGCCACAGAAAGTTTACACCTGTCCTACCCCCACGACACTGAGCAGGAAGAAACCCTAGCCCGCATTTGGTGGTCCTATCTTCCTGCCTATTTGCCGCCAGCTAGCCGTATGACTTATCCATGTGCTTCTCTCTTCCTTCCCCTTAAAGGAAAATAGGTAAGCCTTGTGCAGGAGAAAAATAAATAGCTGTGCACAACTGTTTTCCTTCCTACATGAAAATGTCCTCCATTCCTCACCAACCCTCTGTTCCTCATACTCTCCACCTGTCCCTGGGTGATCAGCCTTGCTGGTCTCTTCCTTGTGGTGGCCTCTGGCTGCAAAGCCCTGCTGGCTGGAACAGGAACAGGAACAGGGAGGCACTGATAATTTCCAGGAGAGGAAGGACTTCTCTTTGGCTGGTATGAGGGTGATCGGGGAGAAAGAGCCACTAGTTTGGGGGGAGGGGTGGTGTGTTGCTAGCCTGGAGGTGTCTGTGGGAGGCTATGTGCTGTGTGAGTCCCAGGGGGGAGCATGAGTGTGTTTATTAGTGTACATGCTCTTATCATCTGTAACTGCATTGCTAAATTGAATATATACACTGTATCATTCAGTTTAGGCTTTTTTTAAAGATAGGAGCTGCTAAGACAAATACCTGTTTAAAACAGTGGTGGTCACTCATTGTCATCACTGGCTGGCAGGACCTAATCTGGTGTAAAGAGAGCAGGTGTTTAGTGACTCATAATAATTTAGTAATAAATTTCATACATGGCTCATTTTCTTTTCCATATTATCTTTATAAATAAATCCATCCTCCTTTGCCTGAAAGCCAACAAGCTTCCTTCTGAAAGCGAGAGAAAGCCACAGTGGAGTTACAACTAGTGTGCTCAACTAAACATACCATCCCTACCTTATTGATAGCAGTATTCCATGGAAGCATGCTGCAAGTGGGATTATCCTATGTCATGTGTGTTATAGTGATTTTAAGAATGCCTGTTTAGAAATACTAAGCGAAATGATAAGGAGTTCAGCAGGCCTAGTCCATCCTAAAGTGCATCTTCCTTCTTCAGAATTTTCCCTTCAATAATTTCCACTTGCCTGCAGAATAAAGCCCAGAAATCTCAGCATGGCCCAGAAGGCCTGCCGTGGTCTTTTCCTTGTATGCATGTCTGGCCTCCTTCTCTGGCTGTATCCCCACAGATTCCCCATGCTACAGCAGTACTTCACAACACCCAGGTCTCCGTTTCCACCATGCAATTCGACATGTTATTTCCTCTACAGGAATATCTCAACTCCTTTAACGTGCTAGCACTGCCATTCGTCCTTCAAGATCTTCTCAGCTCTGTCGGCATTTTATTTTTGAAGGCTTCTCATCCAGATAATTGACCCCTTTTCCACATGTACCTGTACCGAATGTACCATACATCTGCTTTGGCACTTCTCTATTATTAGGAATTTAAACTTCTGTCCCAGTAAATTATTAGGAGCTTCTTGTAGGCAGAACCTGTGTCTTATTTGTTGCCGGCCTCTGGTGCTATTCATGGTTCATAGAATCCCTTACAGTGTAGTCTTTTCAAAATAGGGGTAAAACTATAAGGCACTTTCAAAGAAACCAAGAAATCCACCCAATTACCCTGTGCTTTTGAGGGATACAGGAGCTCACCTTGTCTCAGCGGTACTACC
Organism: Catagonus wagneri; assembly: GCA_004024745.2. NCBI lineage: Eukaryota > Metazoa > Chordata > Mammalia > Artiodactyla > Tayassuidae > Catagonus > Catagonus wagneri. The sequence goes on from PVHT020001751.1 coordinate 10,791,812, forward strand.
ATTAGCTTCGGGAAGCCTGCCTTACTGATATTGTCTTGCTGTACTTCTCTGCATTCACCTTGCCCCTTTCTATGACTCTGCACTCTTTCTATACATCCTCAACTCAGGCAGAAATCCCAGTGTGTCAGGAACCCTGGGTCGTGATCTTGGTTCATGTCTGTGTTATAGCCAGATGGAGAAGATCTGGATGTTTTCCAGAAAAGTAACCCGAGTATAGTCTGAACTCCGCTGATGGGCCAGGCTGTGGATGGAGGCTATGCTGGGAGGTCTCCGTGGTCTGTGACTTGGCCTTGGCAGTGCTTGAAGGTGGTTCCTGGCACCTGAACCATTAGCTATAGGGCACACTCTTCAAGCAGATAGCCCTCCAAGGAGCAATGCCTGATCAATCACTTGTTTCTCAACCTGGCACACTGATGGAGCTCAATAACGTTTATCACATGAAAGGATGGATGAACCTATTTATCACTGTATTTTCCTGGTTGCAGGGGCCTCGTTAGAGAAAGAAGTGAGAGCCTTGGGACATAATATGGTGATCTGGGAGGGGAAGAGAAAGAAGAAAGTGGGGCTGAAGGAAGAGCCCTGCTTTAGTGCTTTGCTCTGTTCACAAGAGGATGCTCATGCTGAAAGGAGTGGTTCTGCCTGTAGAAGTCACTGAGGTTGACATTGTCCTCCAGAGAGTGGATTGGAGTCTTCACCTTTGTTCTGGGACAGTCCCTGCCAGGCCTCCGGCAGGGAGGGTATGACAAACCCTCTCATCCTTCCACTCTATCCAAATCTTTCTGGAGGTCGTGGTGCTTTGTCCATCCAGCATCTCTTCTAGCAAGCAAAACAGATGAAAACTCTCCCTTTGCCTAAGTCATGGCTTCAACTTGTGGTCAAAGAGAACTGCTGCTGGGTCCTGCCATGGCTGCAGGCTTTGTCTCCCTTCTGTGCATGTTTTGAAGAGACCGTTGTGAAGCAAGAAAGGTCCTAGGCAGGATATAGTGAGTGAGCATGCTTCCCAATCTGGGCTGGCTTCTCTAAAGCGAGGAACCTGGTGATTTATGGCAGTGTGGAGAAAAACATTAGCACTTGTATTCATGTTTTACTTAAACATGCTTACATTCAGAATATATAGTTTATGAGTTGGTGAAAATACAAAAATTTTATTAATGGAGAATATAATCAAAACTACTGGTGTCCATTGTTGTAGACAACGGTAAGGTGTATGTGTGCAGAGCTGAAAGGATCTGACTAGTGAAGGGGCTGCAGGATTTTATGGAGGAACTTGGTGCATTCGTCCGTCTACAAGTAACAGCAGGTTCCATCTCCCACCTCGAATTGTGGGAAGCCTTTCTCTTACAAATTGTCTTGAACCTGGATGACCCAGTTCATGTAGATTGTGTTTGCACATTTGTGGGTGACATGTGAGCAACTGTGCTGCATTATTTATAAGAAAAAACAAAGTCTCCTGAGCTCCTCACTACATACCTTGTCTTTATGAAGAATGGGGCTTTGCATCACATATGGAATTTGAGATTCTCCATGCCTCACTGGCGGCGTCTCATTACCATCTCTTATCAGACATCCTGGTCTATCAGGAAAAGATCATGCATTTTTTAAGAGACTGAACACGTCTAATGCAATTGAGCACAATCCTTCCAAAGGAGTTATTATAAAGCTTTTTATTCCTTGTAAGAAAATCCCTAAATACATATTTATAATATGTATCAGAAGTCTCTAAATGCATATTTAGAGGACAAGCTCTATGTTTAGCTGTCCCAGAGTACTTATTTTAAAATGTTACAAAGAATGAGGGAAACTCCAAAGACACATCGTAGTCTCCACAACTATGAAGCCACAGAAAGTTGTTTTGAGAAGTGGCCAACCTCTTGTGCATCAGGGACTCTTTGGCACCATTTTAATTGTCTTTTTAAAACAACAGGATTAGAAGTGAAGCAAATTGAACACATTCAGTGCCTGTTACACAAACAGAGAACTTCCCAAGGTGAGCCTATCTTAAATATACGTTCAATAAATTGAATCACTCCAGTTAAAATGAAACCAAAGTATCTATCTCGTTCACTCCTTTTTCTGCCTTCTTTTCCAGAAACAGAATTTTCCTTGCTTCATGGATTCAGTCAGGTCATATTGATTGATTGATTACCTAGGATGTGCTGATGATATTGCAGTATAATGCCCCTCAGCCTAGCTCCCATCCCTCACACCAGTAAGATGGTTATGGATGTCACTGTGCTTGTCAATGTCACCTTGTTGGTGTGTTTGCAGTCAGTTGATGCCTAAAGCAGACACTGCTTTTCTGTGAGCCCCTGATGAAGGAGTCATCTGTGATGGAATGTCTTAAGAAGTATTGGACTCTCTTCTAGGAAACTGGCTCCACCTGGCCATTCCAGATAACTTCTCAGTTTTATGGGCTTTTCAAATGTCTGGATGTTTTGGATGTGTATGCTGGATATTTTATATGGTAATCTAAAATGTCCTGCATATTTTATTTCAATTATAAAAGAGAAAGGGTAGTTCGAATTAAGGCAAGAGGTATGGGATATGAAATCCTAAAATACTGAGCTTAAAGGCATGAGCAAATCCAGGCTCTTCTCTTTTGAGAGTTTGGCATATTGGGGCAACCTGGAGAGGTTTGTGATTCTCTCAGCATTATACCATAGCTATTGGGGGGAAATCAGGACTAAGGGCAACCCTAGAATGTCTTGTGTTCTCTCCAGCATTTGCAGCTCTGTTCTTCAACAAGCCACACATCACTCCTTTTCCCTCATATCTTTCTTCAGAATCTGATTTCCTTGTGTGAAGAGGTGGGAAGTCTCTGAGTCCAATAAGGAAAAGGTAAAGTGTTACAAAAGCCCCCAAAATGCTTTGCAGGGACAGTGCTAATGTAGGACTTAAAAGTGGTGATGCAGAGGCTTTCCTCATTCCTTTTAAAGAGCGTGAGATATTTCTCTCTGGTGTTCCCCTTGCAGGAAGTTGCAGAAAATGCAAGGTTATGCTCAGGTTTTACCTTGAATACCAAGGACACTCATTGGATATCAGGGATGGACTTGGGGAGCCCTGGGACCACTTGAAATTGTGTGCAGAATTGTTTGTTGAGGTACATTTTACTAGGGAGATGATCAACAGCTTCTTCAAAGAGATCTGTGACCTCACCCCCAGCCCCACACCCAGAAGGTTAAGAATGACTTGAGTAGAATCTGAGTTAGGATTTGTGGACAACTAGGATGGTGATTGCAGCTACCAGTTTGAAGTTTCCCAATACAGTTTGCTGGTGTCATTTTCTGCAGGTGTCTGCAGGTTTCATTTTCATCCTATCAACAAGTAATGGTTGGGACTGAGGTGGATGATGGGACAATGAGTGAAAGACCATAAAATGACTTTGATAAGGAGTAGGATTACATGGAAGA
>PVHT020001751.1:10795321-10850054 GCA_004024745.2 Catagonus wagneri
GCACCTTTTATTTTATGCAAATTATACCTCAAAATAATTGACTTAAGACAAAGACCAAGAACTGAATTGTTTCATGTTCACCTCAGTTTTCAGCTGATCAGTTCTTTTTGTGGAAGCCAACGGTACTTAGAATTGGTACCTTTGTTTTCTGCATACATAGATCTTCTGTAACAACTTCTTTTCCTGGCTTGCTCTGCGAAGAGCCTCTCAGTTCCTTAGAGCATGACCCACACCTTGCTTTTCTCACTCTTCTTCAGGTTCTTCAGAGGCAAGCACTGTGTTGAAGAAATACCCATCACTAATTATAATGATGAGGCAAATGAAAGAAGGAAGTCCTTCAGTATCATTAAATCACATGGAAAACTGTCTTCATTGCTTCTGTAGAAACTGAACAAGAGTGTATTTCTTGATTAATCAAAATGTTCAAAGTCAGATGATTTATGTTCAAGCCCAGCTTTGACACTAAATCTGTGTGTTTTGGGCAAGTTACTTCATTTCTTTGTGCTACACTTCATATTGTTATTATTTTTTATTTTATAAATTTTTTTTAATGTCAAAATTAATCTTTTTTAAAGATTTTATTTTTTTCCATTATAGTTGATTAGTGTTCTGTCAGTTTCTACTGTACAGCAAAGTGACCCAGTCATACATATATTTTTTTTCCTCACATTATCTTCCATCATGTTCCATCACGAATGACCAGATATAGTTCCACTAACAGATGAATGGATTAAGAATATGTGGTTTTTATACACAATGGAATACTACTCAGCCATAAGAAAGAACAAAATAATGCCATTTGTCCCAACATGGATGGAACTAAAGACTCTTATACCAAGTGAAGTAAATCAGAAAGAGAAAGACAAATACCATATGATAACACTTATATCTGGAATCTAATATACAGCACAGATAAACCTTTCCACAGAAAAGAAACCCGTGGACTTGGAAAACAGACTTGTTGCCAAGGGGGAGGAGGGATAGGATGGACTGGGAGTTTGGAGTTAATAAATACACTTCATATCTTTAAATGGAGGAATAAGAAATGCTTGTCTTACTTATCTCTTATATATCCACAAATTATAAGGCTTCAAACAATTAGTGTTTTTATAGTGTGTAATTAGCTAATAATAAAAACATTTACTTTCTTCATTAAAAAATACCGATATTTTAAGGAAAAGGAATCTCTGTTACTGAACTTTTAACAGGGAAGGATTGTTTTTTTTTTAAAATATTTCCTAGAGCTATAGGAATACTTTTATTACATGATTATGTGATCAAGCATGAAAAAGTATTTAAGTTATAAATAGCACATTCTGTTTGATATGTTTCCTCATTTTGGCATATTTTGGGGATCTTTACTTAGTGTTATTACTATTAGTAGAGTTTTAATTTAACCTGCTGAAGAAATGTGTTTCAATTTCTGTTCATCAGCATCAAATAATACTATTTATTAAATAGCAACATGAACTCTTTTTATGTTTTTAAATGAAAATATTTATTTGAAATCACCCCCAGGGGTGCTTTTTGTTCTAGCTTTTTTTTTATGATTCGTTAGTTTTTTGAGCATTACTGTCTCCTTTGTAATTCATTTAAATAGAAAAAGTAAAGCTCATACCAAAGCAGATAAATTTCCAGAATTGTTATCCTTTCTTATTTCAAAGCTGAAGTGTTTTTGAAAAGGAATCTGTGCTTTTTCAACTTTGTTCAGAATCTAAAACAACACCAATGTTTGCCAAGATGGAAAGTAAAATATTAGGAGAAAATTTAATTTCCAAGTTCCCAAAAGGTCATGTAGAGGCAAATGAGGAAGATAAATTTAATTAATTTATTTTAAATAAAAATGACTTGAGTGCCTTTTAGAAAAAAGAGCACCATTTCAACAAATGTGTGTTAAATGGAAGTGACAATATCTATTGCTTTAGGAACAGATATGAAAAAAGTAAATCAACAATGATAAACCCCACATAATAATCCACAGTGAGTCAGTAGAGGTTATGACAACAGAGGCCTGAAGGGTACAAATCGGCTGTTAAAGTGTCTGAGTTCGTTATGTGCACAAAAGCTTTGTATCCTATTGAGAGGAAAAAGCTGGGGATGGTACTTAGAGTCTATCTGTAGTTCATGTTCAGAGAAGAGCTCAGTTTTAAGCAGTAACAGCACGTCTGCAAGTTTTCGGTTTTATTCTATGAACTAAAACAAATAGCCTCACTCCACAAAGGTGTGGAAGCAAATGTCACCGGTTCGATCTATTTTAAAACATCTTGCTTTATCACAGGAACCTTCTAACAACTCTTCAAAAAGATGGAGTATGAGGGAAATCAAGAGCCCACGTAAGTCCAGTCCTGTGGCCAGAACTTCTGACATGTCACACTCAAGTTTGAAAGCTACTGCAGATGAAGCTGCAGGGTAGAGTGATCCCAAACCAAAAAACACCTGTTAGAAATAAGAGCCCCCCTAAGAGGAGGTCAGAGGGCCATTCTGTTTGCAAAGCTTATTCCGTATTAATGATCCCTTTGGCCATGAGTATCTGACATCCTGGTGACTGTAGCAACTGTTGCTTCATAGGACTAAAGAAAGGGTGAAAAAAAGCACACCACTACCCAACTAGCATTCTAAGTAAAACAAGACCTGTGCTGAGTCAGGGGGGAACATATAGTTTAAAACAGTCTAGTTTTTCATGCACTCAGTGAGCATTTATAGAGGGTCTGGTGGTTATACACTAGGCTCTGTGCTAGTAAGATTCAAATGTGAATCACAGTCTATGAATCCCTGCCTTTTTAGAGTTTTATAATAAGAACTTAGGGTCTAGTTTTGGTAATTGAGTTTTTGCTCATTGATGATTCTTAGAGTACAGCAGCCTTTTGTTTTCCTGAATGTAGCTTAATTTCTAAGGTAATTTTGCCCTTGCCTTTTGATGTTCTCTGGTTTAATTTCTCTGATGCTAGAGTACAATTTCTTCATTCCACTAATGTTTATTGAACACCTTTTACTTAGCAAATATTGGGGGCAGTAGATATATCACTGCCCTTGAAAGACTGCTTGTTGTGACGTGAAGACTAACCGGAAAGAAAGCAGTGAGCTATCCTGCAAAAGGGCTTTGGGTATGCCTTCAGATAGTCTGCCATTCCTGCCTCCTCTTTCTCTCTTTCTCTCTTTCTCTCTCACCCCCCCCCACTCACCCCCCACACATATACATATACAGAGCTTTTTATTCTATTATTTACTCTCAGGACATGTTAATGTTTATAGGATGTGATTTTTGTTTACTTCTACCACCTAATTTATTTATATTTTGTTGATTTCTGAAGGCTTTTCATTATACAGTGACCCTTTTTAAAATGCAGATGCTCTCTGAACGAATTACCCCTGAATTTTATTCCTATTATAACAGGGTGTTTTGATGACTAAATGGTTTTAAACCCAAGCTCTGCTGTTAAAATGCCTAAGTTTGGACCTTGGCTCCACTACTCAATAGTTGTGTAACACTGAACACATTACCTATCTGTAAGATTACCTGGTCTGTGAAATGGTGATGATAATAACTAGATTGTGGTTCTTTGTAAGGGTTGATTGAGATGATATAGTTGAAAAAGAGCCCAAGAGTTCCCTGGTGGCTGAGCAGGTTAAGGATCTGATGTTGTTTCTGCTTTGCTGCAGGTTTGATCCCTAGCTCTAGAACTCCCACAAGTCATGGATGCAGCCATAAAACAAAAACAAAAAATTAAAACATAAAAGAAACCCAAACAGCCCAGGGCCTGGCACATAGCAATCAATAAATGTTAGTATTATTATTGTTTATCATCATCATCATTGGTTATCCACAAACACCTCAGTTGAAACCAGACAGAAATAGAAATAACACACTAGAAGTGGAGATGATTAGGAGGACATAATTGGAGAAAGGGTGACAGCAGTTGGAAAGGCACTAAAGAAAAGCTGGACAGATCACTTTCCTTGTTAACATCAGTGTACTTCCCTTCCTTTCATCCCAGCGTGAGAAATATTCGATTCAAGAGTTAAAATTTAAAAATCTGTAGCAATATCTGGATTGAATATTTTCTTTCATGCTTTCTTTATTTTTATTTTCAACAGATTCTTAGAAAAGAAAGTGACATTCTTTTCTTGTTTTGACACATTTGAATAGAACACCCACAATGTGCTACTACTTTGCTAGGTGAAGGCAACAGAGTAAGGAGTAATGTATAGAGCCCTCCCTTTCCTAGGTTCCGTGTCACTGGTGTTGTACACCTGCTGTTGGGAACTTGGAAAATAAACCCTTCCAGGAGTCAAACACTCAGGGTAGGGTTCCAAAGATCCAGGGCAGGCCTGGTAGTGGTCTGCTCCCAGCTTCACCACCCCTCCACATTTCCCCACATCCTACCTCTCTATTAACAAGAACAAAGAGATTGCTTTGGCATCATGAATAACTGATAAGAATTATGAAGGTGAGGAAGAAAAGAATGTCAGTTGGAATCAGACCTGGAATGAAGTTAATGAAGTTTAAGTTCCAGGAATTGTTACTTGCCCAGGTGGCTTTGAGGCCCTGGGAGAGACCCTAATAATAGGTTCCTTTAATACTACGTTTTCATAAAATTGGCAAAAGGAAAATATTTGATTGATTTTCCTTAAAAGGGTGCCATCACATTAGTAAGTTTCAGCCTTCCCCCCAACAGAAATGGTCCCCCCACTATAATGATGGTGATGATGATTAATCGCTATGTTATGTGGGTTTACTGGGTGCCAAGCACAATAGTAAATGCTTGGCTTATTATTCCATTTAACGCTATTGTTCTTCAGGCCTTCATTAACAATGAAGATAAAGAACTAGCAGCAAGATTGAAAACCGAGGTGTTGGAGGCAGAAAATTCTGTGAACCACAGCTTCATCCCCAAGATCAAAGACTCGGGGAGGTTTCTCTATAACATTATTCTTTATCATTGGGTCCGTAGACTTCCATGATGTTCATGGACAAGGCAGGAGTCCATGAACTTAAGTAAGGAAAAAATATATCTTTATTTCACTAACCTCTAACTGAAATGTAGCATTCCTTCAATTATGAATGCAGTATCCAAAGCTCAGCTGTATTAGCAGTTCTTATGATTTTGTCACCAATAGGAATTAAAAATATTTTCATAACACATACAGTTGTTACAGATATCTGCAAGTATTATTTATGCTCAAGACTGCTTCAAATTTGGGTAATTATTAGCCCTGCTGCTAGAATATTTAAATGCTTTAATATAGAAGCACATATATTATGGTAATGAAGTTATTTTTTAAAATATGTTGATAAATATATTTCAGGAGAATTGGTTTATTTTGTTATAGTATGCTTTAGTTATATGAATTTAATGATGATATTCTTAGACAAGTGCATGGATTTCACAGGACTGCTAATAGCAGTCATGGCACAAAATGAAAAGATGAGATGCCTGCTTATTTACACTTCTGGTAAGGGTGAGGACCACAGACCACATTTATTCACTTCACTTCAATAAGAAATGGGCAACATAAACAAAACAACAGTTTTAAGATATTGGATAAGAGGCAATATAAGACAATGATACCTTATGTAAAGGGGGAAAAAAAAAGGCAAGCCCTATGATTGTCTCAGCTTACTGCATCAAGATTTTCCAGCAAAGGGAACTTCAAATAAATACCAGTAGACTCCATTAACTAAAGAGATGGAGTTGAGATTCTGGGAGGCCAAAAAGGCTAGAATTTGTAGGACAGAGTGCTGGAGAGGACAGAAATGCATAGAGAGTGGACTTTTTACATTACCAAAGTTTTCTCCTAAAGTCTTCTGCTTGATTCTGCTCAGCACAAGGATGTGAGGAAACCACCACATCTCAAAAAAAAAAAAAAAACAACAACAAAAAATAAAAAAAGCAAAAAAACTTATAAAAGACAGGTGAAAAAATTCCAAGAGATCACACAACACTTGTAATAATTTTTGCTCATAATAACCAGAGTGGAGAAAACCTTTTAATACACAGAAGTTTGGATGGAGTACTCAGAATTATATTGCTTTAGTAGTAGAGAGAAAGTAGCCTTAAACTAAAGGCTGCTGTAATCCCATTTAAAAAAAAAAAATAAAAAAGCTTTGAGGCAAGCCTTGAAAAGTTTACTAAGTGATTTATTTGAGTCACAGAATAAATCTCAAACATATTTAAAAGAATATGAAACTATCCAACATCCCAAAAAGTAAAATTAACATGATAAGCATCCAATAAAAATTTACAGCAAAGAAGTAAAATACATCCATTATTAGGAGAATAGATGAATCAATACAAAAGACTTGGAAATGACACCAGTGAAAGAATCACTACACAAGGATATTAAAATAATTTTTTTGTCTTTTTTTTGCCTTTTTGTCTTGTCCTAGGGCTGCATTCATGGCATATGGAGGTTCCCAGGCTAGGGCTCTAATCGGAGCTGTAGCTGCCAGCCTATGCCACAGCCACAGCAATGCGGGATCCGAGCCGTGTCTGCAACCTACATCACAGCTCACGGCAACGCTGGATCCTTAACCCACTGAATAAAGCCAGGGACCGAACCCACAACCTCATGGTTCCTAGTCGGATTTGCTACCCACTGAGTCACGATAGGAACACCTTAAAATAATTTTATACATATGTTCTGTATATTTAGAAAAGTGAAAGAAAATATGAGCATGTTATGGAGAGATATGGAAGATATTTGAAAATATCCAAATGAAGCATAGAGATGAAAAAAAAAAACTGAGATTTGAAAATACATAGGAGTTCCCTTTGTGGCTCAGCAGAAATGAAAGTGACTAGTAACCATGAGGACGCAAGTTCTATCCCTGGCCACACTCAGTGGGTTAAGGATCTGAAGTTGCCATGAGCTGTGGTGTAGGCTGCAGACACAGCTTGGATCTGACATTGCTCTGTCTGTGGTGCAGTCCAGCGTCTACAGTTCCAATTCAACGCCTAGCCTGGGAACCTCCATATGCAATGGGTGTAGCCCTAAAAAAAGACACATAAAATAAAATAAATAAAATAAAAAAAATATGTAGAATGAGATTGTAAACAACAGAAGAAAAGATGAACAAATTTAAAGACATGGCAATAGAAAATAACTGTAATGAAACACACAGAGAAAAAAAGACTGAAAAATTTAAAAAGAGAAGAGCGTCAGTGAGGTATAGGAAAGTTTTAAGCAGCCTAGTATATTTGTCATTGGAGTATTTAAAAGAGAGAGAGGTGTAGAAAAATATTAAGGGTGAAAAATTTATGTGTGATGAAAAATATAAACCTATAGATCCAAGAAAATATTTCAGTGAATGCCAGGACAAGATCATGAAGATAACATCACCAAATCGTATCAAAAAGGCCAAAACCAGTAATAAAAAGAAAATGTCAAAAATAGCCAAAAAAATAAAAGACAAAGTACATACAAGGGGAAGAAGATTAGAACAATTGGAGATTTCTCATTAAAAACAATGCCAGCCAAAAGATAAAGGAGGAACATCTTTAAATTACTGAAAGATATTTGTGAACCTAGAGTCTATACTCAGCAGAAATGTCTCTCAAAAATGAAAACCAAAATAAAAATGTTTTCGGACAGAAAAAAATCTGAAATCTAAGTTTACACAAAGGAATGAAAGCACTGGAAATGATAAATATGTGAGTATATAAAAACTTTATTTTTAAAACATAATTGGTTATTTAAAAACAAAATGTATTGGCATATTGAGGGGATTTATCGTATATATCATAAATGTAGTAATAAAATGTTTCATGAGAATTGCAAATAAATGGGAAAGGAGAAATGATGCATATGTCATAATGGCCTTACACTCTACATGAAGTGACTTGATATTACTTTAAGTGATAATATTTTAAAGATGTGTATGTTATAAATTCTAAAGCAACCACGATAAAAAAAGAGACAAAACTAAAAAGCCAACAAAGGATATAAAATAGAACAATTTAAAAATACATTCCATCAATTCAAAAAAAGCAGAAATACAGGGTGTCAGTGTGCTCAGGATGCCATGATAAAATACTGTAGACTGGGTGGCTTACACAATGGAAATTTACTTCTCACAGTAAATTTGGGAGGCTAGGAATTTCAAAATCAAAGTGCCACCAATTCAGTTTCTCTTGAGAGCTCCCTTCCTGAATTGAGGATGGCCATATTCTTGCTGGGATCTCACACAGCCTTTCCACGGTGTGTGCATATGGAGAGAGGGAGATCACTCTCTCTTTCTTCTCTTATAGGGCCACTAATCCCATCATCAGGGCCACACTCTCATGGTTTAATCTAACTCTAATTGCCTCCCAAAGGCCCCATCTACAAATACCATTCAATATAGGTTAAGGCTTGAGCATCTGAATTTGGGGGAGTCTGTAACAGAGAAATGAATGTAATGAAGAAGAGATGAGTTGGGAGTTCCCGTTGTAGCTCAGTGGAAAAAAATCTAACTAGTATCAGTGAGGACACAGATTCAATCCCTGGCCTTGCTCAGTGGGTTAAGAGTCTGACGTTGCCATGAGCTGTGGTGTAGGTCACAGACATGGATTGGATCTGGCATTGCTGTGGCTATGATGTAGAATAGTGGCTATAGTTCCTATTCAACCCCTAGTCTGAGAACCTCTGTATGCTGTGGATATGGCCCTAAAAAATAAAAGAGAGAGAGGAGATGAGACACACATAAAACAAAGAACAGCACAGCAGATTTTAGTACAATATACTGATAATTACTCTATAAATAGTTTAAACACCCAATTAAAAACGAGAGCTTGTTAGATGAATAAAAAACGAAGAATCAAGATATGTTGCTCACAAGAAGCAATTTAAAATATAAAAATTAGTTAAAAGTAAAATGATACCTGAAGTTACCCATGAGAACATTATTTAAGAGAAAGCTGAGTGGCTATATTAATATCAGGAAGAGAATATGACCAGGGATAAAGAGCATCATTTCGTGATGACAAAGAGGTCGGTTCATTAAGAGAACACAGCAATTCTAAATATTTACGCACTTAAAGCTTGCAGATGCATGAAGCAAAAACTGATAGAGGTAAAAGGAGAATTAGACAAATCCACAAGCATAACTGAGGATTTCAACAACTTTCTTTCAATAATATCAGAAAATGTACATTAAATAAAGGTATAGGAATGCTATCAACCACTTTCCCCTAATTGATATTTATGGTAGACTCTGCTCAATAATAAAAGGATATGTGTTGTCTTTAAATATTCATGGAACATTTACCAAGATGGACAATATTCTGACCATAAATCAAATTTCTTGCATTTAAAAAGGATTCTAGATACTTAAAGTATATTCCCTGACCATAGTGGAATTAAGTTAGACATCAAGAACAGAAAGATATCCTGAAACACTCGGAATCTAAGTAACACATTGCTAATTATGCATAAAGTAAGAGATCAAAAGGGAAGTCAGGCTGTATTTTGAATGGAATGAAAATTAAAACATAACCACTAAAAATATGTAAGATGCTGCTATCACAGTGATTGGAGATCAGTTTATAGCACCAAACACCTATATTTAGAAAGAAGAATGGTTTCAAATAAATGGCCCAAGTTTTCCATCTAAAGAAACTAGAAGGAACAAATGTCATTTAAGCAAAAATAAGCAAAATAAAAGGAATAGTAAGACTATGCACCAAGAATGATAAAATTAAAAAAAAACCTGTAATAAAGAGTATCAATTATAATCTGGCAGGAAGACCTTAAAATGAGCCCCAGTGATTCTTACATTCTTGTGTTCAAGCTTTTGTGTAATCTCTCCTCGAGTGTAGGTGGGACCTGTGGCTTGTTTCTAACCAATTAAATATGGTAAACATGATGGTATGTCACTTCCATAATTAGGTTTTGTTTTATGGCAAAGATAATAGGATGTGAATCTCATTATCATTGTACATCATATAAAACTCTGTGTTAACAGACTCAAGTCAGAGGCTCTTCTCATAGGCTTAGTGGAGTGAGTGGCCTATACTGGAGAAACCCACAGGGAGAGGATATATGTTGATAGCCTCTAGGAACTTGTGGTGGCCGCAATGACATGATAGCAGTATTTATCCAACCTAGAGCAAAAAGCCAGCCCCCCTCAGTCAAACATCTGTAAGGGAATGAATTCTGCTAATGACCTGAGTAGGCTTGAAATCACATTCTTTTTGGTTGAACCCCCAGATGAGATCACAGCCCTGCAACTCTTTGATTGCAGCCTTGTGATATATTTTGTAGACCGAGTTAGTAGGCTATGCAGATGGATTGGATGTGGATGGAGTTGAAGGACAGTCTGAGAGAGAAGAGAATGAAGAATGGTCTACCTTGATTTGGCACTGGATCCATGCTGATTTACTAAACCAGGACAGACCGATGTTGTATATAGATGGGATAGTGAGTGTGGGAATCAAAATTTCTGTATTGACTGTACTAAGTTTGAGATTCCAATGATACCTGGAAAGTAAAATATTTAAATTTTAAAACTTGTAAAATAATCACAAAACAAATGGTAGATTTTCTTTTTTCTTTATAGCCTTTCACTTAAACCAATACCAGACTCTATTAACAATAGAAAAAAAACTCTATTAAGTTCTATTTTAAAAGATTTCATCTCTGTGGCAGTACTAGAGATCACTATCTGGGGGAAAATGTGGAGTAGTGCAGAATATACTGTATTTGGTCCTTCTACTTCAATTTCCTAAATAATACATGAATTTATGAAATTAAATCCATTCCTAAAAATCAATTCCACTAACTCCTCCATTGACCTTTTAAGCTCTCTAGGCCCCTAGATTCAAATCCCTGAGCAAGAGATTTTAAAAGTCTTGAACAGAGACTAAGAAAAATGCCTGTTTTCTAGGTTTTGTTAAGACATAGTTCAGTGATGTTAAAGTCTTCTAATTAGCCATCCCACAGCTGTGCCTTCTCATTTGCAAACAAATGACACTCAGCTAAGAGGAGGAATTCTCCTCCAGTGATTTCTCAGAAATTATTTAGAAATTACTTGGATTCTAATTTTTATACTTAGGAAACCTAGTAAGAAGAAGTCAGGCTCATTACTGCTTATCAGAAATTACTTTTCGTCTCAAGTCCTTTTTTTACCCTGAAAGAGCAATTTTGTTAAGAAGTGAAGATTTGAGTCAGAGAGGGGGAAAATAATTTAAAGGACTGATCAATGAAGTCCAGTTAGCCAGGCTTATTTAGAGTTGCCAAGATATCTTTGTGCCAATGACCAAATCTTACAAAATAATAAGTACTCTACTCTAAATGTGCTTTGAAAGCACTGAAGGAAAATCATATATCTGCTATGATTAAAACTTCATCAGGAGACTGTATTCTTGAGGACAGAGTAGGAGAAGGAGCAAAGACAATTGAAAATAGATGGTTTGTTAGTGTTATATGATTGTCAGCTTTGTTTCTTTGCTTCTAACCTTTCGTGTGGATAATTTTGTGAGATGGGGATGGGGAGCATTGAAATGTTATTGCAAAAAATCCCATAATTTTTATTTAAGCTGAAACAGGGTCATTAAATTGTGTAAAGAAATAATCCCAGTTTTGGTAGATATTATATTTTTAGTAAATGTTCAAGTAAGTATCTAAAATGTTTGTTACCAAAGAGTATCTTCATGCACAACAGCAGATGTAATGACTTAGAAATAAATTCAGCTAAATTTGCCTTGATCTTATGAAATGACTTTTAGTATTTGCCCTAAGCAGGCATATGGAATCCTTCCTTTCCATGGCGTACAAGGCCCACATGGTCTAACTGCTGCCTGCTTCCTCTTCCTGCTTCTTCCCAACGCTCCCCTCCTCTCACCCTGCTTCAGCCCTGCTGGTCCTTGAACAACTCGCTTCCATGCTAGGGCCTTTGCACTTGCTTTTCTCTACCTGGACCACTCTTCCCTTGATCTTTGCATCACTCCCTTCAATTCAAATTTTAACTTTAATGTGACCTTCTCGGAGAGGCCCTTGGTGACCACACCATCTAAGGTAACTGCAGTCCCATTTCCGCCACCCCGACACTCACTCCCCATCTCATCACACCATCGTTATTTCTACATAGCAGATACCTCCCAGTCTGAATTACCTTTAGTCATTGTACCACTTGTTTATTGTCTGTCTCTCCCAGCACACACACACACTCACAGACACACATGTATGTAAACTCCATGAACACACCAACTTCGTACCTTCTCCCCGCAACCGTATTATATCTGCAGTGCCTAAAACATTACTTAGTAGAAAGACAGATGGTTAGGTTGAATTTGGTAGAACAAGATTCTGAGGTTTGTCTGTCAGGTTTGATAATCTTCTGAAAATATTGCAGATGGCATGGGATGAGGGTCTTTCCATCATTAAAATTAATCATAACAGTAATAAGAAAAATCTCTAACTCCATTCTTATTGATAAAGTGAGATGTGCAGGATGTTAGAAAGAAGCCTTCTTGGAAATTTAATTGCTTTCTGTACTTAGATGAGTCATTCTATTTGGAACAGAAAATCTGGTATTCGTATGTTAATGGATGAACCAAGGTCAACGCAAACACACAAATAGTCCCAAAGGGATAAAATGCATAATATTAGAACTTCAACTTGCAGGATACATTTGTATAATATGTGAATAAAATATATGTTTCTGTTTACATTCAGTTATTCTGTGTTGGAAGAAAAAGGCTGCAGATGTGCACTGATTCAAGTCAGTACATATGAGATTTGATCCTGCTGCATGAGAAAGACAGTCCTTGTGTATTACCAGAGTATATTGAATAGTCATAAAGGTACCATTTGGTGATTCTAGATATTGATTGTTTTTGGCCTTTTACGTCCATCTAGCATAATTCATTTTGAATCTTGGTACTGTCATGGAGTTTTTCCAGACCATTCCAGTATATGTTCTCTCCATTTCTCTGACATCCTGTAGCAATTATTGATAATTAAATGTGTCCTGTCTTGTGCTATTTTTGTTGTCTTGAACTTTTATTTGAGGTTCCTTTTGTTTTGATTGTTTGGGGCTATTATTTAAAATTTAAGACGTTATTTTTCATCTCCCCAAGTAGACTTTTAGGGCAGAAATGGACACTTTAAACCTTTTTTTGTCCCTCCACCCCAAACACATGCTGTCCCCAGCACTGGGCCTTATGTAGCAGGGACCAACCTACTATATATCGCCTGACCAACAGCTCTAGCAGGTGAAAGCCATACCCCAAATGACCCATCCTAACCTTGCTCTTCTCAGGTGGGAAACATATAGATATTTTTGTAAAAACCGAACCTTTTTCCCACAGTATCTGTGAGTATCAGTCAGCAGGGGACACAGTTGCTGCCCTGGACATAAACATATTTCTTGCTTCTCTGCCATCAGATATTAAATCATTGGCTATAATGAATTAGAGTTAAGATTACTGAGTTGTTCATGTTCTCAGAGTAAAATGAAAAACACATTAGTTGTGGTGGTTTGTTGTTAATGTTTTCCCTGTTTCTGTGTGCCATAGAAAATTGTGATTACTTTGTTTACAATGAAGAGATAAATGGCCTTTTTGTCATTAATAAGGTTAGGCAGGATTATAGGTAATTTTATTTCTCATGCAGATGACTCAGTTCACCATCAGTGAAGAGGGTAAAGGGCTGAAGTAACGCTAAAACTTATTTTTCAAGAACTTAATATTTGCGGCCCTATATGCTGCTGGTCTGGCTTGCAATTCACTAAATCCCTTAACAAAACAGATGGCATTGAAAAAGGCACATGGACAGAAAGTAAATGCCTGACTGTAAAGAGATGTAGATACAAAACCAATTCAGTAATGACCTTGGATGTAGGAGGGATTTTTTTTTTTAAAGAAGGATCTTCAGTAAGTAAATAAGAATATCTCAGATTGCAGAAAGGATAGTAACCATCCACAAAAGCAAACAACCAAGATCTAAATCTAATGAGTTTTTCATTTTAGTACAAGATTTTCAGTTGCAAGCAGATGTACTCTGTATGGGGTTTGTAATTTTCCCCTGGAAGTATTGCTCAAGCTATTCTTCAGAGACCCTGCAATGTTCTACCTGGTCCTTCGCAATTCTCCAATTACATGAACCCTTTTCTTCATAATTCAAAACCTTTTCCTTTGTACACTTATTCCATATCATTTCTGCCCATGACAGGTTCTCTAACTCAACTCCTGTAGCCTTTACTGCATATACATTTTGTTTACATCTTAACATTTACAAGCAATTTTTAGTGTTTTCCAAATAGAAGGTGGCTGTGTTTAAGTAGATGTAAGTACCTTAAAGGCCTAAACTGGGGCCATAGCACGTATTGATGGTATATGGAAGGCATCCCCCCGGGGCCCAAAGAAACAGACTTTAAAGTCAAACAGATGTGGGTCTGAAATGTGATTCTTCTTTTGCTAGTTAATTGCATGATTGTATTAGTTTCTATAGCTGCTGTAACAGATTGGGTGGCTTAGAACAGAAATTTATTCTCTCACAGTTCTGGAGGCTGGAAGTCTGAAATCAAGGTGTCAGCACAGCCTCACTCCTCTGAAGGCTTTAGAGAAAATCTGTTCCTTGCCTTGTCTGACTTCTGGAAGCTCCAGACTGTGACTGCATCACTTCAGTCTTCACCAACATAGTCACATTGCCTCCCTCTCTTTTGTGTGTCTTCTCCTTTGTGTGTCCATCTCAAACTCCCTCTGCCTCTCTCTTAAAAATGTGCATGTGTTTGTGTTTTAGACCCACCTCAATAATCCAGAATAAACAACTTCTCTTAAGACCTTCAACTTAATCACCTCTTTTACTATATACGGTACTGTTCACAAGTTTCAGAGCTTCAGACATGGATATAGCTTCTTAGGGGCCACCATTCAACTTACATGGTGACTCTAATAAGAGATTTCACTTGGGATGGTTACAGTTCTTCATCGGTAAGATCAGGACAATGACCTTTCGTTGTCATGGCTGTTAAATATATTTTCTTCCATGTAGAACTTACTTCTCAGTAACACATAAATGGGAAGAAGTATTAATGTGGTTGGACCGCTCATTGCTATTCTTATACATCCAGCACCTGTAACACGATATCCTTAGCAATGTCTCATATATGCACATTAAGACATGCTTTCAGGCATCATGTGACAGTAGATGTTCCATTCCCGCTCCATCCTGCTTCAGGTGCCTTTGGTAAATACCTGTCTTCTCTGCTTCATATAGAGCCACTGCTACCTGTGCCCAGGTTCATGCCAAGGTCCAAGCTTCCTGACCCCCCTAGATCTGCTTGCAGTATATTCCACAGCCAGGTTAGCTTTTCTTTGTTCTGAGACTGTTGGTTTGAGGGGCTGCTGGTATGCTGCCACAACTCTGGTGTGGCTGATTTACTCAGGCTCCCAAGGTGCCAAAGTTATATTGTATCCTTCGCAGTCCCTCATTTGCGCAAACCACAGGGACCAGAAATGGAAGTGCTCTCTTCTTGCTTTACCACTTTTAATTTAAATATCTCTTTAATAGACAAGTGCCATATACATGAGTCCATGCACAGTTAGGTCAGAACACAGATCAAGCTGACAGTTCCATGGATTCCTTAACCCACTGATAAATGATGTCCTGTCCTAGACCAGGTGGCCTTGTCTGAATTTGGACTCTCTTAAGAAATTACGAAGTCGCTTGTGCAAATAGGCAAAACATTCCCTGAGGTATGTTATGAATCTCGGTGATGAATAGAGCTGAGGCTCAAGCTCAAATACTCCATTCCTCCTTTTCTCCTACAATTCCTCTCCCTCCCCCTTACAACCCTCACTACTCACAAATACACAAGTAAATGCTCCTACATAGAACCTGGAATGTGGTAGGTGCTCAATAAACATAAGAACTGCTTAGATCCAACCCCCCAGTGCTTTGCACACATTAAATAATCAATAGATCTGCTTTGACTAGTGATATATGGATCTTCACTGTATAAAAAAAAGAAATATCTCTTATAAAGTTAAAATCACATAAACTGGGCTTTTAACTTCAAACTCTTATCACTCTTAACTGTCTGGTTATTAATAATAATAAGCCTCGATATAAATCTTTGTACACTGATATGTATGTAAATAGTTGTCCACAAGCTATTTAAAATTTTTACTTCTTAGACACTTGCTTTGCCCCATTGCTAGTGGTGCTAAACTCTTTTACAGCTTATGAAAGGGAAACATCCCTGACTTTATGTTGTAAATCAAGAAAAGTGTCTTTCCAGTTTTACAGTACTATTTATTTAGTGGTTTTCTCCAGGGAAAAAACATACTTTTCTGACATGCTTTTATTGACATGCTTTTCAGATGCCAAAATGTTCATATTTGTAATTTTTTCATGGAGAAAATTTAAAGATAAGAATGGTGATCCTTGCTTTATAAATGACAACCTGAGGATCTAGAAAACTGTGATTTGCTCACATCAACAAAAAAGCCTTGTGCCCTCCCTGATGCAAAGTTGAGATCCTTTTAGAGGTAGTGTGCCAAGTTTTCAAGCCTTTGTTGTAACTTATGTTTCATGGACCGGTAATCATCCCTTACCCCTGAAATCATTACGGATTGACACACTCCAGGTTTGGTGGGACCAAGGGAATTAAAGTAATTATAATGTAAACATGTTGGTCTTTATGCTAACAATTGCTAGAAAATGCAAGCTAGAGAAGGTGAGTTGACTCAAGGCCTTATACCCAGTGTGTTCTCTTTATACACTGAAGGTTGGAAGTGCAAGAAGGCTGGCAAATTTGTGGGAAAAAAGCAACTTGAAAATATTAGCTAAATGGTAGGTTTAGAAGTTAAGAAGGGGATGGAAGAATTTAAAAGGTTATTTAATTAGGGCTAAATTTGTAATAAGAGTCGATCTAGATATCTGGAAAATGGGAGTGGGATGGTTTCTCTACGTTATCACATTCCTTTTCCACATCATGGCATTTTGCTTGGGTGAAGATATTGTCTCTTTGCTTTCCCTAACAGGATGCTAAGGGAAAATTAATATTGTTCTTTATCATCACGGGTTTCTATTCGACCTAACCCAGCAGCGTTAACGCCATTTAGATGTGCCTGCTAGAGCAGCAAGTAGAAAAAAAGTGGATGTGAACCCCATCCTCTGCTAGCAATGTGATCTGGAAAAAGTTTGCTTTTATGGGCCTTAGGTTTTTTCTACCCATCTGTGGCATGGAAGATAATAATATTGACAGGATTGTTAGGAGATTCAGATGAGACAGTTTATGTAACAGTGCTTGGTGAAGCATGGGCCTGTACACGTGTTATGTAAATAATGGGCTTGTGCCATGGTTTGTCACTTGCTGCCTTACACCTGACTGCCTTCTTGTTGGAAATAGAATACAATCAAGGAAATCAATGATTTCAACCTTTCTAATTTAAATGGTATGTGATACTATACACACATACATACATACACATACACACACGTGTGTGTGCGTGCATCTATATATCTATATATATATATATACACACACATATATATAATATATATGTATGTATGTGTGTGTGTGTGTGTGTGTGTATATATATATATATATATATATATATACACCTGTGTTTCTTCTTTGTTGAAAACTCAGGTGCAGCTGACAATGATTTCCATCATTAGAATTTTCTCATGATAGAAGATTTGGCTTGAATTAACACTAGTTTAAATTAATAGAAATTGAGTGTGCTTCAAACATTGTGACTGAAAATCTGGAGACAAATGGCTTAAACTCTGAGCACTAGTTTAGCTAGGAGGTGGGCAATGAGAAACAAGAGTCATCAAACTCATTATCTTAGTTTGAATGAAGGAAGGCTGAGCTCTGAGAAGAACAAGTCAGCAAGGCCCCCAAAGCCAAGGTGATGATCCTGGAAGAGGGAAAACCAGCTAGGACATGAGCTACATTATGGAAAGCAAGTTCACAGCAAAGAGAGAGTTAGTATTATTCCCTGTTGATAGCCTATTCAGATAGTAAAGCAGCACTCTTTGGTTATCTTCTATAGCAATGATACCAAGAAAGTGCAGATCAATTTCTAATATCCAAGTTTAAGGTGAAATTGTCCCAACTAGTAATACTCAGCCCACTAGATGCGGTCCTGCCTCTGGGCTCTTCTATTCACTTACCTTCACATCACACGGTGAAGCCATTAAGGATGATTCCCAAGACAAACTCTTTCCCTGAGTTCTTTCTGCAGGAAAGTTTTCTCAGATTTCTCTTTCCATTGACCCCTGAACTCTTGAGGTCTCCGGGTACGGAAAATCTTTGTTTGGTTGGTTGGTTGGTTGTTTTTATAGGGGAGGGAGGTGGGACATCAAAATAGTCTTCACTGTTTTTGCTTGTTTGTTTTCCTTTTTGAAGAATTTTCTTAAGTCAGGACATTTAAAAGCCCATTCATTTATATGCCAACAAGTGTTTCTGGAATACTGTGGGGTCAAGTGTCTGTACTAGATATTAGAATTACAATAATAAGGAAGCTCTGTTCCAGCTTGGATATCTGCATATATTCCAGAAGCTCCAAAAGCTACGTGTCTATTTGTTCGTTTACTTTAAAAACATATTTATCAAGTGCCTACTGTGTATCACATACTGTACTAGATATTGGAGATAGGTTTAACAATAAAGTAATAACTCTCTGCGAATGTAGCTTCCAATCTCCATGTATGCTTACTTCTCTATTTCTATAAATAGTATTGCACAAATGTAGTCCTCTGCTTATTACCTTCATGATTTTTCCTATATTGATATATCAAAAGTACTATTATTTACCTAAGTTTTAAAAAAATCATCTCACTTTTATTTTTTTTTCAACTCACTTTAAAATTTAAAACCACTTTAAACAGAAACGCTTTAGGTAAATGAAAATTTCTGAGGATTGTGAGAAATATAAGACATGTAAATATAAATACAATGGAAGCAAACATGATTAATAAATTCTCACTGAATCTTGTGATCTACCAAGACCTATGCTAGTTAAAAGAGAGTTTAGGAAAATTAGAAAAACACTTTAATCAAAATAATAGTTTTTTTCTTGAACTCACCAGAATTACTGAGAAGGAAATAAAATTGTCATATGTGTCTTGGTGTCACCTCACCTATGTCCTTGTTCCATGCAACATGGTGTTGTCCCCTTCAGGAGGCACACCGCATGCTTTCCAGGGCCCCGTATGAGGCTGTTGGTTCACATTATTGGTTCTTCATGGAGAAATCTTTTTTTTTTAAGTCCTGGAATTGCTTAGATTAACTGGAATTATGAACCTAATTCCAGTTTATTTTCTGTTTCTTTAGTAAACTTCAGGCAATGAATTTTCACTACACTTGTAGCTGTGTCAGTGTCTATTTGCTCATATTTTTTTCCATTTCCTGTAGAATGTGGAGCCCTGGATCTCCTCGCCAGAGATCGACAGCCTGGGATCCTGAGGCAGAACAAGACTCCTAAGGGTAAGACACTGATCTTTTGCAATTTTGTCTCTCCCATTTGTGTGTACTACTATTTGATTTAAGTTTGAATGTGGAAGAATCATTCTTCTTTGGAAATTCTATCATCTCATCTGGATTTGTGCCTTAATACTGGAGCTAGACTAAGTGGTCAGGTTGGGTTAGCTTTTCAGGTTGGATTCTTGATTTAGTATAGATCAAAATTCAAGTGTTACCTTGATTATTTAAACCTTCCTTACCAATTTAGAAAAACACAAAGGGGGAGAATAAAGATAAACATTAGAGGCACTGCTTCAAAGCACAACATTTGAATAATAAAGTAGGTCAATCTTCTGTATGCCTTACATTGAATTTACCTTAAGTAGTGTTTCCAGGTTTGGATCAATGTCAAGTATATTCTTTTCACAACCAAATGTATATACTGTAATGGCCAAGTCCTGCAGGCAGTTGATGGAACAGAGCAAGCTGTATGGTGTGTATATAGGGAAATACTCCTGATTATGATCAAGTGACAAAGAAGAGGCAATCAGATACCAAAGAAAGATTGTTAATTGACTGGGACATGTGACCATTTTGCCTCATGAATATTTGAGGGAGCAGAACAGGGGCAGTAAGCAATTCTATTCAAGCAATGATACTGTTACCCAGGGACTGAGTGAATATCAGGATGGCTGTGAATGTCCTCGTGGCCCCTGTGAGACATGGATGTATTTTTATGGCATTGAAATCTCTGTTGACTCTTGGTGCAATTTTAAGTCTGTTCATCCCTATAAATGGGTTTCCAAGATTCTGGTATTTTAAAGATTCTCACTTCCTGAAAAAGAAAAAAAAGACAAGACTCAGAACATTCAAGATTCCCCATTCTCCTAAGTAACTTTCATTTCTTGAATCAAGTGCTGATAAACTGCTTGTTTAAACTACAACCCATTCAGTCATTCTCTAGTTATATTTAACCATCGTTTCCTACAGTCTATTATAAAGACTGCTGCTCTGGTGGACAGAACCCTTCCTAATATGTGTCTAATTAGATCTAGGAGGGTCTGCACCAACTAAAAGGTTCATTCTCAGAAAAAGGCAGGCTCACCATGAGATGGCAGTAGAAAACAGGCTGGCAGACAGGCCCACGTTTCTTGGGTTTTGTGCCAGACTGGGGGCCGTGCCTAGTGGGAGGAGCTAGACTACCAAGGTAAGCGGCTGTCTGTTTTTATCTGAGAGTGCCTTCCTGAAGAGGAAATTAGGCATAGTTGTTAAGGAAAGTCCTGGTAGTAATATCTGAGGTGGAGAAATCAGGAGAAAGGGAGGTAGTTCCTGAAATATACCAAGCTTAGATGATCAGCGTTCTGCTAGGACTCTCTGACTCACTCTCTCTCTCTCTCTCTCTCTCTCTCTCTCTCTCTCTCTCTCTCTCTCTCACACACACACACACACACACACATACACAGAGAGAGAGAGAGAAGAAAGAAAAGAGGAGAGAAGAATAGAGACGAGAAGAGAGGAGAGATGGGGACAAATACGTTTTATCACTGGAAAACAAGGCTAACAGATCAGCAAGAAGTCAGAAGGCAGTTATGACTCATGGGGAGCCACTTATGACAACTCAGCTTTGAGGCCACATACCTTGGCATTGCTTCTTCCATCGTTAAAGTAGCCAAAACTCCGCTATCCTGGGTATTAGTGGTGGTGGTGGTGATGGGGTTCCTCACATCCTGTGCGTTTTGATATCCCTTATTACACAGAGAAAATTTAAAGGTGGATGGCATTTTCAAAAACCGCAGCCCAAGAGGGTCATGTCTTGCCCAAGGTCACTTAGTTAACTGCTGGCAGTATTAGGTTAGAAAGTCATTTGTCCTAATTTTTAATAGCCTACCTTTCCAAATCACAAGAGTTGGGGAAACTTGGTATTTTCTCCCAAACATAAACATATTGAAAGAGTCTGAAATTCAGTTATTCTCATTTTCCTTAATTAAAATTTTGGTCTGTGAGACACAATTGGGGCCACAAGGGAGTGTGGCATATCATCTCGGATTGTCTAGTAAGTTAACATGGTAATCCCATTAACGTGCCATAGAATCTCTCAGAAACCTTGTCCTGAGAAGATAGCTTGCAATCATATATTGCTCTTCTAGCTATTTTTTTTTTTTCTTCCTAAGCGGAAGTCTGGAATAAGAGGACAAATGGTACATTGTTCTGTGGTCCAGTTTTTATCTTCAAAGCAAGTCTTTTATGAAAATCCAGTATGTAAGCAGGTAAAGTAAATTTGGAGGAGATAATGAGAATGCTTAAACAGAGTCTTACCTGCTTCCCAATGATGCAATTTTGTTCTATACAAAATGGTTCCAGGACTATATTGGAGGAACATGAAAGCCTAGATATAGTAGAAGAAAAGGAGCTTTGCAGCTAAAGACACCTGCAGTCAAATTTTACTTACATCTTTTATAATGTGGGTGCCACTGATTCTGTTACTTGATTTCTCCTTGAGCTTCAGCTTCCTCATCTAAAAGAATATTAATAACATCAATATGATAAAGTTGTATTGAGGATTAAAAGAGACGTGTATGCAAAGGAGTTCTTGGTAAAGACTGGATTTTAAATTGTTGATGCTAAAAAAACATTGGTTTGATGACTAGAACTGGTTTCTGCAGGCTAATTTAGAAGGTTGTTTCACTTTTAGGGTTGAATATGCTTTTGTCTTGCAAAGAACCACTTGCCTGGTGGCTAATGGTTATGCAGACCTAGAGATCCATTTTTCTGGAGGAAGAACTTAAGAATACATTAGAAAATGCAAGTAAATGGAGTTAGTGCTCTGTTCCCATAAGAATCATAGGAACTTCTTAGGAAAAAGGGATTCAGTCAGTACCTCTTCTCCAGGGTTGGCTGGAGAAAAAATATTTTGCTAATATTGTTGGTGGCCTGGAAAATGGAGAAAATGGTAAGAGGAGGATCCAGACAGACAGTCAGTCCTCCATAGAAAAATATGGTGGCCTCGCAGGGGCTCCATGGCCCTGCAGTACCGGCAGGTACTCACTGGGCTTTTCTCTTTGGCTGCTTCAGAGGTGGCTCTGGTGCCAGTCCAAGTTAGGCCCTGGAGAAGATTTATGATTTGTGGAGCCCTGTGGAGCCTTGATGATAATAGCAGGCCAAATCAGAGAATCAGCACCACTGGAGAGAAGTCCAAGGCTGGGCCAGGGTAGTTCCTGGGCCAAGAGACACCAAGGGTAACCTTGGAGGGGAGCTGCACCAATCATGATGCTCAGTGCCCTGGCACAGTCACACTGCCTGAAAGGATGGGTGTCTCTAGCGGCTTTCTCATCAAGTCCCTAGAAAGTCTGCCTCTGAAATGGAGACATGGTACCCATGTTTATGTCTCTTCCTAAAGTATCAACTTAAATTTTTCATGTGTTAAAGAATTGGGGTTCATGCAACAACTTATAAAATAAGACTAATGAAATGTGGCTTTGAACAGATTTCAGAAACACATCTTCCAGCCAGCCTGGGGTCCTTTGGAAGGGAAAGATTTCCAGGGATTATCAGCAAACTGTAGAAAACCATGACTACACTGCTAGAAACTCGCCATTGTCTTTCTTTTTCTTTGACCCAGAAATTCTTTCTTTCCCTTGGTCTCTTAAAACCCCTCTTAGTGACCATTTTGTAATGATGGCTTTGTAATCTCCCGGTTCTGGCTCTTGAGTGGAAATAAAAGGTTTATTGGCGAGCTCACAGGGGTCTGGAGAGGCCGTTCCTTTCCCAGCTGGCCGAGAGAGCCGGAAGCCTGAGAAGGCTGTCCACGGGCTGTCTGGCCGAGGGCAAAGGAAGAGAAGAGGAGGAGAAGGCTTAATTCCTAGCTGGCTGGATCGCTGAAGGTGGCCTCCTTTCTCTTTGGCTCCTGAGGCAGAATAGAAGGCCAAGAAGCCTGGCTTAGTTCCTGTCAGCTTGTCCCCTTGTTTGTGGGCTTGTGGAGTGAACTCAGTCTGGAAGAAGCCTGAGGGCTGCCTGAGACAGGGTTACAAGTGAGATTAGAAGGCAGACCCTCCCTGTCGCCACTGGGGTCAGAATCTCTT
Organism: Catagonus wagneri; assembly: GCA_004024745.2. Classification (NCBI taxonomy): domain Eukaryota; kingdom Metazoa; phylum Chordata; class Mammalia; order Artiodactyla; family Tayassuidae; genus Catagonus; species Catagonus wagneri. Next base: position 10,818,800 of record PVHT020001751.1, read on the forward strand.
AACCAGAAGCCTCTCTCCTTTCAGTTTAGAGAAGATGTGGATTGAGGAGTAAGTGGCCTAATTAGTTGTGGAATGTTTGCTCAGTATATTGGGGGTCTTTTCTGTTTTCCCATGAAATTACCAGAAACATAAACTACAAACACATTTACTTCTAAGCATCCCAAACCTCATTATACGTATCAAAGGGTACATGGCATTAAGTCTGAAACTTAGGTGTAGATTTTTTTTGCAGCAAATGTTACACAGCTCCAGAGTCGTCTTAAAATACGATTCTTCTCAAAGGGACTTGTGTGACCTCAATGAAATGCTCATTTATACAGCATTCCTCTAGTAGGTACTGGCTTTATTAAAACCATTCAGTATCACTGCAACATGCCGTGTGCAAGAAGACACTGTCTTTATCATTTCTGTTTCCCTAACGGTTAAGAGGGTATTTATTTATAGTTTATTGAAATATAACTGACAGAAAAAAAACTGCACATGTTTAATGTATATAATTTGATGATTTGGGACATGTACATGTACCCGTGATGCGGGCATCACAACCAAGGTAATAAAAATATATATCATCTCAAAAAGTTTTCTTGTGTCTCTTTGTTTTTTTACTGTTTCTGTTTTTGTTTTGTAGTAGGAATGCTTACCATGAAATCTACCCTCTTAAATTTTTGTGTGTGCAAGACTGTATTGTTAACAGTAGGCATTGTGTTGTATGGCAGCTCTCTAGAACTTACTCATTTTTGCATAACTGTAAATTTAAACCAATTGAACAGCAGTTCCTATTTCCTCCCCCATTCCCTGGCGACAATCATTCTGTTTTCTTCTCCTCTAAGTCTGACTATGCTAAATACCTTATATCAGTAGAATTATGCAGTATTTGTCGTTCTGTTACTGGCTTATTTCACTCTGTATAATCTCTTCCAGGTCCATCTACGTTGTTGTCGATGGTAGGATTTCTTTCTTTGTAACGGATGAATAATATCCCATTGTATGAATATACCACACTTTCTATATTCATTCATTTGACGAAATTTAAGTTGCTTCCATATCTTGGCTATTGTAAGCAATGCTGCAGAGAACGTGGGGGTGAAGTTATCTTTTTGAGATCTTGATTTCAATTCTTTCGGTTTTTTACCTAAATGTGGAATTGCTGCATCATATGATAATTCTATTTTTAATCTTTTGAGGAAATGCCATACTGGTTTTTAGCAGCTGCTCCATTTTACATTCCTACCAACATTGTGCAAAGATTGCAATTTCTCCAAAACGTCATGAACACGTTATTTATTTATTTTTGATGACAGCCACTCTAACAGGCGTGAGGTGATATCTAATTGTATTTTTGATGTGCCTTTCCCTGATGACTAGTGAGCTCGAGCACTTTTCATACACCTGTTGGTTGTTTGTATGTCATGTCTATTCAAGCCCTTTGCCCATGTTCTAATTGGGCTTTTTGTTTGTTTTGTTCCTTGTTTGCTATTGAGTGGTAGGAGTTCCTTATGCATTTTGAAAATTAATCCTTTGTCAGACATATGGCTTCCAATTATTTATTTTCTCCCATTCTATAGGTTGCCTTTTTACTCTGTTATTGCTTTTGCTGTGAAGAAGCTTGCAGGTTTGCTACTGTTTTTTGTTTGTTTGTTTTTTGTCTAGTTTTGCATTTGTTGCCTATGCTTTTAGCAAAAAGTCATTGCTAAAACTAATGTCATGAAGATTTTCTCATGTTTTTTAAAGAGTTACATAGTTTCAGATCATATATTTAAGTCTCTAATCCCATTCTGAGTTTATTTTTAAGTATGGTGTAATATAGAGGTACAATTTTATTCTTTTGTATGCAGATATCCAGTTTTTTTCAAAGTAAATCATTGAAGATACTGTTTTTCTCCATTGTGTATTCTTGGTACCCTTGTCAAAAATCAGTTGACCGTATATTTGGGGTTTATTTCTGGACTCTATTTTATTCCATCTGTCTCATATTTATGCCATTATCATACTGTTTTAATTGCTATAGCTTGTTAATATGTTTTAAAATCAGGATGTGATACTTTCAACTTTGCTCTTTTCTGTAAAAATTGCTTTGGCTATTCTGGGTCTTCCATGGTTCTGTATGAATTTTAGGATTGTTTTTCCTATTTATGTAAAAAATGCCATTGGAATTTTGGTGAGAATAGCATTTAACTTGTAGATTGGAAAGCATGGACGGTTTAACAATAGTTTTTTAATAGAATATTGAGGGAAAGACAATAATACTCAGTAAATATTCCCTTTGCTCCCCTATATTTCTTGGCACTTTTGAAATCAGGGCACTGTCACCAATTCTGGACTCTGACATATGAGTGGAAGTGATGTGTGTATCACTTCCAGACTGAGGGGATCAAAGCTTATATACAGTTTTTCATAATGGTATGATTTAATAGAATGATTTTATGGCAATCAAACAGGCATGGCTTCTGGATGGCATAGCTACAAGGTGGTGAAGTCTCCATTGATTCAAATCCCTGAGTGACTACATGGATTAGCATCTCTGCCAATAGCACATGAGACATGAGTTATGAGCAGGAAATAAGCTTTTGTCATATTAAGTCTCTGAGATTTTGGGGTCAGTTTGCAACTTGCATCATGGAGCTTGTCTTGACTAATACAAGTGCCAAGCCAGTAAGTGAGCACTTCCCTCAAGTTGCTCCCAGTGATGCAGCTAAATGGTGGGGCTCTAGTAGAAGTTTGTGCAGAGTATGGTTAGAACAAAGGCAATTGTTGGAGAGAATACCTGTATCACTGTGGCATTTATCCTAGATCTTGTAGGAGACATGGGCATGTTCCAAGCAGAGGAGGTCAGTAGGACATTCTAAGCAAAGGCTGATAAAAACAGGTTCCACATTTGAGATCTTGACAGTTTATTCATTCATTCATTTAGCTCTACTCTCAACACTGGTAATGAGTTGAAACAGATTTCACAAGAGGACTGGTAGATAAATAAACTGTAAAAGTTATTAAAATCAGGTTGAGGGGGCTGTATTTATCTCGATTCATTTAAGAACAATTCTAAATTACCGTTACAACCTTAAAATATAAGCTTTTATTTAATGAAAATGTTGTAGTCACTTTATGTATGCAAAGAATCTGAGAACATGATATGCACTTTTTTCAAGTTCAATGAAAAGTAAGTCAGTGGAGGAGCTTAGAAACAGTTTGAGTTGTGTACTGTTTCTTCCTCCTATTACCCTGTGTACAGCATCTCCCATGCCCCCGTCTCCTCCAAACATGAAACAGAACAAAACAAAACAAATCCCAAACCTGAAGTCACTTTAGAAACAAACACTGGGAATAGGGATGGAGAAAGCATGTGTATAAACGAGAACTCACATGACCAAGCAAGCTGTCTGACCTAATGCGGTCAGTTGTTTAATTCTTTGCTCATGGACTCATCCCATTTACCCATCCTAAGAAGACTCCTGCTCCATTGCTTGGATTTTTTTTTTCCCTAACTCCTGTTGACTTGTTTTCTTAGCAAACCCTCACTTCCCTCCTTTACCAAGAGGCCTTGGGCAGGTGATCTCTTTAAGTACAAATCTATCTTTCATCCAAAAATATGTTGGCCCTTGAGAAAGACGAGATAGTCATACTAAGTAGTCTTGTAAAAATATCATATTGTATGATTAAAGGTCCGTGGTGTGGGAACAATGTAGATGAATCAGAAAACTGATGTTTCATAATATGAAATATATTTTATTTTCCCTAGAAAATGAATTCATTTAACCAAAATTTATTTGCCCAACATTTTAGAAAAATATGTTATTTTCTGGAATTAATTACAGTATTTGGGTTTTTATTTCTCCAAAAAGATGCATGTCTTCAAATACCACCTGAACTCCCACAGGAAGCAACATATAAATTATGTAATCGGTCTTGTCCTAATAACTGAGTAGACAGTACCCAGTAAGGAACATCTGGGTGCTAATGACGCCACCTTCCTGAGTTTACCTGGAGAGGTAACACATTTAAATTACTTTTTTGTAGCTGCAGACAGCCCACAAGCTCAACCCTGGCCAGCTTCCCCTCAAGCGTTGCCATTAACCTACAGCAGGGAAAGATAACGAATGACCTGGCATAAGCCATTTTCACTGCAAGAAAAGCACTCAAATCACAAATTCCAGTAATTAGATATTAACATCATCATTTTATATTTGGAGAAGAGCATCTTGCTATCCTTATGAAAAAAAATTTAGTCTATTTAATGTTTTAATAAGCAAGAGAATTACACTGCGGGTATCCAAACAGCCACAGAATTCAGTATTTTTACTAATGATTTTTATCTGTGTAGAATGATGCAGTGAGGGGCATCTAGATCACCCCATTCTTTTCCTTTCTTTTTTTTCTTTTTTGGTCTTTTTAGGGCCACACCAATGGCATATGGAAGTTCCCAGGCTAGGAGTCGAATCAGAGCTGCAGCTGCCAGCCAACAGCCACAGCACATGGGATCCAAGCCGCATCTGTGACCTACATCACACCACATGCAACGCCAGGTCCTTAACCCACTGATCGAGGCCAGGGATCAAACCTGCATCTTCATGGATACTAGTCGGGCTCATTACCACTGAGCCATGACAGGAACTCCACCATTCTTTATTTATTTCATTTTTCTCAAGCTTGCAGTTGGTGTCAGTGGTAAAGCTGACCAAAAGGCAAAACTAGTTGAACTCTTTTGTTCTGGATATTTTGATCTCGTAAACTATGGCAGAGAGAATATTCTTTTAGGTTCCTCCTAGTTCAGCCCTTTCTATGTAAATGCCCAATCAGGTACTCATAAAACTGAAATTATGACCTTCATTTTCACTGGTTTGAAGTTAGAGTGAAAGTGTTCCATCAATAAAATCTACAATGGTTTTTCGATCCTCGTAATATCACCCAGCAATTCTCTCCTTGAGTTGAGATAATAGCAGCAATTAGGCTGCTTTTATTTCTCAACCCCTTTTAACTTTCGCTGTCTTATAAATGAACACCCTGCGTGTATATGTAACCATTCTAGAAAGGATGATGACCAGAAGCAGGGAAAAACAGCCCATTCATGAATTATCCTTTATTTTTCACTTCAGCCCCAAAGGTTAAAGGTGAATGTGTTTAGTTGCCTCACTTTCTATTTTGACCACATGTGAAAGCATTGATGGAGTTTGCAGAGAATAAGAAAAGTAAGATTTGTGAAAATCAAACACACTTGCATTTATTAATGGTCATTAATGGCATGTAATTAAAGTAATTACAGGAAGGCAAACAGACAATTAACTTGTTGAAAGTGTCAAGGAAGGGCAGTAACAGAGTTTAAAGTTCTTGTCTGTTTCGTTCATCTTTAAGTACCAAATATATCATAAAGGAAGACTGATGCTGACCAGGAGGGTCAGGCTATTTTAGACCTCTGTGATCTAACTGTGGAATCTGTAAGGCAAAAGCCGAGGTCCAAGGGCAGTATGTTGGGGAGTGTGGGATAGAAGGAAGGGAACTAGAACCAAAACAGGCTCCATGACTGAGGGTAGTTTTTTTTTTTTTTTTTTTTTTTTTGTCTTTTGCTTTTATCTAAGGCCGCACCCACGGCATGTGGAGGTTCCCAAGCTAGGGGTCTAACAGGAGCTGTAGCTGCCGACCTTCGCCACAGCCACAGCCACACGGGATCCGAGCTGCTTCTGCAACCTACACAACATCTCACGGCAACACCGGATCCTTAGGCCACTGAGCAAGGCCACAGGGATCGAACCCACAACCTCATGGTTCCTCGTCGGATTCGTTAACCCCTGAGCCATGACGGGAACTCCGTTATCAGAGCTTTGACAAAGGTTCACTACAGCAGATGGCAAACAAAGAATGATGAACTTTCTTCTTCAGTCTATGCGCTTCAAAGTCCAAAACACATTTTTTCAGACCTGATTGGTCTTAGTCAAAAGTCACCTTACGTATGTATTAATTTTATATTGTCAGGTGCATTATAAGCTCTTGGAAGACAGAACTTTATTTTAGGAATCGTCCCTGTGTTCCGCCATGCTCAGTAGAGTGTCATTTGATGAGTAAGAGTATCCTGAATTGCCCACCTACCCTCCCCATCCCCAAACCTTTCCTATACGCCAGGTTCAGTGAGGGGCAAGCATGATGGTAAGTATTAAAAACCTCATCTCAGTTACTGAGACTGACCTTTTATGGATCCTGTATGTAACCCCTGACCCACAAAAACTCCACTAACAGTTCTAATAAATGTGTACACATGAGTTATCTTTTATGCACTAAATGGTTTATTTTTTTTCTCACAACTTTGTGAGATTATCTTCTAAGAGGCTGGGGCTGGGGGAGGGACTGTTTCTGTTTCTATTATGTCTATGTAAAATAAGTTGAAATTTTGGAGTAGCCGCTTGGAAACCAATGTTTAGGGTAAGTAAATTGGGAACTCTTTAGTAACTGAACGATTACTAGATGGCGGGTCTAGGGGCCATATGATGTCAGAAGACTGCAAAGACAGGAAGAGGTACCTTCCTCCCTAAATTAGCATACCCATCTAGAGACAAATGCAAGCAGTTTACAGTTCTCTTAAATCACACACTGCAATGTTTCTTAAATTCATCATTTTCTTATCATTGTTATTTCACTGCTTGTGCTCTTTGTTCTTTCTCACCTAGGGGAAAGCCTTGCTTTCAAGCATGTTCCTTAATTCCATCTCTCCCTGTCTCTAAAGTATTTGATGTACTTCTCTTCAAAGTACTATGGGTTCCTCCTGTCTAGTGGGTAACCCTGACCATGTTACTGACCCACTCAAACACCTTCAATGGTTTTCCAAGGTCTATTCGTCAATGTCCAATTGCCTTATCCTGACAGTCACAGTTACCCACAAGCTGAGCCAGCCCCACTTGCCTTTTGTAACTGATCTCCCATTCCTCTCCTTTAGACACCCTAAGTTTCAATTTAAATAGCCCTCTTCATTTGTCCTGTACATTCCTTGAGCTTTTTCTACCTCCATACCCTGGCTTTCCCTACACCATTTTCCACATTGTATTCTGTCCTTATTTCAAGATCTACTTCACATGTCACACTAATGGCACACCTTTACCCAGTTTCTCTCCCCACCCTCTGTTTCTGCCTCCCAAGTTTCTTATTTGTAGCATTTTAGCTTGTATTTGTTTATTTCTAGATGCAACCATAATAACACTGTAATATTGCTGAGGAGGACAAAGTTCTACTTTGTCCTACTTCTCACTTGTATCTTCATAATGAAAGATATAATAACCTAAATAAACACACTGCCCCCGACCCTGCTGCCTTCTTTCACCCAGTGAATCCCTGCTTAACTAGGAAGACCCACTTTGAATGTACCTCTTGCAGAAATATACCTTCAAGGCTTAAGTGCATTTTGTGTTTTCTCATTGTCTTTTATTTGTACTTGCATTTCAGATCTAGATCATCATAATGAAATTATCTAATTTTAGGTCTGTCTTCACTATTAGACTCACGGTCCCCCCAAGGAATTATCCAGTATTAAATTCCCTGAGCCTTGAGCATCATAGCTACTATATTGTAGGCTCTCGGTACTTTCCGAATGACTCTTTCAGGGCTCATTTCCATGAAGCTTTCCTGATAAGGCTGGAGACAATAGATGAGGGCAGCTTCGATAAAGTTAGAGAGCCCTTTTTCGAGGTAAACAGCCACAAAACACTGCCAGTTTTCAGGTTTGAAAATTGTGTTCGGCCTGGGCTTTGTCGGTTTGAACTCCACAGCCACCTTCATTTGCAGCTGCAAAGTAACTCTGTACTCAAGTGTGTGAAGAGGATAAGTACCTTCGGCAGATTTGAAAAGAGTTTGGTTGGAGTCTAGAAAGTAGCACATGTTTTAAACTCTTAAGCTTTTTTTAGACACCTGAGCTCCAGTTATTTGTACTGGGACATTTAACCATGGTTCTTTTTCTTAGCCTGGCCTTGACTGAGTATTTCCAAGAGTCTGAAATTGATGGAAACAAATCTCTTTTAACTCACAACTACTGCAGTTTCCAGACACCTAATGTTGGGCCACTGCCAACCCCAGCCACTTCCAACTTGCAAATCCAATGAGCTCTATTACTGAGTATGTCTGCAGTGCTCTGGAAGAGGGGAAAGTGGTATAGCTTAGTCCTTGATCACTTGGGACTATTCCCCTCTCTACACTAAACCCTGACCCTGGTGCTAGGAAGGAACACAGGTACATGCTATGTATAGTTTAAAAAGTAAAGCAGATTGTAGGAGTCTTGAGAAGGGGTGGAGTAGAGGTATAATTTGTCAGGTATGGTTCATTATAGGAAACTATAATTAACTTCTTCCTAGAAGAACTCATTTTTCTGAGAGATGAGGGAAGTGTTTGGTAAGGAAAGGGAGAACAACAATTTCAGAGGCAGTATGGTTTAAGGAGAGCAGGACGGTGTCAAGCCAGACATGCAAGGACATAGTCAGAACCTTTGGCTAGAGTCAGGGTTATGGGTGGTTAAGTGATAAATGATGAAATCCCTGATCACGGGGGTTTCAGTAAGTGATAATCTAGAATTTAGATCAAAGATATGACGACATGATGACAACAGGGAGCCATCATAAATTATTGAGTGAAGGGAGAGAAACATGATACAATATTTTTGAGGAAGATTGTTTTACAACTTTTATAGTAAAGATATTCAAAAGATCTAGAACTTGGGCTCTGTGAAAGAGCTTGCTGAGAGTTTAAGCTGATGAAAGCTTAAGCCAGGGATGATAGGCCATCGTTGCCTGTTCAGTACAAGCACCTGTGTTCAAAAGCAGAACACTGCTGGAGTGGCATCAGAAACCTTCTCAGCACTGCCTTCAGGGAAGCCTCTACCAGTCAGTTTGAACTGGCAAACTAGATGATGCCTAAATACTATTCCTGTTTTAGATGGTGGTGTAACATGTGGACCTGATGTAACAGGGACCATTATGCAGATGTAAGGTGTAGGACACACTCACAGGAGGATATGAACAAAGAGGATGAGTTAAAATTAGGAATATGAAATGGATGAAAACATAGAAACCTAAGGGGCTGCAAAGAGACTAACAGCGAAAAGTGGGAGGAATTCTTTTTTTTTCTCTTTTTTTGGGGGGATGGGTGGAGTGGGTATAGTGCACAGTGGCTTGATCTGGGATCTCAGTTTGCAGACCAGGGATTGAATCTAGGCCACAGTGACGAAAGCACCGAGGTATAACTACTAGACCACCAGGGAACTAACAAGGGATTGTTGTTTTGATAAGAAAAAGGAGCTATTTATTAATCTGTTAGGTTTAGGTCCAAGCGAATGCAATTAACTGGATAGAAATGGCTTACAGAGAAGATGAGATATAATACCGGGGGTGATGACTTTATTCATTTAGCACTTGTAATAAATATATTTTGAGCATTTGCTCTTTACCAGGTGTGTTTTTGGGTGTTGGGATGCATCAGTGAACAAGCCTGGGGCATAAATTCCTACGAGGAGGGGAGACAGACAAACCATAATAGATGTAGTAAATAATCATGTAGTTTATTAGAAAATGATAAATACAGTAAAAGAAAGAAAAATGTATAGCAGCATAAGGATGTTCAGGAATTCAGAGGGTGTGGAGGGAATTAGGAGTCATTCATTTATCCTAACCATTTGTCTTACTCTCACAATATTTGTCAGGTCAACTCCATACGAGTTAAGAAATGTTAGCAATTAATGTGTTTACCTCTGATCAAATAAACTCACAGGGTTAGACCTACAGCCTACAAAAATGTGTGCTCTGGCTTTTTAGGAGACCAGAGATTCAACTTGACTCTTATACTAATCTTGTTGCCTTCTGTGAAAGGAAAGTACAGGTAACTGCCAGTGATTGAATAGAGAGGAACATTTGGCTTATTGAATTTTCCATGTTGCTTTCATGGGTAAATTTAGGTTCCAAAGAATGGTGAGGGCAGATTGCCTGATTTTGCCCACTAGACTCTTAACTGTCATAGTTAAATATAGTCTATCAAAATTTCTATCAGTTACAATACCTGGAGAAGATTTTAAATGCAGGATTTTTTGAGGACCATGAAGGATTTGTTGAGGGAGTAAATCTACCCTTTGGAATGGGAACTAAGTGGGTCTTGCTATTCACTTACCATGAGGCTGCCTTTACTGTAGAATAACCATTAATAACAGCAATGATGGGATTTCCATCATTGTGCCCTTCTCAGTAAGGATGCAGTAAAATTTCTCAACTGGTGGGTAAGGAAAGATACTTTGACTTTTCCTCTTGTTTTCCTCTTTGCTTTGCTACAAATGCCCTACTTTGTTTCTTCATACTTGGATGTGAGTTTATCTCAGGGTCCTTGTTGATAGTTCTTGAGCTTCCTATCTGCAGAAGCTTAAAGTTCATTTCCCACTGAACTTTTGGTTTAGGTCACCAATATGCTGCCTGCTTGCTTTAAATATTTGCCTCACAAATGGCTTCAATCTATTTGCTTGGCCCTGCACTCTTCTCACAGAGGAGGGCTCCCCCGTCTTTCCATTCTTTTTGGCACAATCAGCATTTTCTCTGCATTTTGTAGCATTCTAAGCACATTCTGGCAGCAGAAAGGGTATTTTCAGTCTCTTTTTGGCAGCAAGAGTCATCTTCTGCCTGGCACCAAGCTGAAAACATTTCCCATTGTGTGGTGCTTTGACATTATCTCAGCAGTAGCAGTGCAGAGGTACTTCCTGTGTAGCACTATTAAATATCCCTTCCCCTTCAACAGCCCCTCAGGGACATTTCTTGTGTGTAACACTATTGAAATTCCTGTCCCATTAGTGGTAACACAAGGATACTTCTGTGGTACTTTAGGGACACATCCTATGTAGCATCATTACAGTCCTTACACTAAGGGTGGTAATGCATGGATACGTTTGGTTTTAATTAAATATTTTGTTGCAGTGGCTACACAGCAATTCAGGGTCCTTATTGTTTATTTCATTTCTGATATTGTGAAAGTTCTTCACAAGCATATAAAATACTCCTACCAGTTAGTTGATGAATATAATATTTTATTCCTTGTCAGAGTCATTCAAGCCATGAATATTCGAGCATGGAAATGATGGAATCCAATCAGGATTAAGGCCCTAACCTCTGAATTCATAATAGCATTCAAGAAGGAAGCAAAAACCTTTATCGTTTATATTATAGAATATTTATATTTTTAAATTCTGATCTTCATTCCTTTATAGTCAACAATTAATAGAAATACAGTCTAAATCCTATCATTTTCATGAGAGTTGCCAATTCAAAGAACAGTTTCAAGTTGTACAGTTGTGGGGAAGGGAGAAGAGAATGCCATGTGGTTTACTATGGGATAAATGTTGACTCTGATTAGAAAAAAATTTTATTAATTCTTTTCCAGTTATTCCTCAAAGGCTACAAGGATGGTTGTAGCATATCACACTAGATACGTAAATCAGGATAATGTAGTGATGTATGAATACTTATGAATATTCAGCCTAGAGAACACTCCAATTTGGAATTTGTATGGATATGGCTTTTATGCTATAGAAGACATAAATTCATCATGCTCCTAGATGATATACATGCCATATCTTTCCCACCATAACTAAACTGAATACATTGAACTGTGTTGTCAAAATCTGAGTCATTCTGACCTGCAAAACAAGGACTAAGAGAGATCAGTATTTCTAGATCCACATTAAGGTAATGGGTCATATCGAATGAAACCAACCAACACTTTTTCAGTCACATTCGTGTTTCTTATGGTATCTAGCATGGTCTATTTTTGGAAAAGTAGCTTATAGTTTGGAAGAAGGAATTACACACAAAGTGACCACGATTAGATAGAGATATAAACATACCCCTTAAGAAAAAAAAATGAAGGTCACCAGGAACAAATGCATAGCAAAACATTTTGTAGAGAGAGTAGAATATTCTGGTTTAATTGTAGTGAAATCTATACCAGAGAGAGTCACACAGTATTTTACCCAAAGAGAGTTTTGTCAGGCTCCATTCTGCTATCTATCTAGCTTTCTAGAATGATGTCATTAAGTTGTGTTAGCTTGAACACTGTCCAGAAATGAAGACACATGGAGAGAAACAAAACAGAAAACTTGAGCAGGTTAGTCTATAGATCTGTCCTGAGAGTGACCGGTAGGCATAGCACTGGGCCACAGTAGCGTCACGCTGGGTCCATATTTCATATAGCTGAGACATATGGCACTGCTCTCTGGTGTACACAGTGCTGTGGCTCTTTCATCAGCCATAGTTAACATAACGGCAGAAGGTGATACTGTTTTCCAAAAGGAGCCAGAAAGATTCAGTCCACAGGACCAACAACAGTGTTTATTCCAAGTTCATATTATCAGATCGTGTTGGTTTAGATTATGAAAGAACAAGATTGCCAAGCCTGCTGTCCTATTTTTGTGGTGAACTAAAATAGATAGCAGGGCTAGGTAAGAGGGCTGTGGTTAAATATACAAAGACTCTAATAAAGCCAAAGTCTGCTAAAGTTCATCATTATGGCTTGTGAGAAAATGGGATTTGTTGATACTTAATGACCAGGCATAAGAACTCATTTTTAGTTAAAGCATAAAAAAAAAAGTATACAAGGCTGAGTTGCAAACAATATCAGGCTATGAAAAGGACAGCTGCAGTCAATGTTCCTACTAATATTTTCCATTCGTGTACTGAGTGAATTTGTAATGTGCAACTGATGTCAGGAAAATAAACAGATGTGCACCACAAGCAGGAACAACAATGAAAGAACTTGCATAGATTTTATGAGGATTGCACTTTTGATGTTGATTCTGCTGGTGAGAGGGTAGTGTAGGAAAAGCTCTACTATTTGTAAAGTTGTTTTCTATTAAGGAAGATGAAGATGTTGATATGCCCCGACAACCCAAAATGTTTTTGAGTTCATTCTAGAGTATCTGTGCCAACTCTGAAACATGTTCTTACCCATTCCCATCATGAGCTCCAGTGCAAGTTTGCCAGACAGCTGGAAATGCATTACAATGAAGAAGACAGGCCTACCAAAGAATCACATCTGTTGTGCTGGCCTCATATGCACCCTGCTGAAACCAGCCTCTCCACCTGGTCAAAGGCATGGGACAGTATAATTATATTTTAATGAATTCTTGACATTGGAAAACTGTTCCTGAGCCTGTGCATTTTTATAGGGAGAAGAATTTAGACTAGAAATCTAATTGATAACACAAATGCCAAATCTGTACTACCGTGGACTCTGAATGTACTGCATGGCTTATAACAACCTTCATAATTTGTCCCTATATGTTTATCACCTTTATTAGACGTGTCGTCCTACAGCAGAGCCATATATATGCAATTTGACATTCCCATAACACTCCATTATTTTTAAAGATTCATTGAGCAACTACTATATAGCAGGCATGGACTCTGTTTTTATTTTTTTTCCTCAGTGGTCCTTGCCCTCAAATCAAATAGACAAAGTAACATTAAAGATGTACTCAAATAAATATTTAAATCAAAGTGTGACACTTTTATACAAGTGACGCAATAATTCATTCTCTTTGTAAAGACAAACTGTACAAATACACGGATTCCAAAGGTAAGTGCCTAGATTAGCTAAGACTTTCTATTGTTAGTGAAAGAGCCCAATCAAATTAATGAATTTATTGGTTATGTAACTGGGGGATCCAGAGATGGGCTGGCCCTAAGACGTGGACAGTCAATAAGCAACTAGGTACAAATGCTCAAATGATCAGCTGCTTTCCCTTTTCACCTTTCCTCTCCTCTCTTATTTCCTTCTAGTGCAGGAAGGCAGTTAATGGGACCATGTCTTCAGATGGTTGGAAATTAATCATACTTACGCTGGTAGCGGCCCTAGAAAAGAGAACGCTTTCCTTTCCCACTGTCCATATATAAAATTTCAGGGAAGGGCTCTGATTGGCTCTCTTAAGTCATATAGCCATGGTTACCAATTCCTGTTCAAGACAATGTGTACTATAGCTAGCATCCTCATAAGAATCTTGGAAGAGCCAGGGGAAGGGTAGGTGAAAGGAAGAATATTTCCCTAAAGGAAAGTCGAGGAAGTGATTACTGATCAGATGGTAGCTACAGATGCTCCTCCCTCCAACCTCACTCCTCAGAAGAGTCACCACTGTAAAAGTTCATTTTTGTTTTTCTAAGCCTATGTCCATACATTTCTAAAACATGTAAATATATATTATACATTTAAGCACACATTTTGTGCATATACACATACATATTTGTGCATGTGGACATCTGAACATACATGTACAGATTTACGTGTATGTTTATTACTTTCTTAAAACAAATCGGATTATATGCATTTTATAATATTCTTTAATAGGCATGGTCTCTTGAAGACTTTCCATGTAACGAAACACCTTGTCTATTTTTCTAATGTTTCTCAAAATTTTGCTTTTTATGGTTAGCTCTTTCCCTCACCTGAGTTTTGATGACTGGTTAAAGGCAAGAATCTGTTATCTGCCTCCCCTAAGCCACAACCACAAAAGTACTGGTCACTTGCCTCAGTACTATTTATTGAAGAGCTGCCTTTCATTGTTGATTTGAGAGGCTCCCTCTACCAAATTCTACATCTGTGATACATGTGCAACTGTTTCCAGCCTTTCTATTCTTTTCTACTGATTTATTTGTATATTCCTCAATCATATTTTTCGTTCTTTTTTTTCTATCATTACTATTTTTGTTACACAAGTAATACATAATATTTTCTATGCACATGCTTGAAAGAGTACAGAAAAATCTAGAGGAAACATGAAAGACATTTTTTTACCCTCTCATTACTCTCCCTGCCTTCCTCCCAACTGTCAACAGTTGGGAGACGTTATTCTGGTTTCCTTATGTGTTTCCATATATGCATGAAGTTATGTAAACATGTCTGGCTTTGTTCTTTTTATTAATATAAATGTGATCACGCTATGCATATGACTTCAACTTGCTTTTGTCCCTTAACACTTGGAGATCTTTTTTTATCAGTGCACACTCACAGCATATTTATTTTTTTAAACAACTGCATAGGATTCCATAGTACATGAGATATTTATCTACTCTTCTTTTTCTCAAGACACTTTTAAGTTATACTGCTTTGTCATACTTAAATATGTAGGCAATGGGAGGATCAATTTTATTCGAGAATCAAAGAAGAAAACCTGAGACCTGAGGAGGAGACAGAGGTAGCTAGAGAAAGAGAGGAAGCAAGAGTATCCACAGCAGAAGCACCAATGTGCAGGGATCCTGGGCGTGGAAAAGCATGGCCTGGATGAAGTCTAGAAGGCTTTTGTGGCTAGAGTATCATAAGTGTACAGGGGAGCGAGTGAGATAAAGACAGAGATATAGTGAGTTCCCGTCGTGGCTCAGCGGAAACGAATCCGACTAGGAACCATGAGGTTATGGGTTTGATCGCTAGCCTCGCTCAGTGGGTTAAGGATCCGGCATTGCCGTGAGCTGTGGTGTAGGTTGCAGACGCGGCTTGGATCCCGCATTGCTGTGGCTGTGGCCTAGACCAGAAGCTGTAGCTCCGATTAGACCCCTAGCCTGGGAACCTCCACATGCTGCGGGTGTGGCCCTGAAAGGACAAAAGACAAAAGAAAAAAAAAAAGACAGAGATATAGACAGGAATCCTGTAGGGTATCTAAGAGAATTAATATTTTAGTCCAAAGCATCGGTGTCATTGAAATATTTTAAGCATGGAAGTGATTTTCTGTAGTAGATTGAATTGTGGACCCAAAAAACTATTTGTCCATGTCCTAAGTCCTGGTACCTGTGAATGTGACTTTATTTGGAAGAAAGATGTGATTACATGAAGCATCTCAAATGGGATAATCCTGGATTACTTGGGTAGGTCCTAAGTCCAATGGCAAATGTTCTGATGAGAAGAAAACAGGTGAAGTTCTGTGAAGATGGAGACAGAGACTGGGCTCATGCTGCCACAAGCCAAGGAAGACCAGCAGCCACAAGAAGCAGGAAGAGAGGAGGAAAGATTCTCCCCTTAGTCTGTGGAGGGTGCACCATGCTGCCAACATGTTGATTTTAGACTTTTGGTCTAGAGAAGTGAGAGAATAAACTTCTCTTGTTTTAAGCCACCCTATGTGTGGTACTTTGTTATGGCAGCCCCAGGGAACTGACACACATTGCTTCCTTTATCTTTTTATTTATTAATTCAGATATTCAACAGATGTCTATTGAAAATGTTCATTGTGTGTCAAAATTGTTCAAAGTCCTAGGGATACAGCCATGAATAAGGAAACACACAAAAACTTCCTGCATTTGTAAGTTTATATTCCTTTACAACACATTATCTACTTGTGTGGGACCTGGGGGGTTTGTAGTCTTTAAGGCTTGTCTTTTCTTCACTCCTATCAACTGCCATTGGGTTTGATTTTACTTGCAGCTTCTTGCTGTTGGTTCAGTGTCACTGGACCTTGGCATGTACAAAATTTCTTTCCTACATTTGTTAGTAGTAGCTTTAATATTTCCTCAGCCTTTATGAAGCTTCCCTAATTGTCCTCAGTAAGTTTTTCCTGCCTCTATTACAGCAGATATCACTCTATTTTATAATCATTTACTTATTTGTCTTTCTCAGTAGACTTTGGGATACTTGAGAAAAGGGGTTATTTTGGATTTCGTTTTTGTATCCCAGGGCCTGTCACAATCCATGTTCATAGTGAGTGCTCAATATGCATTTACTTTATAAAATTTATGTATAAAGGAGGTGATTGATAAATTGGGCTTTGTTAAAAACTTTTTTTCTCTAAAAGACACTTAAAAAATTGGAAAGCCACAAATTAGTAGGGTGATATATGTAAAACATACAATTGACAAAGGATTAGTATTCAGAATTTATAAAATACTTCATCAGGCAAATAAGGAAAATACAAATGAAACAGTAAAAAATAGATTTAGAAAACCTTAACAGGCATTTTAGAGAAGAATAAATACATTTGGTCAATAAATATACCATTTTATGCTCTTTCAACTTGCAAAAAAACAGAATTCTGACAAAATCTGCTGGAGAAATATGGTTCAGTGAGGTCTCTTTAAAATTGCCAGTGGAGGAGTTCCTGTTGTGGCTCAACATGTTAAGAACCCGACATAGTGTCTGTGGGAATGCAAGTTCGATCCCTGACCTCGCTATTGGGTTAAGGATCCAGCGTTGCCCCAACCTGTGGTACAGGTTGCACATGCAGCTCAGACCTGGCATTGTGTGGTTGTGGTGTAGCCTGCAGGTACAGCTCTGATTCAACCCCTCACCTGGGAACTTCCGTACTACTGCATGTGTGGCTTTAAAAAAATAATAAAATAAAATAGAATAAAATTGCTAGTGGAAATGTAAATTGAAGCAAACACTTTGGAAATAATTATCTCATGAAGTTGAATATTCACACACCCTATGACCCAGCAATTATACATGTGTGCATATATATGTACATACATACATAAAAGAAGACACACTTGCACATGTGCACCATCAGAAGGCATACACAATAGTTTTTCTGCAGTAAAATGATAAAATATTCTTAATCCTCCAGCCATCCCCCCCTTCTCAAATAACATTACTACTAGAAACAACCAAGATGTTCTTTGACAAGAGACTCAGACAAGAGACTAGGTAAATAATTTGTGATATATCCTCACAGTGGAATATTAAATGGAAATAAAAACATATAAACTAGAGTTATAGGTGACACAGATGACTATTCGTAATATAATGTAGAATGAAAAAAGTGCGTCCCATAAGACTGTATGATACCCTTATCACAAAACTCAAAATTAGGCAAAACTACAATACAATACTAATAAGCAATATAGTATTTATGACATGTATATGTGATTTCAAAATTATATTCTTTAAAAAGTAAGGAAACTATAAATATGAAGTTCAGGATACTGTTTACTTCTTAGGAGGGGGAAGGACTAAAGAGGTACTTATTAATAGATGTAAGTGAATGATATTTTTAGCTATGTAATTGTAGTGAGTTTATTGTATTTTAAATTTAAATAAGGTAAAAGAGGGACATGCAAAAACCAATAATATGAAGACTAGGACTGATCTAATTGAGTCTGTCCATTTGACATTTATAGACATGTGTGTGTTATACACATGTATATAATGCTTGTATACATATGTACATATATGTACATGTGTATACATAATAAATGCATGTATATGTTTGATTCCATTTCAAAATGACTTTAGTTCCTAATTTCTGCAAAAAAATCTTATTCTATAGAATTCTCTTCTCTTTGATCAGTGCTCTAATTGTTCCTCATTCACATGGCAGTGGTTTGTCCCTCCCTGCAGCAGAAAGCAATTAAAAAAGTAAACTCGCTGGTTGGATTAATTCATAAATTCACGCACTTAGGTTCTACTTCTTTCCATTGTAGTTACTTATTACCTTATAAAAGGATGGATCTTGATCACAAGTACTGGGTATTAGACTTCAAAGTTTTAGATTCTCTCATGAAATGCAAGATGTGGATGGAGTTATCTTGTGGTGCAGTGGTTTAAGGATCCCGTGTTGTCATTACATCAGGTTGGGTTGCTGTTATGTCATAAGTTCAATCCCTGGCTGGGGGACTTCCACTTACCATGTGTGCGGCCAAAAAAAAAAAAAAGGCAAGGTGTGGAAATTCAAGAGCATGATAAATTTCCAGTTAGTGTCTTGACTGCAGTAAAGGCAGATCATCTTAATGTGGGAAAAAGTGGGAGTAACTTTGGCTATAGAAGTGTAAGAGGATCCTAATCAAAATGTCCAATTCAAATATTGTCCATGAATTGACCCAGGATGAAAGAGAAAAATACAAATTAGACTGAAAACTAGGTAAACCTAAATTTGACTGAAGTTAGAATACAGGCAGAAAACCAGAGATGTTTTACATAAGATCCTGCAGCACCACAGTATTGAAATACAGAATTGTCGCTGTAATTCCTGGCAAAGGGAGCAAAAATAAAACTGTGATTAATACTTTAAAAGTTCTCTCCCACTTCCAGTCCCAAGGGAGGGAAGCAGACATTTCTGAGGCAAATGTACAAAGTGCTCTCTCGCTGCAGCTCTCTGAACATTTGATCTTTAGCCAGGACCTTAAAATGTGAATATTTATTACACAGCCCTCTCCGTATTTTTATACCTTTCCAAGCAATATATAAAGCTGTTTTGAGAAACTACTTGAGAACCTGAATGTGGCTTTGTTTCTTTTAAGCTTTTTAAAACTCTGGAAATATTTACTGTGTGCATTTAAAAAGTATACTCAGGGTTTGGAATATCGTACTCTGAATCCACATATATTTTTGTAGGGGCTTTCCATGCCTGGATACTAGGGGTTTTATGGTGAAAACACTGGCATAACTTTATTTTTTTTATTTTTATTTTTTTTTGTCTTTTTGCCTTTTATCTAGAGCCGCACCCGTGGCATATGGAGGTTCCCAGGCTAGGGGTCTAACAGGAGCTGTAGCTGCCGGCCTTCACCACAGCCACAGCAACGCGGGATCCGAGCCACATCTGCAACCTACAGCACAGCTCACGGCAACGCCGGATCCTTAACTCACTGAGCAAGGCCAGGGATTGAACCCGCAACCTCACGGTTCTTAGTCGGATTCGTTAACCACTGAGCCACTAAGGGAACTCCAACACTGGCATAACTTTAACTGGTGTCCCTTGAGTAGGAAAGCACAATATTACAAAAAGTTCACCATGAACACTTAAAAAGCAAAATGGGTTAGTGTTTTGCATATATTTTTTATGGTTGTCTTGTTCCCAACTTCGCTTTAGATATTTGCAAAGTAAGGCTCTTTTGAAGAGTCCTTGGGGTATTAAATTCTTCCATATCCATTACCAAGGTCCTTTAAGCAGAGGAAATAAGAAAAGGAACTAAGAGCTTACTCCTGCATCCAACCTTTACCGGCTGAGCTTGGAAAGGAACACACTTGGAATTCAGATCAAAAAGGATTGGCTGAAGAACAGGAGTTGAATTAATATAAGAATCAACCACCTCAACCAGGCGCTCCAAATATACAAAGAAGCCAAATTTTACATAATAGGTTTCCACTGGTCACACTTGGCATTCTGTGATGGGGGTGATGGACACATCAACAGAAGGCACAGGTGAGCAGTGACCCATTCTAAGACTCTGGTACTTACCTGGGGAAAACTGTACTTCCTGAAAATATACCTCTGCCAGAGAAACATGCTATATGAGACTTTGTTAGCAACCCTAACCTCTCAGTTTTTTCATCTTGTGGTCTTTTTGTTGGCAAGTAAAAGCTTCATCAGAGTCACATGTGGAGGTTCCTCTTTAGAACTGAAAAGTCATACCAGCACAATATCTTAGCTAGAAAATTGCCTTATAATATATCTCAAGCAGTTACCAATGCTGGGCTGGGCATTGGCGCCAGACTCCAGTATTCACAGAGACCTTTGATAGGGAATAATTCAGCAAGATAATCAATAGTTTACAGAAAAGGCCTCTGCATATATGTGAGTTTTTAAGTATACTGGCTAACAGATCTGAGGGTTTTCTATTTGCCAGAAACTTACCTGCTTTGTGTGTATTATTTTATTTATTCCTTATCCTATAGCTAAGAGGTGGAAAACACTGTGATCCCCCTTGAAAGCTGAAACTGAAGCTCAGAAAACTGTGCTCAGAGAAACCAATTTATCTTAGACCAGTTAAGATTCAATCCCGGGTCAGCCCTATCTCTGGTTCCTACGTGGTCATTCCACTGTTCTGTCTATCCTAGACTTTTTGTTTGACAGTGCATTGGAGTTCTTTGTAAACTTCATGGTCAGGTGTTGGAAATGGAGGGTAGTTTTCAAACCTTCAACTTGAATAAAATCTGCAATGGAGATTTCAAGTTTAAAGCTTCTGCAACAAGGGGGCTTTAGTAAGACAAAGAAAGTCAGCCAGAATGGTATTTCATATATTTCTGTAACATATTCTTCAATGTCGGTTCCATTCCACAAAGCGGAGAAGCTGCTCACTTCTGAGTGTATTGAGTCCTGGAATGCTTGCTTGTTCAGGCCTATCTACAGTTGACAGCATGGACTACCAGTTATTACAGGGGCCTGATGATCACCTTGGCACCATTTTCTCTACAATTCAAATGTCCATCAAACAGTAAATAGTAGTAATTACTATAAATAGCAATGGTGCCATTTTGATGGCAATGGCTTTCTGTATTCTAGAAATGTAATCTTACACTCTGCCTTAAAATTGGATATAGCATATGAACTCCTTCAACCATGCAAAAAGTGAAAATGTATATTATAGACATAGCTGCTGTCTATAAAACAGCTGATGATGAGTCACAGAAGGAGTATTTAAAGCCCTAAAAAAATTTCTAAGCAGTGTTAAAACCACATATAAATAGGGAACATGTCAGAATTCTTTGTGTACTGAATATCAGCCCTCAAAACTTTGTTGTGTAAAGTTTCATGCATCTTGGAAATAATTTATTAATACATAATTTGAGGAATTTTCAACTTATATGTCCAGTGAATAGTTACTGTAACTTACTTTACATGATAAACAGCTGCTGAAGGATTTGACTTTGGCAATATCTTCTATTATAATTTTAAAAGCTTGGATTCTTTTCCCTTATTTTTATTCTTATCCCCAAAGTGCAATAAAAAAAATCTGGAGATTATGTAAGTATAATCTGGTATATATAATACACTGATTATATATTTTTATACTAAACGATGAATCATTCTGCACATGAAAGCAGGCCATTGTTTGATTGCTAGCATTTATATTTGCGTTTGACCATAAACACAGTTAGTTGTTGGAAGAGTGAAACAGTTCCTTGTGGAAAAAGCAATTTGGCTTTGGTGTTTTGTAATAATGTTTGACTATTCCCACGCTTTGATTATCATACCAGTATCTCAGGGGAAGAAAATACAATGGACAGTCAATAAAAATACTGAATTTTCGAAAGGTCAACTGCATAAGGGACTAAGTTTCTAATGCTTTACTATTTATTTTAAAAATCTGGTCTAAATGGGAGATAGAAAAACTGGGAGAACTTCTATAACTGTGCATGATTAAAAGAATGTACAAATAATAACCACCCTTGGAACTGTCCGTTCAGGGAAATAGAAGTGTTCCTTACTATAAAATATTTTTTTGAAAAAATGAAAGAAAAGTAAGAAGAGCTCTCTGATTTTCTATTTACTGAGGAGTTCTCTTCTCCCTCAAAGTGTGTTATGCATTGATTATAAATTGAAACTCGTGGAGTTGAGACTTTGTCCTGAAGCCTAAGAACTTACTTCCCTAACTGAGGATATAGAGAGGGAGGGGTTAGCTGTTACATTTCAAGGGCTGATTTTAGTCCTTTCCCTATTAGCTCCATTACTGTTTATGTTAGAACTCTTGTTACTAGGGCTTGTTCATAAATCTGTGAATCATGAATGGGATATGTAGAATTTGGAAAAGAAAGGAAGGTTTGGGGACTTTTTTTTAACTTTTCTGTTTCTATTGGTCTTTTAGCCTAGTAAATATCATTCTCTTCATGAATAATTAAAACATAAAACAATCACCAAGTCATTTTTAATTCTATGTAATCTTTTAAAAAGTAAAGAAAGAATGGCACAGTTTAAGATTCCAAATGTTAACTTTAGTCTTATAAGTACCTAATTCTCATAAATTTCTGAAGTATTTTAAAGGTGCCCTTCATTGAACATAAAAGAATTATTCAGCTTTGTATAGTTTAAATATCTACTTAATGCTCTTAAAAGGTTAATCAAATTTAATGAGATTGTTAAACTAATCAATAATTCTTTTATAGACACATTTTTCACTTGGTCTCCAAAAGGAAATTCTCCAAAGGAGATAGGAAACAATGTTCATTAGAAAATGGAATATTATGAAAACAGTAGAGACTCAGCTCCATTTTTCTATTAAACTTCTTTTTTAAATTTCTGATTATTGATGCTAATGTATCCTAATGGAATACTGGAACTAATTTATTATCCTTTCAGATTCAATATTTTCTCTAGCTGGTCAAAGACTAAGCATATGATTTCTGTGATTAGACCTGAACCATACTTTGTAGTCTCTGAAAATGTTGGTACTGTCTTGTCAGGGGCCATCCAACCAGTGATTCACTCAATAAGGGTTGAAACATTTTTTTAAAATGTTTTCTCTTTGTGTGTTTATAACATCTTCTCCATTATTTCATCAAAGTTTTGCCAACACTTTCCCAATATCCTCAGTGACTTCAGAACCTAACCCTTAGTTACTCTCTCTACTGGTAGCTCACCCTCCTCCCTAAACTTAATATTTACTCTGGTTTTTCAGCTCCAGAAACTCTTATTTTCATTTTACCTCAGACACCAGCAACTTAGTCAACACCTTAGATCTCATCATATTTGAAATGATCCTCCTTCACCTCTGATAGGAAGTCCCTTCCCTTCACCTAAATCTGATGTGTATCTTCAACATACTTTTTGGTACTTGACTCCTCCTTTTCCTGCTTGCTTGTTTGCTTGCCTGTGATTTCCGACTTTCTTCTTAGCTTGAACTCCCTTTCAGAAAATTCAACATTCTAGTCAGAGTGATTTAAGGATGTCTCACCTACTTGACCTTTTATCCCCCCACCTTGCTGGTCTCAAATCCAAAAGATCTTTGGATGACTTGACTTCCGGGTCACTAAATAACTCTGAGAAGCCATTTTGCTGTCTCTCCTCACTGCGGCCTTTAGGCTATATTCCAGTCCCTTTATTCACCACTAGTTGGCCTCAGCCAAACATCAGGCAATGATTTTAAACGCTCACTATTTTCTCACAATCCTAGTCTCAGTTCTTTCTTCAGACTTTCAGTGGATAAACTGAGACCTGACACAATCCCCTTAATTTTCTGTCACGCACTTCATGAGTAATCTCTCATTTTTGATCTTTTCTTTCTCTCTCTATTCCTATTCCTTGCCAGAATTCATCCTTTCTTTTTTTGTGTCTGATTCCATTTCCTGCTTCCTCTATTAATCTTTTGCTCCACAAACCATTCGCTTATCTGGTACTTTCAACATAATTTTTATACCGTTTTCTCTTCTCTCACACTAAAAAAATTTTAAAGGAAAAAAAAGCCTTTTTTAAACTTGTTACATCTAGCTGATGCCTTACTTTTTTCCACTTCCTTCCATTTAGTGTCAAACAAAATCTGTACTTTTGTCTCCCTTTCATTCTTCTTTTTTTTAGTGATCATTTTCTTTGACCTCACAACCGTGACACTGCTATTTAGTTTCTTTCTGAAATTTCTACTTTCCTGGCATTGTTATTTTTTTGTGTGTGGCTTAGTTCTCTCTTTGACGGCTTTTCTCCCATAAATGTATACTCTCTCCTTCAGCAAATTAACCTTTTTTCTTGGTGGCAGATATCTCCCTAATACAACACTCTTAAGTGTATTTGCAAAAACCTCAACCCCCTTACACAGCTCCAGATCTCCATTTCCAATGCTTCTCGATTAATTCTATAACAGCCTTCAGCACTTCAACCAACTATGTAAAATCAGGCCCACTTCCCACTGTACCTACTGTCTTTTAATTCTGTTTACTGCAGCATCTTACTCCCAGACAATGAAAACTGAAGACTCAGAATCATTCTAATATCCCTGCTCTTTCCCTCATGCTTCCTTCTCTGGCCCTCTTTGTCCTGTAGTCAGTGTCCAGCAGATTCTACTCCTGCAGAAGTTAACTCTCTCCTTCTGATGCAAATACAACATCAGAACTTCAAAGCTTCCCGTAGGGATGATTGTGCAATGTCTCCTCCCTTTTTTCTGTCTCTTTGAACACTCCTACCAGATTATTTTCTTGAAGCATGATTACAATACTATTAGAAGCCTCACTGACTCCCGACTGCCTATCCAACTAAGACCATATTCCAAAAGGTGGCAGTCATTGTATTCATACTTTGGTCCACCCTATTTTAACAACCTTACCTCCCACAATACCACTCCCACAGTAATAGAATGACCTCATTGGAGTTCCCATCGTGGCGCAGTGGTTAACGAATCCGACTAGGAACCATGAGGTTGCGGGTTCGATCGCTGCCCTTGCTCAGTGGGTTAACGATCCGGCATTGCCGTGAGCTGTGGTGTAGGTTGCAGACGCGGCTCGGATCCTGCGTTGCTGTGGCTGCGGCACAGGCCAGTGGCCACAGCTCCGATTAGACCCCTAGCCCGGGAACCTCCACATGCTGCAGGTGCGGCCATAAAATGACAAAAGGCAAAAAAAAAAAAAAAAAAAAAAGAATGACCTCATCACTACATGGATTTCTGTCATGAGGTTACCCTTCCAGATTTTCAAGACTTAACAATGGAGATGCATAGACATATGCCCTATGCCTTTCAAAGAAAGAAATATCCCTTTTCTACGAAAGGATTGAGAGTTGTATACCAGCCTGAAGAAAATTGAAAATATGTAAATTTTACTTTGGCACCTCTCAGCCTCTTTTCTGCATCTCTCACAATCTTGATAATTACATCAAATTATCAAAGCCCCACTCTTAAGAAGGCTACTCAATTGGAAATCTTTGAATGGGAAAGGAAGATCTGTTTTAGGATCTTGTTTTAGAAGGAGGAATCCCAGGAGACTGAGTCCCTCTGGGTTTTAGGCATCCAGAGTTATTCAGAAGACAGTAACACTGTCAATTAATGCTTATTAAAGCATGTTTTTACCATCATATTACCATAGATTATGAAAATAGACACATCTTTACTAAATTTGGAAGATATGGTTATTAAAGACTGAGTCAAATATATGTTATAAACTGTGTAAAAGATTTACTTTGGGGAAACCTAAAAAATACCTCAAAGAAATTGATGTCATTTTTGTAAAAATCAACATAATCTTCGAGGCCCTCATGACTACAAACTAAGAGAGTGATGATATAAGCAGAGGACAGAGGCCTCAGATATGAGCTGCAAGTGTAAAGCTGTAGGGTGGGTATTCTAGGTAGATTTGTAGTGGCACTCCTCTTTTTATACTGTCTTCCTGTTTGTACTTTGTACTATAGTTTGTAGCAGCAAGCTTTATTTCTTGAATGATGATTAACTCTTCTCTCAATCACCTCACTGAAGACCAGCTGTAAATAATTATATAAATTACTGTTGTTACCACTTTTTGTGTACTTGCTGTGCACTTTGCTCATAGCCCCTGAAACAATTTCATGCAGTTTTCATTTTTTGCTACTTTCAGGTGAGGTAATTGAAGGTTATTGTTTTAGTCAATTCAGGCTGCTGTAACAAAACCCACAGAGTCAGTGGTTTATAAAAAACAGAAATTTAGTTTCAGTTTTGGAAATTGGCAAGTCCAGTATGGTTAGCTTCTAGTGGAGGTGCTCTTCCTGGTTCACAGCCAGTACCTATTCACTTCTTCACATGATGGAAATGGTAAGGGATCTCCCTGGAGTCTCTCTCTCTCTCTTTTTGGCTTTTTAGGTCCGTACCTGTGGTATATGGACGTTCCCAGGCTAGGAATTAAATCCAAGCTACAGCTGCCAGCCTATACCACAGCCACAGCAACACAGGATCCGAGCCGCATCTGCAACCTACACCACAACTCATGGCAACACCGGATACCTAACCCATTGAGCAAGGCCAGGCATAAAACCTATGTCCTCATGGATACTAGTAGGGTTCATTACTGCTGCACCACAATGGGAACACTCTCTGGAGCCTCTTTTATAAGAACACTAATCTCACTCATGGGAGCTCCAACCTCATAATTTAAATACCTCTCACCTACTATTAGCCATAAAATTGGGTATTTGAATTTCAACATTTGAATTTGGGATGGTGGGTTCCAAACATTCAGACCATAGCGGTCATAAAGATTAAGAAACTCATTCAAGGTTTCATAGCTAGTAAATGATGGGACCAAGACCAAGGCCTAAGACTAAGGATCTCTTCTCTCTCCAAGCTTCTCATCCCTCCCCAGAAATGGTCTTTCTGTCCCAGCTTTACACTCTTCTCAGGCTCTTTTACTCTGGATTTCCACTTCCTCCCTTTTTCTCCCAGCTTCTGCAAATCTTTCACTTCTTACCTGCAAAGCCAGATAAGACCAGTCACAAGATAAAATATTTATGTCATTTGTAAAATTTTAAAATTGAAGCTTTATCAAATTATAACTCATAGCAAACATCTGAATAGGATTATTGATATCATGATATTTTGTATTTAAATAGTTTGCTTCATACAATATGATGGATAGATCATCTTTCAGAACTAATTTAAGATATTGCCGATGCTTTAAATTACGT
The DNA here is from genome assembly GCA_004024745.2 of Catagonus wagneri. Taxonomy (NCBI): domain Eukaryota; kingdom Metazoa; phylum Chordata; class Mammalia; order Artiodactyla; family Tayassuidae; genus Catagonus; species Catagonus wagneri. The sequence continues at coordinate 10,846,062 of PVHT020001751.1, forward strand.
GATTTTTAAGTCACATATTTTTCAAGATCGTATCCCTTATGGAACTTGGGGTTCAGCTGTATCTGTAAATTGCTTATAGTTTCCTGGATGGAAATGAAAGGCTGTTTAAATAAACGGTAGAGCTATGTCTGTAAGGCTTGAAATTGCAGTTCAGAGCTTTTGCAGGTAAATCAAGTGTTTATAGCCTGTTATTTTCCCCCCATACAGCAGCAGGCTCACAGATGGGGATATGAGTGATTGTCCTGATGCCTCAAACTTTCTTTTTTCTCTAGTGAGTAAAGGCAGCACCAGTATCCCTACTCACAGAAATTTTTGGCTCCTTGAAAGGCAGTTACTCACGGTCTGGCTGTGAACCCATCAATGATAAACCTCAGACTCTCCTCCCCAGCCAGGATTCCTTTTAGTGCTGTAATAGTGCCACCCTCTCCGGTTCCTTGAGAAGCCATTTTCATAACCAGTCAGAGGAGACACTAGTAGAGTGACCCCACTAATGGAAAAAGGAAGCTTTGAAGGGTTAAATGCCACTCTGCCCTTCAGAAACCTCTCTTAAATACTTGGTGGTCACGTAGAACCTGATTATACTCACACACTGCACTCTTATTCTGTCTGTATGTTTTCAACAAATGTAATTGGGCAGCTAAATTGTTAGTGGGAGAAATATAGACACGGATGCCTGCCAACAGTTTCTCAATTGAGTGTTTCTGTGCCTAATAAGTGTGACCGTTCCATGTATTTAAATAATTTAAAATAATTAAGATCATGACATAATCAATGCATATTAATTTATTCCATGTTTATATCAACTAAGCAATTGAAACTATTTATAGGAATTTAATAAAACAGGTATCATTATAATTCCCTTCTTCACTGCCTAAAAGTATCCCACCAACTAGGATTACACTTCAGTAGTTTAGTAGTTATTGGAATTCTTTGGAGAATTTTACTGCCTGGGTTCTACCTACAAAGGTTCTGATGTAATCAACATGAAGTGGGGCCTAGGCATGAATATGTACAGATTTTATTAACTTGTCACATCTGCTCTTCTTCTAAATCTGTTCAAAGTTTCCTTTTTTTACAAGCGTCACACAACAGAGTCAGTTAGTTAAGATTTATATTCAGGAGTTCCCGTTGTGGCTCAGGGGTTAACAAATCCGACTAGGAACCATGAGGTGGCGGCTTCGATTCCTGGCCTTGCGCAGTGGGTTAAGGATCCGTCGTTGCCGTGAGCTGTGGTGTAGGTTGCAGACGCGGCTCGGATCCCGTGTTGCTGTGGCTGTGGCGAAGGCTGGCGGCTGCAGCTCCTGTTAGACCCCTAGCCTGGCAACCTCCATATGCCAAGGGTGTGGCCCTAGATAAGGCAAAAAGACAATTAAAAAAAATAAAGATTTATATTCAAAAAGGTAAATTTTCCTACACTTACACATAGTTTTACAAGGGTGAGAGAATCTTGACTCATTACTAACCTGTCCTTTACTTTGCCAAAGTCAGCTTAATGCTTATGCCTCAGTTTCTATACCTGTGATACAGGTATGCTATTTTGTATAAATAATTCTGGTTGGCTTGTGTTGTAGAAGTGCTTCCAAGTAGTAGAGGGAAGTACTGGCCTGGGCATTTCTAGAAAAGGGCAATGCACAGAACTGGAGAAACTTTTGGCACCTGAGCAAATGGGAAATCCCAACAACAACATTTTTTTTTTTCTGCTCATCGGTCCTCAGTTCTTTAATTTGCACTGGAAATTTAGCTTTCAGGGTTCTAGACCTGAATTAAATAAGGAACCCTCTAAGTGTTTAGAGATGTATCTCTGGCCTGAGTTCTCTTAAGAGGTGGTAATTTCCTTTCCCATCAAGTTCCTTGCTAGTTTTTCACTTCGGTTCCTCATCACCCATGTTATATTGTTCCCCACTTCTTTAACAAAGAAAATGTGAGAAATTATATGTAGGAGAATACACAAGGACTGGTCGAGGGAATCACTTGGAATGGACTTAGAGTAAAAATCCTATGTGGGACCAAAGATAGAGTCCCTTTACCATCTTGAGGATGAGACATCGCTCTGTCATCTTACTTTACAAGTTCATATCTATGTCTGAGAGGTGGGGCCTAGTTCAGAGACTAGGTCTGTATCTGCACTATCTAGCTATAGTGCTTTGTGGAGTTAAGCTTCTCCCTTCCTCTGGGAGGTAGGAGAATACGGAGTAGTCAGCAGAGGGTGCCTGGAAATTGTTAACGACATTAACAAATGAGGTGGTCATCCACAGCCAAGGAGCTGGATGTGAGCTCTTTAATAAGCGGCAGAAGAAATTAAATCGTATCACTTAAATCAATTGACAAAGCAATTACCAAGCTGTTCATAAAGCCAAAAGTAGCCAAACATTAAAAGTGGTGGCACCACCTGCTGGCTGGAGGAGTTTTTTTGTTTGTTTGTTTCTGTTTTTGCTTTTCTTACTATAAGCTTCGTTTATAGCATTATTTCTCCAACAGCAATCGGGCATCTTGCCTGTAGATGTTCCTGTCATTGCGTTGCCTTCTTTATCATCAGTTACTGTAGTTCATAGATCAGAAGGTAATTTTGGCTTTAACTAGCTGAACTAGTGGAATAAAGACAACACATCCCCTTCTCTCCTCAGTATTTAGTATACACACCAACAGCAATTTCAATATTTACCCAGAGACAGATGAAATAATGAGCCTAGCAAATTTGTGCCGTACACATATTTCAGCAGTGACTGTAAAAAGACATCACACTTATCATATTCAACTCTGTTCCCAAAATACATTTTTTGACAGAAGACAAATTAGATCATTGCACTGCCTGGTGATGGAACCTATCTCTCTACGAGGGTTTGATTAAATGCCTTTGACCCGTGTCATTGACCACAGAAAGGTGAGAGAGGACATAAATAAATTCTGTGATTTAAAAGTACACTGCAGTAGATGGCGGAATAGAAGGACTGGAGCTCAACTTCTCTCCCGAAAAACAGCAAAACTACAACTAAATGCCAAGCAGCCTTCAACCAAGTGGACTCTAAACTTCCAAAAAAGATATTCTACTCCAGAAGACAAAGAGGAGACCACATCAAGAGGTAGGAGGGGCGATTACACGATAGAAGCAACCCCATACCTCCTGGGTGGGAAGCCCCACAGACTGGAAAGTAACTGCATCACAGAGACTCAGCTACAGGACTGAGAGTTCTGAGCCCCATGACAAAACCCCACGTCGAAACCCCACGCCTGGGGATCAGGCACAGGGAGAAAGAGCCCTCAGAGCATCTGGCATTGAAGGCTAGCGGGGCTTGTGTGCAGGAGCTCCACAGGACTGGGGGAAACAGAGACCCCATCCTTGAAAGGCACACACAGACTTTCACGTGCACTGGGTCCCAGGGCAAAGCAGTCTCCATAGGAATCCGGGTGGAGCCTGACTGCAATTCTTGGAGGATCTCCTGGGAAAATAGGGGTGACTGTGGTTTGTTGTGGGGGAAGGACATTGGAGGCGAAGCTCTCGGGAACATTCATCAGCCTGCATTTCTCCGGAGGGGGCCATTTCTGGGAAAACCTGGTCCCTCCCATCAGTGCTGAGAAGCCCCAGGCCAAACAATAATCCAGGTGGGATCACAGCCCTACCCATCAGTAAACAGGCTGCCTAAAGACCCCTCAGGCACACAGCCAGCCTCTAATCTCATCCAGAGACAAAGTCCCACCCATCAGCAGGCTAGGAATCAACCCCACCTACCAGTGGGCAGGCATCAGTCCCTACCATCAGGAAGCCTACAGCAAGCCCCCTCCATACCAACTTTAGCCACAGGGGAGGCAAACGCCAGAACTAAGAGAGGCTACCACTCTATTGTTGGCAAAAAGGTCACCACACCAAAAACCTATAAAAATGAAAAGACAGAAAACTATAACACAGATAAGGGAGAAAGAGAAAAGCCCAGAAAAACAGCTCAGTGATGAGGAGATTATCAGCCTCTCAGAAAGAGACTTTAGACTGTTGATGCT